>CAXKVI010000010.1:0-543736 GCA_964058755.1 Campiglossa producta
GTGTCGTCGACCTTTTCGACGCCAGTGCAGAAATTTCTCCACGAGGTTCTCTTCGCCTGTCTCAGAGCTTTTTTATAGGCCCTTAGTTTAGCTTTATATTCGTGCCAATGAGGCTCAGAGCCGAAGCTCCTGGCCTTGTTAAATTGTTTCCGGCATGATATTCGGAGCGAGTCCAAATCGTAGGACCACCAATGTGGCCTGTGTTTACCGCGTGGTTTTGGCACTGGACAAGCCTGTCCTAGAGCATTTGAGAGCGCCGATGTAAATGTAGTAACAAGATCCTCCAGCTCCTCTACTGATGAGGGGGCTTGTGAGGGCAGTACTGGGAGGTCTCTGTCTAATATTTCATTGTGTAACTGCCAATCAGTGTTACGTGGATTGCGCTTCATGATTGGTTGTTCTACAATAAAGTCTAAAACCATTTCTATGTAACGGTGGTCGGAGAAAGAATGTTCTTCCAGAACCCGCCATTTTCTGACCCACTCATAAGCGCCTTCACTACAGAGAGTGAGGTCTATGACCTCCCTGCGGGTCTTAGTGATAAAAGTAGGCTCATTACCCACGTTGCAAATCACCAGGTTGGTTGTTAAGAGGTAATCAAACAGAGACTCGCCCCTGGCATTGATGTCGGAGCTCCCCCATTGGACATGGTGAGCATTAGCGTCCGCTCCAATAATAAGATTACCCGTGCAGAAATTTGACACCAGGTCTTTCACCTCCATTTGTGGTGGGGGTTCTTCGGCGTCGTAGGGCATATAGACCGACGCTACCGTCAGGCGGGTGCTGTCGACCGTTAGACTGATAGCGGTAATATCACCATTGGTGTAGTTAGGTAGGAGAAAGGAGTTCAACTCAGACTTGACCAAAATACACGTTCTGACTTTGCTCTCCTCGCTGGCTCGAATGAGCTTGAAACCCTTAGTCCCCAATCCGCAGATTCTCGAGCTATTGACCCAGGGTTCTTGGATGAGGACCACATCCACGTCGCCTTTAGAAAGACGACTACTTAAAGCAGCCGAAGCTACTTTAGATTTGTGCAGATTAATCTGAAACCCCCAAATAAACATTGTCTATAATTAAATCTAAGCAAGTTTTGTGCAGAATTAGTGATGGCGCTTTAATCTTTTGGCCACATAATCTCATATCTTGTATGAGTCCTCTTTAACCTACGGCACGAGTAACTTAAATCCTCAAAAAAAATATACACGAAAATTTGCTGGACATCAAGCTAATTTTCATTGAAAAATTCGAAGTGCTTTTCAGATTGTTACCTGGCAAATAATAATGCCGTAAGTTAGGCCGAAGTCAGCACATTTTTCCAAATATGCCAGATCAACTTTGGTTAAGGAAATCGAAGACGGCATTGCGAAGGATTCGCAAGTATTTTTTTAAGCTACGCGTACTCGTTAGAGCAGCAAAACTATCGATAGTACTCTGACGAATTCGATGATTACTCGATGATTTTCCTTGAGATCGGTCATCATGAAGCGGGCTACTCACCTGCCAAGAAATGTCAAACTTCATGTAAAAAAACGCTCAAGAAATGGTCAAGAACTGTTTTCACACGTCAAATTTTCTTGAGCCAATACTCAGCTCATAAGAAAAAATACCACACTTTTCGATAGTTGGCAACGCCGGTTTACCTCAAGAAATAAATATGCTCGTATATATATCTTGAGGTAAACGTGCAGATTCGCAGCAAAGGTGAGTACATATTTCGCTACACATGTTTTATACATTTTTGTAAGAGTAATTTGCAAAAAAATGGAAATTTTGGTAAATGTCAAAATTTCTTGACCAGGCACAAGAAATATATACTCGTTTTTTTCTTGAGGCATTTCTTGGCAGGTGGGTAGCCCGCTTGAACCAAAAAAAAACGCTCAAGAAATGGTCACACGTCAAATTTTCTTGAGCCAATACTCAGCTCATAAGAAAAAATACTACAATTTTCGATAATTGGCAACGCCGGTTTACCTCAAGAAATAAATATGCTCGTATATATTTCTTGAGGTAAACGTGCCGATTCACGGCAAAGATGAGTATATACTTCGCTGCACATGTTTTATACATTTTTATAATAGTAATCTGCAATAAAATGGAAAAGGGGAAATTTTAGTATAGACTCGCACAGCTAGAAAAAAACAGTTTTCTCAGGAGGATAGAGGAGCTTTTTCTGAACACAAATATATAATCTTAGCGTAAGGAGCCTTATATTTACTGAGATAATGGTTGTTGAAGTTTTGCAAATTTTGCATGGCACTATAGGTAACTAACGCACAATTTTTTAAATTTCACGCATTTTTCCGCATAATGGTACCATAACACTTATGAATTGCATATGATTAAGAGAAAATAATATTAATATGTATAAATATTCATCTATTTTCACAAAATTATAAATTTTCACCATCGCACACCTATACACAGATATTTCACAACAAATTTGTTGTCAAAGAAGGATGTTGCCACACTTAAACAAAAAATAAAAAAAAAAAACTTTTTTTTATTTTTCAACACCTTTCCGCGTAGGCGGCCTTCGGCCGCGCTTATTTAAAATAACCCTGGGCTACGCCATCCCATGTCCGGAAGCGTGTACCAACTGTGTGTTCTGCGTAGTAAACCCATTTGGCGGAGTCCGGACGTGTGCTCTAACCGTGGCTACCGCCACGGTGAGTCCTTCTGCGTAGTACACCCATTTTTTTTAGTATAGATGAGGCTTGCAAACCCTATTCAAATACTTAATTGGTGTGCATGAAAAGTATTGTAAAGCTACGTTTACACTGCACCAAATGCGTCACTTTTGGCCAAGTTTTTTCGAGACCGTTCATCCGCAGATTGAATTTGATCACCAAATTAGGTCAAATTAAACTAAATTCATCTAATTTGGCAAAGAAATTCATTCTGCGGACAAACATTCTCGTAATAACTTCGCCAAATGCGACGCATTTGGTGCAGTGTAAATGTATCATAAGCCTTATTATTTTTTATTAAAATTTTTTGGATGTGGCAACACTCTTTCAATTTCAAAAACAGTACATACATATATATACATACAAAAAAAGCGTGCAAAATTTACTAACTTTAACAACGTTTTACCGGAGAACTATAAACCGCCTGACTCTAAGACCTATATATTTGTGATCTGGAGAACTCCCTCTTTCGTTCCATACCAAAAACAGTCCAAAATTCGTGCGAGTCTAAACTAAATCGCACCCTTTCTTGGATGGTGGGCAGCCCGCTTAACCGCAGCCCAAAACAGAATAAAGCGTTCAGCAGAATCAATCCGTCAGTACGTCGAAATAACTGACAGCAAAGTAGATTGCGGATGTTTGTATTCGTAACGCCAGATAAGACGGATACGTCAAAGTAGAAATTGCTCTAAAATTGACGTACGTGACGCAGCTGACGTATTGGCGGACTGATTCTGCCGAAAGCTTAAGAAATTACCGTTGTGGTCCGAATTTTTCTGTCAAAAGCAGTGGCAAAACAACAAACGCATAAAAACACGTGCACAAACGATATACTTTTTTTTTCTGGCTTTTTACTTGTTTTTCCACATTTTCTAAAGAGATTATCACAGTTTTACTTCAGCAAGTTCTTAGCTAAGCACAGTTTAAGTATTTGCCCAAATTTACGTTTTACAATGCATACTTAAGTTCGGCAAATATTTCATGGTGAAAAATGGCAACACGGCAACCAAATGTTTTATGTTCGTTCCTTTGCTGCTAGTTTTTCATAATAACTCATAACTTTTCCTAAAAAGCGTTTGTTGAAAACAAATAACTGCGAATTCAGCAGCGAAAGAGCGCATTTTGTTATTGTCTGTGAGTTTTTACTGATTCAGGTTCGACGAAAACGTAGCAAATTTGGGATTTTGAGATATTTTTACAAAACTCTCTCTAACTCAACGTACATTCCTAAGAACAACTTACGTTGTCAAAGCTGGATACTTAAGTTCAACCGTAGTACAATATCGCGGATTAATTTACTGTTCATGTATTTGTAATAAAAATTCGTAGCGAAAGGTTGTAGGCATTTTGCAAGCGAACAATGATTTTGCTCATATCAGGGCTGTTAATTGAATGAATCAAAACAGTTATAATTCAAGAGTTATTCATTTTTTCAAGTATTTTTCGTTGAATTTAATTTGAAATTCCATGTAGATACGATTTGACATGTTGAATTCATATTTTCCATTCAAAGAATTAAAGAATGCGAGAAAGTAATTCAGTTTGAACTGAATTACATCGAAATAATTCTCATTCAATAACTCTCTCAATGAATGCAAACTTTGGCGAATTAATTCAATTTTTCAATTCAGTACTCTCGAAATTTAACTTTCAGAGGTGATATTTCCGTACTTTCAGTCTTATACGGCTGATACATTAGCGCAAATTCCGAATTAACTGCGCTTTTGGGAGTGAAGCGGGCTACTCACCTGCCAAGAAATGTCAAACTTCATATAAAAAAACGTTCAAGAAATGGTCAAGAAACGTTTTCATACGTCAAATTTTCTTGAGCCAATACTCAGCTCATAAGAAAAAATACCACACTTTTCGATAGTTGGCAACGCCGGGCTACCTCAAGAAATATATACGAGCATATTTATTTCTTGAGGTAAACGTGCAGATCCACAGCAAAGGTGAGTACATATTGCGCTACACATGTTTTATACATTTTTGTAAGAGTAATTTGCAAAAAAATGGAAATTTTGGTATTAAGCGGGCTACTCACCTGCCAAGAAATGTCAAACGCCATATAAAAAAACGCTCAAGAAATGGTCAAGAAACGTTTTCACACGTCAAATTTTCTTGAGCCAATACTCAGTTCATAAGAAAAAATACAGCACTTTTCGATATTTGGCAAGGCCGGTTTACCTCAAGAAATAAATAAGCTCGTATATATTGAGTACATATTTCCCTAAACATATTTTGTACATTTTTATAAGAGTAATTTGCAAAAAAATGGAAAATTTGGTAAACGTCAAAATTTCTTGACCAGGCACAAGAAATATATGCTCGTTTTTTTCTTGAGGCATTTCTTGGCAGGTGGGTAGCCCGCTTTATGAGCTGAGTATTGGCTCAAGAAAATTTGACGTGTGAAAACAGTTCTTGACCATTTCTTGAGCGTTTTTTTATATGGAGTTTGACATTTCTTGGCAGGTGAGTAGCCCGCTTATCAGGGTAAAATTTGGATCTGATTAAAGAAGATTTATTGGAGATAATCTCCGTGTGTGTATCCATAGCATTAAACATGCCTGGGATTTATTTGGAGCTGTCAAAATGGTAATAAAACACGAGACTGCCATGTATCATTGTAAAATTCGGTCCTAACTCTAAAATTTAAAATGTGGTGGATTATGTTTCAAGTCTGTTGATTTTAGGGTAAATAGGCCAAATTTTTATTGGAACCATTCAGAAACTGAAAGTTATATTTATATATTAGTTCAAAACTTATTTCAGCTATGACATTGTATTCGGAAAATTGTTTTGAAACTATAAGGCCGAAAATTTGGTTCCGTTTTCATTAGCTACGGCAACTCTTACTCAATGTTTTCATATATTTACATACATACATAAAATCTTGCTGTTTTTAGCTGATTTATCAAAAATTACGGCAAATTTTTCAAGAAGGTAAGTAGAAAATAATCGTCACATAAAAAAGGAACAACATGAAGTGCAGTTCCATCGTTTTATTACAGGGAAAGTGGAGAAAAACGCGTTTGAAAATTCGAAGCGGTAGGCGTCAAAATGCAGCGCAGTGTTCAACTTTAGATAAAAATGCAAACAAAATTCCGTGTTTTATCTACAGACCCGGAGTTGATGGACTCGAAAAGAATATAGCTTAAGGCTGCGAGGTTCTTGTTTAATGTTTTTATTTTATCTTGTCATAATATAAACGTGGGAATAAATTTATTGAAACATTTGATTTAATTTAATTTTCACTTTTAATATTGTTTCCCTCCGGAATATTTTAAGGCATATAAATTAAAATTACTGTCTGCCGCCGCGGTATGATGACTGTGCGCTGACCTGCCATATTGAAAGTACCTGGTGCAAGTACCGAAACAGTTCACACCAAAAATTCTTTGAATAAGTTTTTCAAAACGAGGCCACCTTCGGCAGTGTTCGGCAACGCTCCGGGGGTTTTTCAGAAAAAATGAAAATGCTTTGCCAGATACTGTGTAAAGTTGGGCCAAAGAAATTGTAGGTCTCGCCAATGTGTACTAAAACTTAAACCACAAATTTGAAGACAGGCTGGACTTTATCCTCTTAGAAGGTATTTGTATTATTATTGTGGCGAATGTTATCAAGAATCGCTCATCTTCCACCACTAGCGTCACTACCACAACTACAGCTGTTTACATACATGACGTGAGAGCGAGAGAGGGAGAGGCAGCTCGCGTGTTTACGATTGTGGCACAAAGAGGAGATGACGATAGACAAACGCTTCGAGAACACTGTTGCACGAATAAACCAGAAAGGTGTAGACATTTCTAGGTTGTGATGCTGCTGTTTGCTAGGGTATATAAACCGCGCAAAGACAACGCTCCTCAATCAGTTTATTTTGAAGTGTTGTACAGTGAAGTACTGAACAGTGAATTAACCCGCGATATTGTACTACGGTTTTTAGTACTGAATAAAGCGTACTACTTATTAAGCAGAATCTGTTTTATTTAACGTACAGTGATCGAACTCAGGGAAAATAATTAAGGAATCATCGAATTCGTCACAATTGGTGTCAGAAGCGGTATTGTTAAATAAATACAGGATAACAAGGATATTGTAAAGTCAACAAGGATATTGCAAGGATAACAAGGACATTGTAAAGGTAACAAGAACAGTGCAAGGATATGGCAAAGTTTAATGAATTGAAGATCCAGCAGCTCAAAAACGAGCTGGAGATACGTGGATTGGTAACGACAGGCAATAAGCCAGAGCTACAATCACGTCTACGCGAGGCTATGGAAGCGGAAGGAATCAACGTTGACGATCATGTTTTTCAACTTTCGGAAGAAGGAGCGACGAAAATAGAAGAGCAAAAGGACTCTACGGATTCAGTGGCAAATGTGGAGACAAACTCTTTATTGGCTGCCTTGGCTCAGATGTCAAACAACATAACATCAAGCATGTCATTTCAGTTGGAGGAACAGAAGACACACATGGCATATCAGTTGGAGGAACAGAAGACACACATGACATCTGCGTTGGAACAACAAGAGACACGCATGGCATCAAAGTTGGAGGAACAGAAGACACACATGGCGTCTCAGTTGGAAGAACAGAAAACTTGCATGACATCTAGACTGGAACAGGTGTCATCACAGATCTCCGCTCAAATGGAGGAACAGCGGTCATTTATCACTTCGCAGTTGGAAGCACAAGATGCAAAGATTGCAGAGCTCCAAGATAAAATGGACGCTGAAGTCAATGCGCTGAGAGGACGTATCCAAGAGTTGCAGCTGAATCGTCCATCTGTTTCAACAAGCACACCCAAGGTAAAAACCCCATCCTTTGACGGTTCTGTTCCTTTCCAGGTATTTAAGCTACAATTTGAGAAGACAGCAGCTGTGAACAACTGGGGCGCTGAGGACAAAGTCGCTGCTTTATTTGTGTCATTGAAAGGACCTGCAGCCGAAATCTTACAGACTATTCCGGACGCTGAAAGAAACAACTATGAAGCGTTGATGGGAGCCGTTGAAAGACGTTACGGCAGCGAGCATAGAAGGCAGATATATCAAATAGAGCTACAGAATCGCTTCCAGAAGGCTAACGAAACACTACAGGAGTTTGCATCGGACATCGAGAGGTTGGCTCATCTAGCAAACGCAGACGCACCAGTGGAATACATCGAGAGGGTGAAAATCCAAAGTTTCATAAATGGAATACGTGACGTGGAGACGAAGCGGGCCACCTATGCAAATCCAAAGAGATCATTTGCGGAGACGGTATCACATGCTCTAACTCAAGAAACCGCATCTCTTTTGAGCAAACCATTGTACAAAGCTCAGCGTGTGGAAGTGGAGACGCCAGACTTGGTCAACAAAATCGACAAAATTTTGGAAGCATTGAATGGGGTACAGAAGAAAAGCGATGGCTCCATTAAATGTTTCAAGTGCGGAAAATCTGGCCATATGGTGCGTCATTGCAACATCGGCTCCAGAGACTTCGGCAATGCTTGTGGACGTAAGGGTAACGCTGGAGGAGATGACCAAGATGAATGCCCTATAGTTTCTGTGTCGCAGGTCGGAGGGAAAGCAAGTACTGTTACTGTTAGAGGTTTCTTGGACGGAAAAGAGCGGTTATTCACTGTGGATACTGGCGCATCTCATTCCATCATTAGAAGTGACTTGGTCCAAAAGAGAGTACGACCATTGCAGGATGCAAAGTTGCGGACAGTAACTGGGGAAAGTAAGCTGGTTCATGGATAAGTGCGGTGCAAAGTTGCGATTGGGAATGCGACTACATACCACAACTTCTTAGTGGCAGATGTTGTGGACGAAGTCATCATTGGCGTCGACTTCTTGGCTGTGAGAGACATTCACATGAAACTGAGAAATAGAGTTATGAGATACAATGGCCAAGAAGTACCTCTGATCTTTGGACACAACATTGGGTATTACACCAAAGGAGTTTCATTAGAGATGAAGCACAAGGACACTCGAAATGCAAAGGTACCTCCTCGACCAATGGCTTTGATAGACAAATGCCTACTTGAGAATATTTGGAGAAGTCAACAGGAAGATTCAGATCTGGCATGTGTGATCCGAGGGCTCGAGCGAAACAAACGACCAGCAAGAAAAGAAATGTCAGCGGCGAGTCCAGTTGCCAAGTCATATTGGGCACAATGGAACAGTTTACGAATGGTATCCGGTTGTTTGCATCGAATATGGGAGAGTGAGGATGGTCAATGCGCTCGGAAGCTTATAGTTGTTCCAAGGAAGCGGGTGTCTGATGTTCTCAGGGAAATGCATAACGATCCAAGTGGAGGTCATCTAGGAGTCAAGAAGACCTTGGAGAGGATTAAGCAGACATTTTATTGGGTTGGTTACGGTCAGTCGGTAAAGGAGTGGATTGCCAAATGCGATGAGTGCATCAGAGCAAAGGTGCTGAGGTCCACGAGTCATGGTCTAAGGAGGCAGTGCAACTCAGATGCACCGGTTGAGAGGATTACCTTGGATGAAGCTGGTCCATTCCCCGGAAGTATAAGCAAAAACATGAAAACCAGGTACGACAAAGCAATGGAAACAGAAGGGTTTCTGGAAGGAGATTTAGTATTCCTTAACAGGCCACAACGGAGGAAAAGTGTGTCTCCCAAAGTTCAGTGCAACTGCGAAGGACCATACAGAGTTGTGAAACGGATCAACGACGTTGTTTACCGCATACAGGCTGTTGGAATGCTACGGAACAAAATGAAAGTGGTTCCCCTGGAGAGACTAGCAACGTTCGGATCGGGAAATGTGTCTGATCGGGACGATCAGACTTAGGTGGAGGGCAGTGTGGCGAATGTTATCAAGAATCGCTCATCTTCCACCACTAGCGTCACTACCACAACTACAGCTGTTTACATACATGACGTGAGAGCGAGAGAGGGAGAGGCAGCTCGCGTGTTTACGATTGTGGCACAAAGAGGAGATGACGATAGACAAACGCTTCGAGAACACTGTTGCACGAATAAACCAGAAAGGTGTAGACATTTCTAGGTTGTGATGCTGCTGTTTGCTAGGGTATATAAACCGCGCAAAGACAACGCAAATCAATCAGTTTATTTTGAAGTGTTGTACAGTGAAGTACTGAACAGTGAATTAACCCGCGATATTGTACTACGGTTTTTAGTACTGAATAAAGCGTACTACTTATTAAGCAGAATCGGAGTGTTTTATTTAACATAATATATACCCTAGCAAACAGCAGCTTCACAACCTAGAAATGTCTACACATTTCTGGTTTATTCGTGCAACAGTGTTCTCGAAGCGTTTATCTATCGTCATCTCCTCTTTGTGCCACATTCGCAAACACGCGAGCTGCCTCTCTCACTCTCGCTCTCACGTCATGTATCTAAACAGCTGTAGTTGTGGTCATTGTGCATCAATAACAAGTGTGAACTCTTCTTTTGACAACACACATTAAAATGTCGGTTTGTTTACATCCTGCACATATTAAAATGTCGCCAGCACCGAATAACAGAAAAGCAATGGCGTGTTGTTTAACATCCTGCACACATCAACATGGCGGTCTCCTATCTTTTACCTAATGGTAGAAAGAGATGAGAAGATGGAAAGAAGTGAGACAAAAAAGGAAATTAAAAACAGGTGACTAAACTCACTTTGAAGTTTTCACGACTATGCCTATGATATCACACTTGTTATTAACCACAATCTCAAACAGGTGTTAAACTCATTTTGGAATTTTGACGTTTATCGTCAAGTGAATTCACTTGGTATTTGTGCACAATGGTTGTGGTAGTGACGCTAGTGATGGAAATACGCTAGAGTTGGGAGATGAGCGATTCTTGAGAACATTCGCCACACTGCCCTCCACCTAAGTCTGATCGTCCGATCAGACACATTTCCCGATCCAAACGTTGCTAGCCTCTCCAGGTGAACCGCCTTCATTTTGTTTCGTGGTCTTCCAACAGTTTGTATGCGGTAGACAACATCATTTATCCGCTTTATTACTTTATATGGGCCTTCCCAGTTACATTGCAGTTGTGGGGACAAACCTTTCTTTCGTTGTGGGTTGTATAACAGCACTAAATCTCCTTCTTTATAACCTTCCGAGTTGATGGCTTTGTCGTATCTGGCTTTCATCTTATCACTCATGATCTTCGTCCGTTGTCTTACAAGATCGTGTATTTCTCTCATTTCTTCTTCCAAGATGCTAGTGGATTTCCTGGCATTTATTCCTTCATCAGCATTTATCCCAAACTTCAAGTCAGCTGACAACCGCAGATCATTCCCAAAAATTACTTTTGTCGGAGTCTGACCCGTTGTTTCATGTATTGCCGAGCGATATGCCATCAGGAACAAGGAGATGTGCGTATCCCAATCTTTCTGGAACTTATCCACTACTTTCCTCATGTGCTCTTCCAAGGTTCGATTGAAGCGTTCCACCATGCCATCTGACTGAGGATGCAATGCAGTTGTTCGAGTTTTCCGAATACCCAATATCTTGCACATTTCTCGGAATACGACTGATTCGAAATTCCTGCCTTGGTCAGAATATAACTCCATCGATACACCAAACCTCGCTATCCAATTGTTAGTGAACACCTCTGCAATGGTTTCTGCCTCTTGATTTGGAATCGGGTAAACTTCTGGCCATTTGCTGAAATAGTCCATAACAACTAATACGTACTTGTTCCCGAGTTTGCTAGTAGGAAATGGACCAGCTACATCCATGGCAATCCTCTCAAACGGTGCACCTGTGTTGTACTGCTTGATCTGTCCATGGCTTCTCGACTTCGGACCCTTTGCTTTGATGCACATCTCACAGTTGGTAATCCACTCCGCGATCAACTGCCGGCAACCAACCCAATAGATTCTCTGCTTGACTTTCTCCAACGTTTTCGTGACTCCGAGATGACCTCCACTTGGACCATTATGTAGCTCATTCAAAACGTCGGAGATTTTCTTCCTTGGGACAACTACCAGCTTCCGAGCACATTGACCATCTTCGCTTTCCTATAGTCTATGTAAGCAACCGGATACCAGTTTCAGACTGCTCCACTGTGCCCAATATGACTTGGCAACAGGACTCTCTGCTGACATCTCCTCTCTTGTTGGTCGTTCGTTTTGCTCGATTCCTTGCATCACACGTACCAGATCTGGGTCCTCTAGCTGATGCTTCCATAATTGATCCATGTTCCATTCGTTCGTAGATGTTATAGTCATCAGCCGCACATCTATAACATCTTCTTTGGCCTAAGATTTCGAACAATGCTTGCATTCTAGGTTACATGGTCGCCGGGACATTGCATCAGCATTGCCGTGGTTGCTGCCTTTGCGATGCTCTATGGAAAAGTCATAACTTTGTAGTCGCTCTATCCACCGTGCCAATTGACCTTCCGGATTACGGAACTGCAAAAGCCATTTTAACGCTGCATGGTCTGTCCTGACGTGGAATCGCTGTCCATAGAGCTACTTGTGGAAATGTTTGATGCACTCCACCAATGCCAGTAGTTCTCTTCGTGTTACACAATAGTTCCTTTCGGGCTTTCCAATTGTGCGGCTATAGTACGTCACTACCTTCTCCCGCCCATCGACAATCTGTGACAAAACTCCTCCAATCGCATAACCACTTGCATCTGTATCCAGAATAAACGTTGAACCTGGGATTGGATACGCTAACATTGGGGCAGTGCACAGCCGTTCCTTCAAGGTTTGGAAAGCCACTTCATGTTCCTTCTTCCAATCAAATGACATATTCTTTCTGGTCAACTCATGAAGGCTACTGGCTACGCTGGCGAAATTCGGTTCAAATCGGCGATAATACGTGCACAGTCCAAGGAAACTTCGTAACTCATGCAAATCGTTGGGTCTTGGCCAATCCTTGACTGCATCGACCTTCTCTTTAGCCGTGCAAATTCCCTGCGTAGTATCCTTGTGACCCAAGTAACTTACTTCCTTCTTGAACAATGCACACTTTTTGGGACTTAATTTCAGACCGGCGCCAGCTATCCTTTGGAAAACTTCCTCCAAGTTCTTAAGGCGTTCCTCAACGCTTTTTCCCAGCACGATGATGTCATCCAGGTACACCAAACATGTTTTCCAATGCAGCCCTTTCAATACTTGATCCATTAGTCTCTCAAAAGTAGCTGGAGCGTTACATAGTCCAAAGGGCATTACCGTAAATTGCCACAGCCCCTCTTCAACGCTGAAAGCTGTCTTTTCCTTATCCTAATCTTTAACCTCCACTTCCCAATAGCCGCTTTTCAAGTCCAGTGTAGAGAACCACTTCGTACCAGATAGTGAGTCCAGAGTATCGTCAATTCTTGGTAGTGGATAGCTGTCCTTTTTCGTTACGTTGTTCAGCTTCCGGTAATCCACACAGACCCGCATTTTTCCATCCTTTTTCTTCACTAGCACTACCGGTGAGCTCCATGGACTAGCTCATGGTTCGATCACGCCGCTGTCACTCATTTCTTGTATAATTTCTCTTACCACTTGGCGTTTGGCCAATGGAACACTTCGAGGAGCTTGGCGGATTGGTCTCGAGTCACCGGTATCAATGTGATGCTTCACTATATTGGTCCTGTTGAAGTCACTGTAACGAACGCTCATATTTGCAATACCTACTTTACAAATAGAACCACCCTAATGTATCATTTTTATGTTCCGCTAGAATAAGATGAGTAATTTACTCAGAGTAAATGCTGCTTGCATTTACTCATATAATAATAAGCTGCAGCATGTAGATGGTGAATATGTATGTGTGTTGGTTGCAGTGACTAGCAAAAGAAACAAGAAATAATTTTCTACACATAATAAAGCGAGATGGCTTATTCAAAAATCAATCATAGTAGGCAAGGTGTTAGGTATATAAATACTTATGTAATTATTTATGTATACATATGTACATATTCTACCGGCATTCATTTACTTCTAATTAAAATATTTTCGGTTATGATGCTTCACTTCAGTTTCATTTTTCAGCGGTGTCGGGTCAAAATAAAATCAATAAAGAAAAAAAAAAAAAAAAAAAAATAAAAATAAAAAGAAGAAAATAAATACTAAAATTGAATATTTAAAAATAAATTCTATGCGGTTTATTTATTGAACAAAAGGAATAATATTCTACAGGTTATGGGCTCAGACACAAACTGTGATCGTATCTGGTGTCTGGTTTAAACAAAAAATTACAAATAAAAAAAGTGACTTTAATAAAAAGTGAAAAGAAAAATCTTGTGTTGTGGTTTATTTCGTTTGCGAATATAAAAGTTGTTTCCGAAGAGATGGAACAACTTAAAAAGAACATAAAACCCTTCGATGGGGAAAAATATTCCATCTGGAAATTTCGAATGAGAGCCTTGCTAGCAGAAAACGATGTGCTATTTGTAATTGAAGATGAAAAGCCAGAAAAAGAAACTGAACAGTGGGAAAAAGCCGAAAGAATCGCGAAAAGTGTTATGATGCAATTTTTAAGTGATGCGTTTTTAAGTTTTGCTAGTACAAAGTGTACTGCAAGGGAAATTTTTACAAATGTGGACAAAATATATGAGCGAAAAAGTGTAGCGTCTCAATTGTCGGTCAGAAAGCAATTATTATCATTAAAGTTAAAACCGAATACAAATTTAATGAATCATTTTAATGTGTTTGACGACTTAATCACGGAGTTAATCGGTTCGGGTGCTAAAATTGATGAAATGGACAAAGTTTCGCATTTATTACTAACTCTTCCCTCTTCGTATGATGGGATTATAACAGCAGTTGAAACTTTATCCGAAAAAAGTTTAACCTTGGCATTTGTGAAAAGTCGGTTACTTGATCACGAAATAAAATTAAAATTGGCAAATAAAGATACAAGTTTGAAAGTTCTGAAAGCGGTTGGAAATTGCGAACCAAGTGAATATAAATCAAATCACAATAACAAATTTAAAAATAATTTTAAATTTCAATCGAAAAAACGCGTAAATATAAAATGTCACCATTGTAAGAAAATGGGGCATATAAAAAGAGACTGTTTTATATTTAAACGGCAACAGAATGGACAAAATAAAGATAAAGCTAAGCAAGTGCAAACGGCTGCTGTGCAATCTATTACCGCTTTCGCGTTTATGCTAAACAGTGTAGCAAACTACAAAAATAAAAACTCGCAACGCATAGCTTTTATCTTGGACTCGGGTGCATCGGACCATATGGTAAATGACAAGAATTTACTACTTAGGGCCACTTGCATAAAAGCCGATTAAGCCTAATCGGTGTTTAACTTGACATCTAACCATACACAATACGTCAATTAAACTCCGGTTAGTCGTTATCAGCTTTTATGCAAGCGGCCCTTAATTGTACTGAGCTGGAACAGCCGATCAAAATAGCAATCGCTAAAAGTGATGAATATATCTATGCAACAGCTGTAGGCACGGTTCAAATGAAAAACTGCTGGCAGTCAAACATCATGCTTAAACAGGTTTTGTATTGCGAGAATATTCCACAAAATTCACTATCCGTAAACAAAATGACAAAGGCCGGGATGGAGAGTGTTTTTTTGGCAGGAGGTGTGGAAATCACGAAAGACGGTGAAGTATTGTTTAAAGGTATGTGCTCAATTAATATTCCTGTTATTGAATTTGAGGTTTGTTGTAAAGCATATATATCAAACCAAGTTAGCAAGAGTTCATATCAATTATGGCACGAACGGCTAGGTCATATCAGTAATGGAAAGTTAATAGAACTCAAGCGAAATAATATGTGTGAGGATACACAATTATTAAATAATGTTAGAATTGAAAATGAGATATGTGAATCCTGTGTTAAGGGAAAACAATCACGATTACCATTTTCAAAGTTTAAAGACAAGGCGTATATAGCAAGGCCTTTATTTATGATACACTCCGATGTCTGTGGTCCTATTACGCCTCCTACAATTGATGGTAAAAATTACTATGTAATTTTTATTGATCAATATACACATTACTGTGTAACATACTAAATAAGTCACAAATCAGATGTTTTTGCTCAGTTCAAAGATTTTGTTGCAAAAAGCGAAAATCATTTCAATCTTAAAGTAGTAAACTTGTATGTTGATAATGGTAGGGAATATTTATCGAATGAAATGCGTGAAAATTGTGTTGAAAAGGGTATAAGTTACCATTTCACAATTCCGCATACACCACAATTAAATGGGGTGTCTGAGCGTATGATTAGGACCATAACTGAAAAGGCACGGACGATGTTAAATGGTACAAAATTAGATAAATGCTTTTGGGGAGAAGCTGTGTTAACAGCTACTTATCTAATTAACAGAACTCCTAGTAATGCCCTTTGTGACAAGAAAAAGACTCCTTTTGAGATGTGGCATAGTCGTAAACCCAATTTAAAATATTTGAAAGTTTTTGGATCAACAGTATACATGCATAACAAAACGAGAAAAAGAAAATTCGATGATAAATCTATTAAATGTATACTTGTTGGTTATGAAACAAATGGTTTTAAACTATGGGTTTTAGAGGACAGTAAATTTGTTGTTGCCAGAGATGTTGTTGTAGATGAGGGAAATATGATAAGCCCTGAGATTTTGGAAATTGAACACCCTGAAAGTGATTGGGTTATCCAGAATGACAGTATGGATCAACAAGATGAATCACAACATGAACGTATCGAAAATATGGAAAGTAACGCCCCGAATGAGAGTAAGGGGATTACAGACTGCCCGGATGAGAGTAGGGAGACTACAGACTTCCAGAATGAGAGTAAGGAAGATAAACCGGGTGATTTTCAAAATGGTAACGACATAACAAATATCCTGAATGAGAGTAAGGAAGAAGATGAGACTTATTTCCCGAACGAAAGTACGGAAGATAATGCCGAAGTAAGGCGAAGTGAAAGGCTGAGAGATAAACCCCCAAGATCTTACAGATTTTTGGATAGTTGCCTACTATCCTCACAAGCCGTATTTTCTGACATTCCCATCAATTATGATGAAATAAAATAAAAGAAAGGGACGATAGATCAAAATGGGAGCAAGCGATTAAAGAAGAATTAGACTCTCATTTGCTAAATGAAACATGGAGCATTGTTGACAGTCCGAAAAATAAAAATATCATTGATTGTAAATGGGTTTTCACAATCAAGAATGATGAACTAGGTGATCCTGTCAAATACAAAGCTAGGCTTGTTGCGCGCGGTTTTAAACAAAAATATTTAATTGACTATGAGGAAACTTTTGCGCCCGTAACAAGGATTTCTAGTTTTCGGTTTATTTTGCCTCTATCTAATCAATTTGACCTAAAAGTTCATCATATGGATGTGAAAACTGCATTTTTAAATGGAAACCTGAAAGAGGAAATCTATATGAAAATTCCTCAAGGGTTACCATGTGAAAATGATAAGGTATGTAAATTGAATAAATCAATTTATGGCCTCAAACAGGCAGCTAGATACTGGTATGAAATGTTTGAGAACACATTGAGAGAAATCGGATTTATTAGTTCAAAAGTAGATCACTGCATTTATTTATTAGATAAAGGTGAAGTGAAGAGAAATATATATTTATTACTATATGTCGATGATTTGGTCAACTCATAATTTAGAAACGATGTCAAGCTTTAAAGACTATTTAATGTGTAAATTTAGAATGACTGATTTGGCCGAAATCAAATATTTTATTGGCATAAAAGTTAGTAGACAGGAAAATAAAATAGAACTTAGTCAGTCGGCTTATATTAATAAAGTCCTAGAAAAATTTGGTATGGATGGTTGTAATCCAGTAAGTACTCCACTTCCAAGTAAATTGAACTTTGAAGATTTAAATTCAGACGAAAATTATAACGCACCATGTCGAAATGTAATTGGGTGCCTAATGTATATAATGTTATGTACTAGACCCGACTTGAGTACGTCAGTTGGAATTTTAAGTAGATACACAAATAAGAATAATAAAGAACTATGGCAATGTCTTAAAAGAGTTTTGAGGTACCTAAAAGGTACAATTAATCTAAAGTTGACATTTACAAAAACTGTAGATTCTGAAAATATTTTCACTGCATATGTTGATTCAGATTGGGCAGGAAATGAAAACGATAGAAAGAGCACCACAGGTTATTTATTCAAAATGTTCGACTCATCTCTTATTTGTTGGAATACGAAAAAGCAAAGCTCAGTCGCGGCTTCATCGACTGAAGCTGAATATATGGCGTTATTTGAGGCCACTAGAGAGGCTATGTGGCTTAAATCATTGGCAAATAGTATTAAATTAGAATTACAGGAACCCATAAAAATATTTGAAGACAATCAGGGATGTATTAGCATTGCTAATAATCCTACATGTCATAAAAGAACTAAACATATAGATATTAAATACCATTTTTCTAGAGAACAAATTGAAAGAAAACTAATTATTCTTGAGTATATTCCTACAGATAAACAACTGGCTGATATCTTGACAAAACCATTACCTGGACCACGATTTGCCGAGCTAAGGGATCAACTTGGGCTAATTTAAACAATTTTAAAAACTTAATTTTTACTTTATTACATACTTAACATTTTGTTTAATTTCATTATAATACGTTTCATTATATTATACTTCATTTAACTTTGAATTTCTTAATGAAGTACATATAAGCCGCATTCTTCTGGTAGTTATCGCTCCGGCTCACGCTCGATTCTCACGGGAACAGTCCGGTTCATGGTAATGTGAGTTGGCAGCACTGACAGAAAACGTCACTTTTCAGAGCAAGAAGAAGAGAACAAGATGGAAAAGTAACAACAAATTTAAGAAAAATTATTCCCAAAGGGTCAAAAGTCCACCAAAGTTTCAAAGATTCTCAAATTATTGACCACAAACTCATAACATACATACATATTAATCGCAGGACACAGCGAAAAAAGCCACCCTGTGAAAATAAGCTGCAGCTGTCAGTAAAATGATCACGGGGTGCACTAAAATCCTTGACACTGCTAGTATAAATGGCGGCCGATTGATGTCGCTCTAGTTGTCGATAAGGTAGTATAAAAACAAAAAACAAATAAAATGAATACATACTAAGTGAACATGATGGATATAAGCTGGCAATAATTTCAACGCAGCTTGGTGTAAGAGGTACACACTGCGGGCTTAGAAATTCCTAATCCCCTTGGTTCTTGGTTCGATGACCAACAAAAGGTGATGAAAAATTTCTAAACACAAAGCCATTTGATAAGTGCCCTTGAGCAAGGCCGAAATTACGTAATCATGGTAGCTTGTAATTGTTGTTACTTTTCCATCTTGTTCACTAATAATAAAAACATAGAATAATTTAAGAAAAATTATTCCCAAAGGGTCAAAAGTCCACCAAAGTTTCAAAGATTCTCAAATTATTGACCACAAACTCATAACATACATACATATTAATCGCAGGACACAGCGAAAAAAGCCACCCTGTGAAAATAAGCTGCAGCTGTCAGTAAAATGATCACGGGGTGCACTAAAATCCTTGACACTGCTAGTATAAATGGCGGCCGATTGATGTCGCTCTAGTTGTCGATAAGGTAGTATAAAAACAAAAAACAAATAAAATGAATACATACTAAGTGAACATGATGGATATAAGCTGGCAATAATTTCAACGCAGCTTGGTGTAAGAGGTACACACTGCGGGCTTAGAAATTCCTAATCCCCTTGGTTCTTGGTTCGATGACCAACAAAAGGTGATGAAAAATTTCTAAACACAAAGCCATTTGATAAGTGCCCTTGAGCAAGGCCGAAATTAAAAATCATGGTAGCTTGTAATTGTTGTTACTTTTCCATCTTGTTCACTAATAATAAAAACATAGAATAATTTAAGAAAAATTATTCCCAAAGGGTCAAAAGTCCACCAAAGTTTCAAAGATTCTCAAATTATTGACCACAAACTCATAACATACATACATATTAATCGCAGGACACAGCGAAAAAAGCCACCCTGTGAAAATAAGCTGCAGCTGTCAGTAAAATGATCGCGGGGTGCACTAAAATCCTTGACACTGCTAGTATAAATGGCGGCCGATTGATGTCGCTCTAGTTGTCGATAAGGTAGTATAAAAACAAAAAACAAATAAAATGAATACATACTAAGTGAACATGATGGATATAAGCTGGCAATAATTTCAACGCAGCTTGGTGTAAGAGGTACACACTGCGGGCTTAGAAATTCCTAATCCCCTTGGTTCTTGGTTCGATGACCAACAAAAGGTGATGAAAAATTTCTAAACACAAAGCCATTTGATAAGTGCCCTTGAGCAAGGCCGAAATTACGTAATCATGGTAGCTTGTAATTGTTGTTACTTTTCCATCTTGTTCACCAATAATAAAAACATAGAATAATTTGAGAAAAATTATTCCCAAAGGGTCAAAAGTCCACCAAAGTTTCAAAGATTAAAATTGAATATTAAAAAGTAAATTCTATGCGGTTTATTTATTGAACAAAAGGAATAATATTCTACAGGTCCGACCTGGTTTGGAGCCATCCTTGTTGTTTGGAGCGGCTGATTTGCCGTCCTGAATTGAGGATCGAGTGGAGTGGCTTAGGTGCCAAACCACGTAGAAATGACAGGACTCGAGGTGGTCGCACCAGGAGTTTGGGTTGTATGGTGGTTTAGTCAAGGCAGTGGCACCAAGACTTGAGAGTAATAACTTCAGGCACTTGAACCTGGTTATTTACGGCGATGGGAGAAATGGCGATGAAGCAGTTGCGCTATATGATTAAAGAAGCTTTAGGGTTGCTGGTCATGCATTTCTCAATTCTTTATTTTAATTTCTTCGCTTATATACAATTTTGGTCTTACAATTATGCTGACTAGTGCATTGCTTTTGACTTCTGCAATGCTAGGTCACTAGTCAGCAGTCTACCGTTCTGGGTCGTCAGTAAGTGTCGCAACTGCTGACACTAGCGGTTGCAATGCTGACGCCAGCGACGGCACACTTACTGACGGCCGCGAGCAAAATATGACGCACTCGCTACTCAGCACTTTTGCTTGTTTTTGAATTTCATGCAAACAAATATGCCTGTGTCTGCATATTTGGACAGAAATGAACACTTGTAAAATATGGTAGAGTACTTTAGTAGAAGTTGTTTTGCCTTACTCTGGTGGTCTTCTTCGAGATCTTGCGTCCACGCCGTGATATCATCTGATAGATTAATGTTGCTGGTAGAGACATTTTCCTAGAGCTGTTCACAATTTATAACCACCTCCACCTCCTGACATTGTTCCAATATGGCTCCCTTGGAAAGCTTGATTGGCGATCGAAACTCATTTATTACTCTTACCGGTATACGTCCATCTTTTTTTGTCATAGCCAGTGTTTTTCCTTCTAGTATATCCGTCTTTGATTTGTTTGCTGCCTCGACAACCCACAATTTGTTTGTCCCACAATCTCCATCAATCCTTGCCCAAACGATCGCCTCCGACTTCGGTGGAATTTGTTGGCTTTCTTCCACGAGGACCCGCTTACTGATGTACTTGTTCTCGTAACCAAAATTTAGTGGCACATCCATGTTCTTATAGCTCATAGTCCTGTTTTGCATTTCGATCTTGATGCCTTGGTTGCTTAAGAAATCCACACCAACTATGATCTCATAAACAATATCTGCCACTATAAAATTATGCAGTACGGTGACATTCCCAATTGCGATTTCACATATTACTTCTCCTTGGACTTGGGTATCCGCACCGGTCGCCGTACGCAGCTTTGCTCCATGTAATGGCCTCACTTCTTTGTTGACTAAATCGGATCGAATAATGGAATGAGATGCGCCCGTATCAACAGTCAGTAAACGCTCTTTTCCATCCACGAGTCCTCCAACAGTAACATTACTCGACTTCCTTCCGATCTGTGAGACAGAGACTCTGGGGCATCCAATTGCGGGAGCCAGCCTACGCCCCTTGCGGCTGACTCTCTTTAGTTTAACGGTTGGTTAGATTGGCAGACTTGCTCATCTCCTTCAGCCTTCCGCTTACGTCCGCTTGCATTATTGGAATTATTGAAGCCAGATCCAGATCCACAATAACGTGCAATATGACCAGGTTTTCCGCACTTAATAACCCCTTCGTTTTTCTGTTGCTTCCCGTTTAGTGCTTCTAGGATTTTGTAAATTTTTTCGGCCCAGTCTGGCGTCTCCACTTCCACACGGTGAGCTTTGTACGTGGGTTTACTCAAAAGCGAGGCTGTTTCTTGTGTTAGAGCATGTGATACCGTCTCCGCAAATGATCTCTTTGGATTGGCATATGTGGCTCGCTTTGTCTCCACATCACGTATTCCATTTATGAAGCTTTGGATTTTTACCCTTTCGATGTATTCCACGGGTGCGTCTGCGTTTGCCAGATGGGCTAACCTCTCGATATCTGATGCAAACTCCTGCAATGTCTCATTAGTCTTCTGGAAGCGATTCTGTAGCTCTATTTGATGTATCTGTCTCCTATGCTCGCTGCCGTAACGTCTTTCAACGGCTCCCATCAACGCTTCATAGTTGTTTCTTTCAGCGTCCGGAATAGTCTGTAAGATTTCGGCTGCAGGTCCTTTCAATGCCACAAATAAAGCAGCGACTTTGTCCTCAGCGCCCCAGTTGTTCACAGCTGCTGTCTTCTCAAATTGTAGCTTAAATACCTGGAAAGGAACAGAACCGTCAAAGGATGGGGTTTTTACTTTGGTTGTGCTTGTTGAAACAGATGGACGATTCAGCTGCAACTCTTGGATACGTCCTCTCAGCGCATTGACTTCAGCGTACATTTTATCCTGCAGCTGTGCAATCTTTGCATCTTGTGCTTCCAGTTTTGAGGACACCAACACCTCCTGTGCTTCCAACTGCGAAGTGATAAATGACCGCTGTTCCTCCATTTGAGCGGAGATCTGTGATGACTCCTGTTCCAGCCGAGATGTCATGCAAGTTTTCTGTTCTTCCAACTGAGATGCCATGTGTGTCTTCTGTTCCTCCAACTTTGATGCCATGCGTGTCTCTTGTTGTTCCAACTGAGATGCCATGCAAGTTTTCTGTTCTTCAAACTTTGATGTTATATTCGTCGACATCTGAGCCAATACAGCCAACAGCGAGTTTGTGTCCACATTTGTTACTGAATCCGGAGTATCCTTTTGCTCTTCTATTTTCGTCGCTCCCTCTTCCGAAAGCTGAAAAACATAATCGTCAACGTTGATTCCTTCCGCTTCCATAGCCTCGAGTAGACGTGATTGTAGCTTTGGCTTATTGCCTGTTGTTACCATTCCACGTTTCTCCAACTCGTTTTTGAGTTGTTGGATCTGTTGGATGGAGTCATTAAACTTTGCCATATCCTTGTTACCTTTACAATGTCCTTGTTATCCTTTTCAATGTCCGTGTTATCCTTTTCAATGTCCTTGTTATCCTTTTCAATGTCCTTGTTATCCTTTTCAATGTCCTTGTATTTATTAAACAATACCGCTTCTGACACCAATTGTGACGAATTTGATGATGCCTCGATTATTTTCCCTGAGTTCGATCACTGTACGTTAAATAAAACACTCCGATTCTGCTTAATAAGTAGTACGCTTTATTCAGTACTAAAAACCGTAGTACAATATCGCGGGTTAATTCACTGTTCAGTACTTCACTGTACAACACTTCAAAATAAACTGATTGAGGAGCGTTGTCTTTTCGCGGTTTATATACCCTAGCAAACAGCAGCTTCTCAACCTAGAAATGTCTACACATTTCTGGTTTATTCGTGCAACAGTGTTCTCGAAGCGTTTATCTATCGTCATCTCCTCTTTGTGCCACATTCGCAAACACGCGAGCTGCCTCTCCCTCTCTCGCTCTCACGTCATGTATCTAAACTAGTAGCCGGCAAACAGAGAGGACGCAATATGTGGGAGTATTAGTGTATTACGCTCAAAAATGCTTGTGTGTTGGTGGTATTGCACTGGAAAAAATTTGTATGTTGGATAACTTAACACAAATCTTGACGACGGCCACTAAACTTATATTTAATAAGAAAACATATGTATATATGTATCTTTTGTTTTGTGTATACTTGAATTTTTTTTAAAGATTTTTGAAGAGTGTAAAATTTTTTTTATTAAAGAATTCAGAAGGTTTTTAACGAAATCAAGCAAACGGGCTTCAAGCACTATGAATTTAATTTCAAAATGTAAATGTTGTATAACCTATCAGATAACTTACATATTAATAGAAAAAAACACGATTTGTGTTTATTTGATTTTTCTTTTAAGTTTTTTAAGAATCAATAAGAATTAAAAAAATCCCCATCCTCAAAAGGCCTACCTTTCTTTGCTTATGCTAAAGCTATTGCATATGTTGCCTTCAGTTGACTGTCTGCCAAAGAATTATGGTCATCATGCTCAGTATTCATCGCTTTACTATATTTCATCCTAAAACCGTCTTTAAGCTTAGCAATCAACTGATCTCTTTCTACTCCTCCTACTAATTTGAGATCAGGATGACGAGCGTCATAATGACGCTTAAGGTGAAAGATGTCTTTGCATTTTAAAACTTGGCCGCATACAAGACACTCTGCATCATTAAAAATATTTACGCAAAAAAAAATCGTTTTGTACCTCCATCTTATTAATAAAATATATTTTGCATTTATGTTCAGTGTACCAATATAAGCAAGAAATAATAGAAGCAATGCGGTATCGACCTGCTTCAATCAATGCTAGCATAAAACTGAATAAAATTTAATTCTTTTCTGCTCTGCTTGTTGACGTTCGTGCTGTGTGCGTGTAATTACGAACTGTGTACGTGAGATGGCCGAATATACTTCGACTCCCAGGAAAATATCTGCCGGCCTTTGATCTAAACAGCTGTAGTTGTGGTAGTGACGCTAGTGATGGAAATATGCAAGAGTTGGGAGATGAGCGATTCTTGAGAACATTCGCCACATTATTATGATGAGTATTCCACGATGTTTGGAATTTGATGGTGCTACGAAAAATCTACAGAAAGCAGCTATTAAGATTTACATAGGCTAACTATAGGCTTATACAATTCAACTCGAAGGTGAGATATGTACATTATTTTTTGATGTGATTAAATTATATATTTGGGGAGGTTTTATCAGTCCGCAAATATTATAATATAACGAAACCACAGATATGTCAGTTATCCCATCTGACTGAAGTAAATGCGCAAAATTCAACACATAGATGTTTCAAGTCAAAGTATGGACGTGAGGTAACTTCTTTTTTTTTCAGGACAATTAAAACTCGAAATGTCGGTAAGGCAAATTCGAAAGCGAGGACCATATATGTATGTCATACATTTTACTTAGCTACTAAATCGACATATTTATTTTCTTTCAAAAATCCCACCGATTATGAGATAAATGAGAAAAGAAAAAATTTGGATTTGTCGAAATTGCTACACTGTGAAGAGCGGCCATGTTTTTTTCGGTTTATAAACAAAACAAAAATTTGAAATATGAAAAGTTAAAATTTTTTATAATTGACAAGAGCTCAATGCAGAACCATACCCAGCGGGAAATATATCTGCGGCCATAAGCAATAACAGCCTAAGTCGACTTAAGAAATCAGACCAGTTGAAATTTTTGCTGGTGTTTTTGAATAGCAACATCGAGACATTTTTCAAGACTTTCATGGTCTTTTTTTACTTTCTTTACAAACAATTAAATCCAATACGTTTGCCTTACAGTTTTGTTACAAAAATTCGCCAGCAAAAGTTTCAACTTGTCTAATATCTTAAGTCGACTTAGGCTGTTATTGCTTATGACCACAGATATTATAATTAACATGTCTTCTTTGCCTCTGATCTTAAAAAAAAAAAAAATGTATTATTCTTTACCTAAAAGCTCATCTTAAGTCATGAATATTTCGTGTATATAGTAGTTATCATACAAAAATATAAACAAAGCGAAAAACACGTTCGTAAAAGCAAAAATGACATATCAAGGAAAAGTTCATCGTTTGGAAAAATTGTAACATATTCCGATGTTACTAAACATTTAGGTGACAGAGCAGGACAGGAAGAGGACTTTGAAGCATCGAAGCGGATGACGTTCTAAGTTACAAAATCAGAATTTGTCAGGAGAGCAAAAAAACGCTAAAGTCATATATTTTAAATCTATTTTTCTCATCTGTCTCCCTTAGGTTAGGTTCAAGTGGCTGCCGCAGAGGCACACTTAGGCCAGTTTTGAAAGGCCCGTTGTGATACCACCAACACAAGGAAAGTCAGTCCCGGGAAATCCCTGAGTTTTTGGGATTTTCCACATAGCAGAATCCCGGGACTGAGACTCCTAAACCGACACCGTTACTCCTCCTCGAACCACTTAGATGACTTTATGAAGCCCATCAAGTCCTTTATGTCCAGTTCCGCGATCTGGCTTAGGCTATCCAGGAACGGAACTCCCAAAAAGCGCGTTCTCGCGCCGCTTAAAGCCGGACAGTTGCAGATGAGGTGATCCACTGTTTCCTCCTCCTCATCATCTTTGCAACTCCTGCAGCATCGTCGGTAGGGCACACCTAGCCTTTCTGCATGCCTACCAATGAGGCAGTGACCGGTTAATACCCCTATCAATATGCAGATTTCCCTCCTAGTTAGGGCATAAATGCGTCTAGACCTTTTAAGATCCCATTTTGGCCAGGTTTGTTTCGATATGCGACACCCTGGGGATTGCAGCCATCTTTCGTTGGCTTGACGGAGTGTGTGCTCCTTCAGCATTAGTTTGCATGTGGCAAACGGCATACCTAAGCGCTCTTTATCCTGAAGAACCTGCTTGGTCGTGCCCTGCCTGGCAAGCTCGTCTGCCTTACAGTTTCCCTCAATGTCCCTCTGTCTCCCTTAACTTTTTCTTTTATATCTTTCATAGTATGAGTTTTACACATTTTTCATGATCTTCCAGTGCCGTTACGAATCACTTTCGACGCTTCAATGCAAAATAATGTATGTCACTTTAAATTACCCTACTATTTTTAAATGCATTTTTACAGTTTTGGTGTCAAATTTTAGAAAATTGCTTATCTGGAGAGCAATACAAAATGTTTTATGCAATGAAACCGGTTTTGAAAAAAATTACACTTAGAACGTTATTCGCGATGATGCTTCAGCTGACAAGCACTGTATGATTGTTTAGTTCTTTTCCAGCATTTGGTTTACAACACTAATCACATGTCAAAAGCCATTAAAACTTCTCTGTGTATGTACTAACTAAAATTAGAAAAAATCAAAATTAGGCAATTCAAAATTTAAGACTGTCATATTTTCTTTGTTGTCATTTCTTATATAAAATTTGAATAGCACAATAAAATTAAGCAACCCAATGTGCAGGTGTGCTATTTTGCTTTTACTTGTTTTTTCGTTTTCTCTAGTTTCAAAAGTAAAAGAGCCACGAACACAAAAATTCAATATTTTCTGACAAATTTGTATGAAAATTTAATTTAATGTATTCAGACACAACATTCAACTCATATAGTGCTCTCAAGTGTTGTGTTGTTGAAATTGTACATAAAACTATAAAAGACCTTGTGAATTTTCTTAATAATAAACACTTAAGCTGTAGATGCAACACCGCAACGTAGATATATTGTGATAAGTCCTAATACTTAAGTAAGATGGCAGAAACGTCCCTCACTGTTACAATTTCCTGCTGGTGCGCTTATTGTATCATGAAATGTTTTCATTATATATTTTTTCTTTGATATTTGAAGTCAATCCCGGGATTGTTTTTTATAAGTCCCAAAATCTCGAAAAGCAGTTAAAAAATCCCGAATGTTTAAAATAGTTAGTTTTTTACGAATAATATGACATTAAGTTGGATTAAGGCAGTTTTTTGAGCTATTGGTTTTATATATAACCATAAAAGCAGGGTATAAAAATTAACACCTAATATTGCAGCCCACTTATGAATGGAGAGAAATTTTATAAAATCCCTAACATTTTTCGCTTGTTGATTTGCATTAACTTCCAAAGCAGCTAGGAGAAACCGTAAGAAGATGTTTGATTAATTCCGGTCTTGTACTAATATAAAAATTTTGCTATTTTGTAAAGAAAAAGTTATAGGATATATTTAAACTCTACTTACATATTTTTTATATCTATTTAAGCATCTTGTTAGTAATGCAAATAATATTGATGTACTGTCTTCAGTTTGTTTGTTAAAATGTATAAAATATCTAATAATAATACATATTCGGGATCTCGAAACTTTTGGGCTCACAAAACTAAAATAGCTACCATCCCTACTGTGCCTTTAAGGTGCTGTCATTTTTATTAACCCGTTTCTTATCCGTGCTAAAAAATATCCCGAATTCGACACTATCACCGACCAGGGGGTGAATTCTGGTTCTATGAAATGATAAAATGAAAAGAATTTTCATACAAAATTTGTGAAAAGAAACTTCAAATTCATACAAATTTTTTTTCACGTTATCATATCATAGAACCAGAATTCACCCTCAGAACTCCGTTCACCCATTGAAGACTTTTAAAAAGGCGGGATACTACCAAACAGCCACGTCGATTGTAAAATCGAGGATTTATTGCTTTTATGAGCTTTTTTCAGGCACTTCAGTAATATGTACAGTTAGACACAAAATAAAAGATGTCTTTAAAAATTTGGACAAAGTTCAGGCAGGCTTAGCAAAATGGCCATCCAAATTTTCAACGTTTTTGACAGATTTTTCTTAGTTTTGTAGGACAACCAATTTCAGTGGTATGATGTGAAAGTTAGAACTAATTTAAATATTTTCCTGATTTTTAAGAATTTTTTTCGATGAGGGTGTTAAGTAATATCTTTCATGCAACGCATGAACAAAATTTAATTTCGCATAAAAAAATTACCCAACACCTTCGACGAAAATAGTTCTTGAAAATCAGGAAAATATTTCAACTAGTTCTAACTTGCATATAATCATATTGTTTGGCCTACCAAACTGAGTCCTCAGAAATATCATACAAAATCTGCCGAAGAAGTTGAAAGTTTTACTCCCCTGAGCTTTGTGCAAATTTTAAAACACATTTCAAATGGTTCCTGTTATACAATTAAATGGAAATTAATTCCACTACTAGTTATTGTTGACTAATAAATCGAAATAAAATACTCAATGATTTTTTTTCACTTTTCAAAACTGACTTATGTATATGACTAATAAAACCATGAAAGAGCTCCGAATTTTTTTATATTCATAAAAGGCATGAGTTTCAGCTGAACGTAATATAAACGCACTCCGGCAGTTATCTGTCAAACGCAAGTTCATATATGGTAATAGCAGGGCGAATTCGCTGTGCGTTGAAGATCTTTAAAAATACTGAAACACTTTCGAAGTTGTTAAATTTAAACTTGACACTGCCAAATTTTCCAAAACTAAATATGCCACTATATGGACATGGTCTAAAATTTTCTTAAAGACTGCTGGAAGAATTTGACCGTGAATAAAATAATTACACATACATATTTATTTTTTATTTATGTGACAAAGCTTATTTAATTAAATTCAATAATGTGTTCAGAGGGTTAATAAAATATGTCCGAAAAGCTTCATAATTACCACATCAGCAACACTAATAAGGCAGTTTATGTGAAGACCAGGCATGTTATACCTTTCAAAATCATACTTTTTTATATTTTAACTTGAATTTTCCCAAATTCTCATATTTCTTACACGCGGATAAGCTTTTTCCACTAGTTTTATGTAATAGATTATAATAATATTTAATGTAAATTTTTTTCCAAATTTTTCTAGCGTGAAAGGAAGTTGAAAACTTTTAGTACTCTTTTAGGGAGTAAATTAGCATTTTTTCAGTAACTGATTCATACGGAATGTGCTGAATTAACTTGCTAAAAGAATCAAATCAACTGAATGGCCATTCTGAATTAAAGAGCTTTTCTTCGTAATTCTATTTTGAATTCTTGTTGAATTGACACTACGTGGATTTATAAATCATGATTTCTGTAAAGAATTGCTGAATGCGTAAATTGAAGGTAAATTTTCCAACGATGAAAAGAATTTCAAATACTGAATGAAGAAAAACTATGATTTCGAACAGCAAAAGATTTAATTCTTTAACAGCTGTGGTTCATATTGTGACGAATTCCATGAATCCTCGATTATTATCCTTGAGTTCGATCACTGTACGTTAAATAAAACACTCAGATTCTGCTTAATAACTAGTACGCTTTATTCACTACTAAAAACCGTAGTACAATATACCGGGTTAATTCACTGTTCAGTACTTGAAAATAAACTGATTGAAGTGCGTTGTCTTTGCGCGGTTTATATACCCTAGCAGACAGCAGCTTCATAACCTAAAAATGTCTACACATTTCTGGGTTATTCGTGCAACAGTGTTCTCGAAACGTTTATCTATCGCCAACTCCTCTTTGTGCCACATTCGCAAACGTGCGAGCTGCCTCTCCCTCTCTCGCTCTCACGTGATGTATTTAAACAGCTGTAGTTGTGGTAGTGACGCTAGTGGTGGAAATACGCTAGTGTTGGGAGATGAGCGATCCTTGATAACATTCGTCACACTGCCCTCCACCTAAGTCTGGTCGTCCCGATCAGACACATTTCCCGATCCAAACGTTGCTAGCCTCTCCAGGGGAACCACATTCATTTTATTCCGTGGCATTCCAACAGCCTGTATGCGGTAAACAACGTCGTTGGTCCGTTTCACAACTCTGTATGGCCTTTTCCAGTTGCACTGAACTTTTCCTCCGTTGTGGCCCGTATAGGAATACTGAATCTCCTTCCAGGAACCCTTCCGTTTCCATTGCTTTGTCGTACCTGGTTTTCATGTTTTTTGCTAATAGTTCTGGGGAATATACCAGCTTCATCCAAGGTAATCCTCTCAACCGGTGCATCTGAGTTGCACTGCCTCCTTCGACCATGACTCGTGGACCTCAGCACCTTTGCTCTGATGCACTCATCGCATTTGGCAATCCACTCCTTTACCGACTGACCGTAACCAACCCAATAAAATGCCTGCTTAATCCTCTCCAAGGTCTTCTTGACTCCTAGATGACCTCCACTTGGATCGTTATGCATTTCCCTAAGAACATCAGGCACCCGCTTCCTTGGAACAATTATAAGCTTCCGAGCGCATTGACCATCCTCACTCTCCCATATTCGATGCAAACAACCGGATACCAATCGTAAACTGTTCCATTGTGCCCAATATGACTTGGCAACTGAACTCGCCGCTGACATTTCTTTTCTTGCTGGTCGTTTGTTTCGCTCAAGTCCTCGGATCACACATGCCAGATCTGAATCTCCCTGTTGACTTCTCCAAATCTTCTCAAGTAGGCATTTGTCTTTCGAAGCCATTGGTCGAGGAGGTACCTTTGCTTTCCGAGTGTCCCAGTGCTTCACCTCCATTGAGACTCCTTTGGTGCAACACCCAATGTTGTGTCCAAAGATCAGAGGTACTTCTTGGCCATTGTATGTCATAACTCTATTTCTCTCGTTTATGTGAATGTCTCTCTCAGCCAAGAAGTCGATGCCAATGATGACTTCGTCCACAATATCCACTACTAAGAAGTTGTGGTATGTAATCCCATTCCCAATCACAACTTTGCACCGCACTTCTCCCTGGACTAGCTTACTTTCACCAGTCACTGTCCGCAACTTTGCATCCTGCAATGGTCTTACTCTCTTATGGACCAAGTCACTTCTAACGATGGAATGAGATGCGCCAGTATCCACAGTGAGTAACCGCTCTTTTCCGTCCAAGAAACCCCAAACAGTAACATTACTTGCTTTCCCTCGCTCATTTTTCTGTTGCTTTCCGTTCAATGCTTCTAGGATTGCGTCCACCCATTCTGGTCGTTCTACTTCCACACGATGAGCTTTGTGCGCTGGTTTGCACAAAAGTGATTCTGTTTCTTGAGTTAGAGCATGTGATACCGTCTCCGCAAATGATCTCTTTGGATTTGCATAGGCGGCCCGCTTCGTCTCCACATCACGTATTCCATTTATGAAACTTTGTATCTTTACCCTCTCTATGCACTCTACAGGTGCATCCGCGTTTGCAAGGTGCGCTAACCTCTCGATGTCCGATGCAAATTCTTGTAAGGTCTCATTGGGCTTCTGGCATCGATTTTGTAGCTCTATTTGGTAAATTTGCTTCCGATGCTCGCTACCATAACGTCTCTCCACAGCACCCATCAATGCTTCATAGTTGTTTCGTTCGCCATCAGGAATAGTCTGTAAGATTTCGGCTGCCGGTCCTTTCAATGCTAGGAAGAGTGCAGCGACTTTGTCTTCAGCGCCCCAGTTGTTCACAGCTGCTGTCTTCTCAAATTGTAGCTTAAATACCTGGAAAGGAGCAGAACCGTCAAATGATGGGGTTTTTACCTTGGGGGCGCTTGTGGAAACACTTGGACGATTCAGCTGCAACTCCTTGTAATGCCGCTTTTATGCAGCATCACATTGTTATTAAACCCACACGCCTCACACGGGTATCGAACCCACACGCCTTACCACCACCCACCCGAGTTATGTTCACACGTACAGTGAACGGGGAGCAGGAGAGAGAACACAAATTCGACAATCGGTTGAATTAAGAACAAGAACCAACGATTTGATTAATAGTCTTTAGCTTTATTGAAAAATATATATATTAAAATTCCATTGTTATGTCTGCTAAAGTATAATTTTTATAGTTATTAAAATTCCATTGTTATGTCTGCTAAAGTATAATTTATAAATTCCTACTGGCTAGTAGGACGGCCCGGCAATAGATATACATATGTACATATATCTGGCTTGCCCAGTATCTGTGTTATTTTGCGTACTCAGCATTCCCACGGATTTTTGAGTAAAAAGTATGCCTGGCCTACTTGAATGTTTGTGTGGGTGTATATGTATGCATACCCAAATGAATTTCCGTTAGCTTACATTGTTGCTTGCAACAATAGACTCGTTGCGAGCCCAGCCATTTGTTTATACCAAGTGTGGAATGCCGAGTATCGTCTTTCTATCCAAACAAGCAACCAAGTCTTAAAATATACTTGGTTTCTTGTTCGGTTTCGTGGGTTGTGGGCCATTCCACATAACTCCCCCACGGTTTGAGTAAGAACTCTCCTGAGTTCTTTTATCAGCTAAATCAATTTCTACGCCATTTGTATCTGGCGTTTCTTGTTTTATTTTGTTGTTGAATTGTTAGTTTGAATTGTAACAACGTATGCTTTGTTTAAATGTCTTGTTATATTATGTCAAATGAAAAATTATTTTTTCACTTCTTAATAAACTACTGAATTCAACAGATATATAGCTACGTTTCCATTAGGTTATGGGCCCAGAGATTTCTACGCGAATAATTTAGTAAAATGGCGTCATCATCACTTTATGCAATTGAGAAGTTGGATGTGTCCAACTATGAAACGTGGACAGTGCAGATGAGAAGCGTGCTGATTCATGGTGCTTTGTGGAAAATGGTGAATGAGGCGAAGCCGACAAATGCTGACGAATTGGCGGTATGGACTGTTAATGACGAGAAGGCATTGGCAACGATTTTACTCAGTGTGAAGTCAAATCAACTAAATTACATCAAAAGCTGCAAGTCATCTGCGGAAGCGTGGCAGAAATTAAGGGATGTGCATAAACCTCAAGGTCCAGTACAAAAGGTTTCGTTGTACAAGCAGCTTTTAAACAAGCAAATGGGCGAGGAGGAAAATGTGCAGCAATTTTTGAATTCATAACTACCACATCAGCAACACTAATAAGGCAGTTTATGTGAAGACCAGGCATGTTATACCTTTCAAAATCATACTTTTTTATATTTTAACTTGAATTTTCCCAAATTCTCATATTTCTTACACGCGGATAAGCTTTTTCCACTAGTTTTATGTAATAGATTATAATAATATTTAATGTAAATTTGTTTCCAAATTTTTCTAGCGTGAAAGGAAGTTGAAAACTTTTAGTACTCTTTTAGGGAGTAAATTAGCATTTTTTCAGTAACTGATTCATACGGAATGTGCTGAATTAACTTGCTAAAAGAATCAAATCAACTGAATGGCCATTCTGAATTAAAGAGCTTTTCTTCGTAATTCTATTTTGAATTCTTGTTGAATTGACACTACGTGGATTTATAAATCATGATTTCTGTAAAGAATTGCTGAATGCGTAAATTGAAGGTAAATTTTCCAACGATGAAAAGAATTTCAAATACTGAATGAAGAAAAACTATGATTTCGAACAGCAAAAGATTTAATTCTTTAACAGCTGTGGTTCATATTGTGACGAATTCCATGAATCCTCGATTATTTTCCTTGAGTTCGATCACTGTACGTTAAATAAAACACTCAGATTCTGCTTAATAACTAGTACGCTTTATTCACTACTAAAAACCGTAGTACAATATACCGGGTTAATTCACTGTTCAGTACTTGAAAATAAACTGATTGAAGTGCGTTGTCTTTGCGCGGTTTATATACCCTAGCAGACAGCAGCTTCATAACCTAAAAATGTCTACACATTTCTGGGTTATTCGTGCAACAGTGTTCTCGAAACGTTTATCTATCGCCAACTCCTCTTTGTGCCACATTCGCAAACGTGCGAGCTGCCTCTCCCTCTCTCGCTCTCACGTGATGTATTTAAACAGCTGTAGTTGTGGTAGTGACGCTAGTGGTGGAAATACGCTAGTGTTGGGAGATGAGCGATCCTTGATAACATTCGTCACACTGCCCTCCACCTAAGTCTGGTCGTCCCGATCAGACACATTTCCCGATCCAAACGTTGCTAGCCTCTCCAGGGGAACCACATTCATTTTATTCCGTGGCATTCCAACAGCCTGTATGCGGTAAACAACGTCGTTGGTCCGTTTCACAACTCTGTATGGCCTTTTCCAGTTGCACTGAACTTTTCCTCCGTTGTGGCCCGTATAGGAATACTGAATCTCCTTCCAGGAACCCTTCCGTTTCCATTGCTTTGTCGTACCTGGTTTTCATGTTTTTTGCTAATAGTTCTGGGGAATATACCAGCTTCATCCAAGGTAATCCTCTCAACCGGTGCATCTGAGTTGCACTGCCTCCTTCGACCATGACTCGTGGACCTCAGCACCTTTGCTCTGATGCACTCATCGCATTTGGCAATCCACTCCTTTACCGACTGACCGTAACCAACCCAATAAAATGCCTGCTTAATCCTCTCCAAGGTCTTCTTGACTCCTAGATGACCTCCACTTGGATCGTTATGCATTTCCCTAAGAACATCAGGCACCCGCTTCCTTGGAACAATTATAAGCTTCCGAGCGCATTGACCATCCTCACTCTCCCATATTCGATGCAAACAACCGGATACCAATCGTAAACTGTTCCATTGTGCCCAATATGACTTGGCAACTGAACTCGCCGCTGACATTTCTTTTCTTGCTGGTCGTTTGTTTCGCTCAAGTCCTCGGATCACACATGCCAGATCTGAATCTCCCTGTTGACTTCTCCAAATCTTCTCAAGTAGGCATTTGTCTTTCGAAGCCATTGGTCGAGGAGGTACCTTTGCTTTCCGAGTGTCCCAGTGCTTCACCTCCATTGAGACTCCTTTGGTGCAACACCCAATGTTGTGTCCAAAGATCAGAGGTACTTCTTGGCCATTGTATGTCATAACTCTATTTCTCTCGTTTATGTGAATGTCTCTCTCAGCCAAGAAGTCGATGCCAATGATGACTTCGTCCACAATATCCACTACTAAGAAGTTGTGGTATGTAATCCCATTCCCAATCACAACTTTGCACCGCACTTCTCCCTGGACTAGCTTACTTTCACCAGTCACTGTCCGCAACTTTGCATCCTGCAATGGTCTTACTCTCTTATGGACCAAGTCACTTCTAACGATGGAATGAGATGCGCCAGTATCCAAAGTGAGTAACCGCTCTTTTCCGTCCAAGAAACCCCAAACAGTAACATTACTTGCTTTCCCTCGCTCATTTTTCTGTTGCTTTCCGTTCAATGCTTCTAGGATTGCGTCCACCCATTCTGGTCGTTCTACTTCCACACGATGAGCTTTGTGCGCTGGTTTGCACAAAAGTGATTCTGTTTCTTGAGTTAGAGCATGTGATACCGTCTCCGCAAATGATCTCTTTGGATTTGCATAGGCGGCCCGCTTCGTCTCCACATCACGTATTTCATTTATGAAACTTTGTATCTTTACCCTCTCTATGCACTCTACAGGTGCATCCGCGTTTGCAAGGTGCGCTAACCTCTCGATGTCCGATGCAAATTCTTGTAAGGTCTCATTGGGCTTCTGGCATCGATTTTGTAGCTCTATTTGGTAAATTTGCTTCCGATGCTCGCTACCATAACGTCTCTCCACAGCACCCATCAATGCTTCATAGTTGTTTCGTTCGCCATCAGGAATAGTCTGTAAGATTTCGGCTGCCGGTCCTTTCAATGCTAGGAAGAGTGCAGCGACTTTGTCTTCAGCGCCCCAGTTGTTCACAACTGCTGTCTTCTCAAATTGTAGCTTAAATACCTGGAAAGGAGCAGAACCGTCAAATGATGGGGTTTTTACCTTGGGGGCGCTTGTGGAAACACTTGGACGATTCAGCTGCAACTCCTTGTAATGCCGCTTTTATGCAGCATCACATTGTTATTAAACCCACACGGGTATCGAACCCACACGCCTTACCACCATCCACGCGAGTTATGTTCACCACGTACAGTGAACGGGGAGCAGGAGAGAGAACACAAATTCGACAATCGGTTGAATTAAGAACAAGAACCAACGATTTGATTAATAGTCTTTAGCTTTATTGAAAAATATATATATTAAAATTCCATTGTTATGTCTGCTAAAGTATAATTTTTATAGTTATTAAAATTCCATTGTTATGTCTGCTAAAGTATAATTTATAAATTCCTACTGGCTAGTAGGACGGCCCGGCAATAGATATACATATGTACATTTATCTGGCTTGCCCAGTATCTGTGTTATTTTGCGTACTCAGCATTCCCACGGATTTTTGAGTAAAAAGTATGCCTGGCCTACTTGAATGTTTGTGTGGGTGTATATGTATGCATACCCAAATGAATTTCCGTTAGCTTACATTGTTGCTTGCAACAATAGACTCGTTGCGAGCCCAGCCATTTGTTTATACCAAGTGTGGAATGCCGAGTATCGTCTTTCTATCCAAACAAGCAACCAAGTCTTAAAATATACTTGGTTTCTTGTTCGGTTTCGTGGGTTGTGGGCCATTCCACATAACTCCCCCACGGTTTGAGTAAGAACTCTCCTGAGTTCTTTTATCAGCTAAATCAATTTCTACGCCATTTGTATCTGGCGTTTCTTGTTTTATTTTGTTGTTGAATTGTTAGTTTGAATTGTAACAACGTATGCTTTGTTTAAATGTCTTGTTATATTATGTCAAATGAAAAATTATTTTTTCACTTCTTAATAAACTACTGAATTCAACAGATATATAGCTACGTTTCCATTAGGTTATGGGCCCAGAGATTTCTACGCGAATAATTTAGTAAAATGGCGTCATCATCACTTTATGCAATTGAGAAGTTGGATGTGTCCAACTATGAAACGTGGACAGTGCAGATGAGAAGCGTGCTGATTCATGGTGCTTTGTGGAAAATGGTGAATGAGGCGAAGCCGACAAATGCTGACGAATTGGCGGTATGGACTGTTAATGACGAGAAGGCATTGGCAACGATTTTACTCAGTGTGAAGTCAAATCAACTAAATTACATCAAAAGCTGCAAGTCATCTGCGGAAGCGTGGCAGAAATTAAGGGATGTGCATAAACCTCAAGGTCCAGTACAAAAGGTTTCGTTGTACAAGCAGCTTTTAAACAAGCAAATGGGCGAGGAGGAAAATGTGCAGCAATTTTTGAATTCTTTCACCGAAGTGGCAGATAAATTGTCGGAGATTGGCATTTCCATACAAGAGGAATTACTTACCATCATTTTGTTATCAAGCTTACCGAAGTCCTACGAAAATTTTGTTATAGCGATGGAGACGCGCGATGACTTACCGTCTATTAGTGCATTAAAAATGAAGATTTTAGATCGGCGAAAAAGGCAAACTGTTGGATTTACTGAAATTACAGGGTATGGAAGATTGCAAGACTGCATATGTTCCCTTAGAAGCCGGGTATCAAGTTGCTTGTAACGAAAATTGTAATAAAGCGGATATTAAGCAATATCAGTCATTAATAGGTGCGCTTATGCACTTGGGCATAACAACTCGGCCTGACATTTTACACTCTGTTTCGAAATTATCGCAAAGAAATAATAATCCACATGTTGAACATATGTCTGCGGCGAAACATGTTTTAAGGTATTTGAAGGCTACAATAGAGTTAAAACTTACATACCAAGCAGGTAGTGATTGTGTCGAAGGTTTTGTTGATGCTGACTGGGGAAGTGATCCTCATGACCGAAAATCATATACTGGTTTTGTATTTTTTTGTGGAAATAGTGCTATATCTTGGGAGTCCAAAGGGCAAACAACTATAGCACTGAGAAGTACTGAGGCAGAATATATGGCTGCATCGAATGCCTCCAAAGAAGCAGTATACTTACAACGTTTATTATCAGAAATAGGTTTCTGGAAGGGTGATCCGATTACTTTACATATCGACAATCTGGGTGCACAAAAGCTGGCAACTAATCCTGTGTATCACAATAGAACTAAGCACATCGACGTGAGATATCATTACGTACGTCAACTTGTCAATGAAGAAAAAATCGTTTTATCTTATTGTCCAACAGATCAGATGACAGCTGATATATTTACGAAGAGACTTCCAAAAATCAAACACTTGAAGTTTATAAATAATATGAATATTTTGTAATAGTTTTAATAGTTTTGAAAATGAAGCATTTACGTTGAGGAGGAGTGTTGAAATTTGAGTTTGAATAGTTTGAATTGTAACAACGTATGCTTTGTTTAAATGTCTTGTTATATTATGTCAAATGAAAAATTATTTTTTCACTTCTTAATAAACTACTGAATTCAACAGATATATAGCTACGTTTCCATTATATTTTATTACCAATTTTAATATTTTTTTCTCTTATAACATTTTGTCAGTATCATTATTATCAATGCCAAAGTTAACAAGACTACTACCGCATTTATTCCATATGTAACATTTTTGTGATATACAAGTTCTTCAATTTTTTTTGTATTTTCTATCTCATTTACATTAATTTCTTTGAATTTAAACTCATCATAGCTCTGTTTTAACATTTTAGCTGGGTAGTAAAATTTCTCTGTAAATTCGACTTTTCGATTTTCAAAAATTTGGTAATTTATATTCAGTTTACAATTTGCATAATGCACCAAGTAATTTCCTTTTATTTTTAAATCCCTATTATCACAATTTTGACTTATCTGCTCTTGGTGTGCATTTATTATTAATAATGTATCATCTTCCAAAGTATTTATTTTAGTCTTGTTATTGAATCTAAATATACAATCATTTTTGAATATGCAATGTTGGCTTCTTTTTAAATCTTTTACTGCTGTATCTTTTTTATACTCAAATTTTCATTATCTATTGTTACAATTAATTCCCTATCTGTTTCAACCTCTAAATGATTTTTAATTGGTAAAGGTACGAGCAACTTTAAATCTGTTTGTATGTAACTATTCGGAATCTTTATTGCAATCACAATGGATGGATTTTTATATGCCAGAACTCCTATTTTAGACAGTTTCAATTTATAAAAATCTATTTTGAAATAATTTATTTCTTCCCTGGTTAAAGTTCCAGGGTGAATCAAGTTATATTTGGCTGCCGCTATATTATTTTGTATATCATCTACTTTATCTTTTACAAATCTTATTTTATTTATTATGTCATTAAATAGCAATTGGGTAATTTCCGCGTTTTGTTTGCTCATACCTTCAAAAAGTTTAATAATTTTTTTTCTATCTTCTACTATAGTATCCCTAATTAAGTGCAAGGTGTCATTGAACTGCCTATTTATCGAAATTTGCTGATTTAAATTTTTTATTATATTGTGCTCATTTTTCTGTTGGACCTCCAGATAACCCAATATCTCCTGACGATCATCATCGTCCATTAGTCCGAATAGCCAATTATAAGTTGTTCCAACAAAATTTATTAAACCCCTCTTATTCCTGCTAACCTTTTCTGGTTGTATTGTTTTTACCCTAGACTCTAATGTTTCTAATTCACTGAGGAGGAACCTTTTCCCTTTAAAGGCATTCCCCTCAATGTACTGCTTAATTTGATGCAATACATCCAGAATCTCCTGTGGCTGTATTACATGTAATATAGTAATGGTCTTATTAACTATTTCCACCTGTCCCATGTGGATCATTGTATATCCCGCTTCATCCAGTATTGGCGTCACTTGAAGGTGTCCCCTTACTAGACCTTCAGCCCACCTCATTTGGGCTACCAACACTAAAACCATCACGGAAAACATCATCTGAAATGGCAACAGTAAACAGTATGTAACCACACCATCAATTTTTCACGAATTAAAATCTTATAATGTATCCCTACGACTATACCTATCAGCTAATTGTTTTATCAGAATTATTTACTAATTTTGTTTTTCCCTTTTACGTATCCCCATTATGAGCGGTGATGCTAAGCCTATCATCTTCTTCATTCCCATTAATTAAATTTGGTATTCCCGCAAATTTCTTTGGTCTTTTAATGTTTGCGGGATGTACATTCTGCAATGGATTCATTCTGTAGTAAGTTTCATCTTTGTGCCTTACTCGTTTATAGTTTTTTATTGGGCCTGTTGCTCTGAGTTCTTCATATTGTTCCCTGGTTTTATTTGCTTTTTCAATGGTGTTTTTCTTTACTTGGTCTATTGTGTTTTTTAAAATTATTGGATCTGAACTGTCTTTTGCATATCTGGGTGTACATTTTATGGTAGAGTGATAGCGTTCGTTATAGTTGCCTATAACGATCTGTATCCTCATTTCTGTTGAAAGACTCGGGTCATCAATTCCTGTTAGTTTTTCCAACGGGGTTGAGTGGAGCCTCTCAATATCTGCGTTACCTGTATGATTATTTGGTTTTGTTAAGTGAACCTCGACGCCTTCCGAACTCCAAAACTGCACTAATTGCTCTGCCCTAAACTCATTATCCATGGTTACTTTCTTCGGCTTACCGAACTTTGCAAAATGTTCAAGTATAATTGCCTTTTTTGATCTCCAATTCCTATCCGTAATATTATACGCCGCTGCAAATTTGGTCAGCTTATCAATAACCGTTACAAACGATAGCTTCTTGAAGTGAAAAATATCTATATGTATTACCTCATTTTTTCCTTTGGCGTTTCAGTTAATTGAAATTTTGGTTTAATGGGATCTCTTATCGTATTTAATCTGTTGGCATTTTTCACAATTATTTATTATCAGTTGAATATGTTCTCTAAATTTGGGATAGAAAATTTTATCTTTTAATGTATTATAAGTTTCCCCAATGCCACTATGCATAGACTCAACACTATGATACAAGGAAATTTGCCTATGCAATTCTTCCTCCTGCAAATATCTGTGGCTCTTTTTGTACATTTTATAAATTCCAGCTTACTGTTACAGGAAAACATTGACATCAACAGCAATTGTATTCTGTGATAATCATGTTCCTCTACTTCAGAAAAAATTCCCACTTTACCATTTTTAATATTCCTTTCTAATACATTCCTTAATGTATTTTCGTTATCTCTAGGGTTTACTTCAATAATTTTTCTTCCATGTACCATCATAACTTCAGCTTGTGGGCTGTATGTTACTATGATTTGCGTTTTATATTTATTAACAATATCTTCTTTAATCACAAAGTGATCCAATAGCTCCTCTTCAGCCGAATGTATCGTGTCGGGCATCTCCAAATTCGATTCTTGATCATTGTTTTCATCGATTTTCGGAGAATCCTCTATTCGGCTTAAAAAGTCCGCTACCACGTTATTTTTGCCCTTTACATATTCAATTTCATAATTGTATTCCTGCAGCTTTAAAAGCCATCTTTGGTGGCGCTGCGAAAATTCCTTCCCCTTGTATTTATTATTCAAATACATTTCTGTTGAAAGACCCGGGTCATCAATTCCTGTTAGTTTTTTCAACAGGGTTGAGTGGAGCCTCTCAATATCTGTGTTACCTGTGTGATTATTAGGTTTTGTTAAATGAACTTCGATACCTTCTGAACTCAAAAACTGCACTAATTGCTCTGCCCTAAACTCATTATCCATGATTACCCTTTTGGGTTTACCGAATTTTGCAAAATGTTCAAGTATAATTGCCTTTTTCGATCTGTAATGTTATAGACTGCTGTAAATTTTGTTAATCTATCAATAACCGTTACAAACGCCATCTTTTTAAAATGAAAACTATCTACATGTATCACTTCGTTCTTCTCCTTTGGCGTTTCAGTTAATTGGAATTTTGCTTTAATGGGATCTCTATCGTATTTAATTTGTTGGCAATTCTCACAGTTATTTATTATCAACTGAATATGTTCCCTAAATTTTGGATAGAAAATTTTATCCTTTAATGTGTTGTATGTCTTAGCGATGCCACTGTGTATAGACTCAACACTATGATACAAAGAAATTTGCCTAGGCAATTCTTCACATATTCAATTTCATAATTGTATTCCTGCCGGTTTAAAAGCCATCTTTGGTGGCGCTGCGAAAATTCTTTCCCCTTGTATTTATTGTTCAAATACATAATTGGGCAATGGTCAGTAACTATTTTGAATTTACTACCGTATATGTAGGGTCTAAAGTAAGTGACCGCATACATTATTGCCAGAAATTCTTTGTCAGTAGTAGCATAGTTCTGCTCATGGTTGTTAAGAGTTCGAGAGATGTAGCATACCGGTTGTCCCTGCTGAGACAATACTGCCCCAATAGCATAATCACTTGCATCTGTAGTGATCAAAAATTCCTTGTCATACTCTGGGTACTTAAGGATTGGGTGAGAGGAAATTAATGATTTGAGATTTTCAAAACTCGAAATATATTGTGGGTCATTAGGATTTATTTTGCATCCCTTCTTTAAATATTTAATCATTGGGTAAGCAATCCTAGAATAATCCTTTACGAATTTCCTGTAGTAACCGGTAGCTCCCAAAAAACTTCTTAGCTGTCTTTCGGTTTTTGGAATCTTTAAATTCAGGATAACCTCGATTTTCTCTTTGTTGGGCTTTATTCGTTCCTTCGTTAATGTATGGCCCAAGAATTTCGTTTCCCTCCTTAGGAAACTGCATTTGTCAGCCTGGATTTTCAAATTATGCTCTTGCAACTTCGAAAAAATGTTTTTCAATGAACTTAAATGCTCTTCCAATGATGTGGAAAACACCAATATGTCATCCAGATATACAACACATATTTTATTTATGTACTCCCTTAAAATTTCGTTCATTAATCTTTGAAATGTAGCCGGGGCGTTTTTTAGCCCAAACGGCATTCTGACGTATTCATACAAACCCAGTGGGGAAACAAAGGCCGTCTTTCAATATCCTTAGATGCCATTAAAATCTGATGGTAACCCTTTGCGAGATCAAGAGTGCTAAAGTACTGTGCTTTGCCCAACTTGTCCAAGATTCCGTCGATATTTGGCAAGGGATATTTGTCGTCGATAGTTATCTGATTCAACCTCCGATAATCAACGACTAAACGAACCCGTTTATTTCCCGCACTATCCTCCTTTTTAGGTACTATAATGATAGGAGAACTATATTTGCTCCTACTTTTCTGAATTATCCCCTGTTTTTCCAGGTCTATATATTTTTGAATTTATTTGTTGATTCGTGGTAGTCCTTATTTCGTGAACCACCGCTTCTGTATTTGTTAATGTATCCCCTCTTTATATATCAATTTCTCATATTTTTTTAATAGCTTTTCAACTTCTTTACGTTCATCTGATTTTAGATGATCAAGTTGAACACTTTTCATTTCCCCACAATCCAGAGCATAAACCTGCTCCTGTAATATTTTTGAACAAAATGGAATTTTAGCCCCATTACAGAGAACAATTTCCTCCCTTTCAATATCTATTACTTTTACATTCTTCATTATAAAATCGTTTCCCCACAAAAGGTCATATGGTTTATCAAAGTCAACCTTTACCCATTTCATTCTGGCATTATTAACACACTGAAACTCGGACGGACAGGGAGTACTATCTCTCTCATTTGGTCCTTTTATATTACCACTCAGTGTATTCACTATCACATCGTTTCCTTTAATTATCGGGAGATTATATTCGCAAAAACTTGTTTTTTCATTACACTTATAGTGGACCCCGGGTCAACCAATGTCAACCATATTTTATCGAACATTGTTAACATTATTAAAATTTTATTTTCGTGTTCCGAGGCTAATTTATAAAAAAAAATCCTCGGTCGTATTTGTGTCTTCTGCTGTGCTTGCAGCGTCTACGTCCATGGGTTGAGGCCCATTTGAACGCCTTGTTTGTTGAGAAGCATTTTGCCTATTATTGTTATTATTATTATTATTATTGCTATAATTATTATTTTAACGACTCGTTTCGTTCCGCGATCGAACACTTATTTGAGCATTATTTTGCCTATTCGAGGCATTGTACCGACCCGACTCGTACCGATTAGCACCATTCATCTGTTGTGAATTGTTCTGCCTATTTGTGTTATTATAATTTCGGGATAAACCCGCTATTTGCCCATTATTTCGGCCCATATTGGCTTGTGAACGATTGCTGTATTGCCCGGAACCGCGATCTACCCAGTTATTATTTTGATATCCCGAATTGGGTCTATTATTTAAATTATTCTGCCCCTGGCTTCTGCTTCGTTGCTGAAACCATTATTGGCCATCTGTCTACCTGGATATCTATTTCCAGTTGTAAACATTGGATTCAGATTTCCCGCATCCAATTCTATAAAATTATAAATACTATTTGCCCTTGTTGGCCAATCAAGAATGTTTCTAATCGTACAGGCAAAGGTACCTGCCGCTAATTGCTTTATTCTCTGAATTAGCATCCCCGTTAAAATTTCCTTCATCACGTCCCCATTTTCATTAAGGACGCTCAATTCGGTAATACTATCAATAATCTTCCTGGCCCTTCTGCCAAGTTCCATCATATTGGCCACCCTTAAACTTGAGATGTCATTTGTTATTGACATCTGGTCTTTTGTTGACCGAAAGTGTTGTTTGAGCCTAGTCTTGCAACCTTCCCAGTTTTCCGGCGGAGTCAAGGAGAGGAAATTCTTTGCCGATCCAGATATTTTCAAATCAAATACAATTTGATATACTAGGTTTTCCTGGCCCGCATATTCCCCCAAACTTTCTCGTGTTGCCTTCGAAGGACTGTAAATATTTCAAGTCTTTTTCCACCCTTTGTGTAAGGGTGACTGTATGTTGGGCGGCATTTTGCTGCAACAACTGGGTTATGGCTACTAGACAGTTCTGTATATTTGTAGCCATTTTGCACTTTGGGTGAAAAGGAAGTCCAAAAAAAAAAATTAGGAACACACCCCAAATAAGGATAAAACAATAACAAAAAGTAAAAAAAATGTTCGCTTTTATTGCCTTGGCTATCGGTCAATGACACTTACACCTCCTTCTCTATATAAAGAGTTTACTTTAATTTGCAGTAGCTATAGAGGGCTACCCCGGATAAATTAACCAGCGATTCGTCTTCGCAGTTTGTAACCCTATTAGGTTTATAAAATGTTATGATTTCTTTTTAGTGTCACAATCAAAAAGGCAGGTTGTAACCTAGTACAGGGTAATGGTTTCTTTATACAAGTGTAACATTAGTTTAAAAATTCTTATTTAATTTCTTCTTGGTAATAAAACAAAAACAGAGCAGGAACTCCAGCTCGGCTTCTCCCCTTTTCTCATCGTTAATGATTACTTTGTTCTGCTTACCATATTGTTGTTGTTGCGGTGCCTCGTCCTTGGGTTTATTCCACTTCCCTGCGGTTGTAAATGCCGCGGTATTATAAATGCCGCGCACAAAAAAAATATTTTCTTTTTCTTTCCGTGCTTTCCTTTTTGATTTTCTTTATGAGTTGAAAAACAGCAGCGTAAAGATGATTTATCTTTTTATGAATTTTTTCTTATATTTTCTTTTTTTTTCAGAGATCTTATTCTTTTCAATATTTATTTTAAATTTGTATACTTTTTTCAAAGTTCTTTTTAATGTTCTTAATTTTTGTAAATTTTCTTTTCGTTTTTCTTTGCACTTTTAGTAGATTTTTTTATTATTTATTTTTATGGTGTGGTGAAGATTTTTTTATTTTTTAACGTTTTCAGTTATTTGTAAATTTCTTCGTTTTTTTTTCTTTTTCTTTTTTTCGTTCAAATTTTTCAATTTTTTTTTCGTTACGTTTTTTTTTCGTTAAAATTTTTCAATCAAAAAACCTAGTCAACCAAGTCTTAAAATATACTTGGTTTCTTGTTCGGTTTCGTGGGTTGTGGGCCATTCCACATAACTCGCGCGCTCAAAGCAAACAGGCAGAGCGCCAGCACTAAGCAAGCGGCCTTGCTTGTTTTCACTCGCGCATCCTTCATTACATGAAATTCTCGATCGCTTTATTTACTTGGTTTCACTCGGGCACTTAATTGCGATCACTGCATGAAATTCTCGATCGCTTTATATTTACTTAAGTTAATTCTTCGCGCTTCACTGATCGTCGAAAGCGCGGTTATGGTAAGAGTAGACAAGTGCCACGAAGTCATTTTGTGAGAAGCTGCCTACCTTACGCTGCACAACCCTCCGTTTTCGATTATTTTGGTAGTGTCTACTGGACGCGGAGAAGTGATCTTTGGATCATTGCCCCGTCCACAAGGCCACTGGTGCGTCCTTTGGGATCCACCAACATTCATCCACCGGTCATCGGTAACCTGGCACCGATCCACCGGCATTCACCAATTGGTACACCGATATACACCTGTCATCGATAACTTGGCACCGACCCACCGTCATTCACCAATTGGTCCACCGATATCCACCGGCATCAACCACCCGTTCCACCGGCCGTAAGGTGACTTGGCACCCGATCCACCGGCATTCACCAACCGTTACACCGACATCCACCAACCGTTCCCCCGACATCCACCGGTCATAAGGTAACTTGGCACCGATCCACCGGAATTCACCAATCATTACACCGACATCCACCAGCACCAACCAACCTTTCCACCGACATCCACCAGCCGTTTTGCTGGCATTCGCCAGCTCCATACTCACCTTGCCCGACTAGACATACCTTTAGGTGTGAGTGTGTGTCCGACTAGAATATCACCTCTAAATCACTGTGTTCTTATTAGTAAAGGAAGTGGGACCTCTACTTTATCCTGGACAGGCTGAGCATTACCCCAGCCTACGATGAAACCCTTAAAAATAAAATCCTGAAAAATATTCTATAATCTATTAAATTTAAATATATAAATAATATAAAAAATAATCACATCCTGGATACGACTTCTTAACGCACCCACCTGGGCTTCGACATTCTCCTCAAGCTGCATTAGTTTCTCGTCCAAGCGCGCCTCTAGTTTTGAGGACATACGTGCTTCCTGCTCCTCCAGCTGTGTAAACAACTGCAATATTTGAGATGCTATGTGCGTCTTCGTTTCTTCTTACTGAGATGCAAAGCGTATCTCTTGTTGTTCCAACTTTGATGCCATGCGTGTCTCTTGTTGTTCAAACTGAGATGCCATGCTTGATGTTATGTTGTTTGACATCTGAGCCAAGGCAGCCAATAAAGAGTTTGTGTCCACATTTGGCACTGAATCCGGAGAATCCTTTTGCTCTTCTATTTTCGTCGCCTCATCCGCAAGCTGAAAAACGTGGTTGTTGTTGCTAACAATGCATTGCCCTGTCTAGAGTGTATGATCATTCCGAAGATCTTCATCAAGCTCTTCTAAGGGGAGTCCAAGGAAACGTGCAGTTTCAACAGGGTTTGTCCAGAGGGACAGAGGGGTTAGAAGAGTAGGTTCAAATGAACAATTGAAGAGATGTAGAGTATCATGCAGGGCATGTGTTTGAGATTGTGTCATTAAGTCTGGACAAGTAGGAGTTTAACCTTACACTATATCCAGACCTAAGCTGTGCCAGGGTAACTCTTGTCTCCCTTGGTAAGGTGCGTTCTTCTTCAGCAATATCCGGTGGAGGACTGTTCAGAACGGGGTTCACAGGTAGAGATCCGACAAAAGTATCTACCGACTCGGTGTGGATGTCGGTTAGAGCCCGCTTATGATTCTGCAGATCAAACGGCAAGGTAATATGATGCCGGATCTCATCATAATGTTTACGGAGATGTTTCCTTATGTCTCTCGGGGGCGGATCTATGTCCAAAAGATGACGGTTTGGATGTGCTGGCTTGTGGCAGTTCAGAAGGAATTGCTTGCTCAGCATTTCCGCATGCTCTTTTACATTGAGCAGTTTTGCCTCCTGATGGAGGTGAGAAAAACGTGGTCGTCAACGTTGATTCCCTCTGCTTCCATGGCCTCTCGCAACCGTGACTGTAGCTCTGCTTTATTGCCCGTTGTTGCCAATCCACGTCGTTCCAAACCATTTTTGAGTGGCTGGATCTTCAACTCATTCAACTTTGCCGTGTCCTTGTTATCCTTGCAATGTCCTTGTTACCTTTACAATGTCCTTGTTATCCTTGCAATGCAATTGTTGCCTTTACAATGTCCTTGTTATCCTGTATTTTTTTTAATAATACCGCTTCTGACACCAATTGTGACGAGTTCGATGAATCCTCGATTATTTTCCTTGAGTTCGATCACTGTACGTTAAATAAAAAACTCAGATTCTGCTTAATAACTGGTACGCTTTATACACTACTAAAAACCGTAGTACAATATCGCGGGTTAATTCACTGTTCAGTACTTCACTGTACAACACTTGAAAATAAACTGATTGAAGTGCGTTGTCTTTGCGCGGTTTATATACCCTACCAGACAGCAGCTTCATAACCTAGAAATGTCTACACATTTCTGGGTTATTCGTGCAAAAGTGTTCTCGAAACTTTTATCTATCGTCATCTCCTCTTTGTGCCACATTCGCAAACATGCGAGCTGCCTGTTCCTCTCTCGCTCTCACGTCATGTAGGTATCTAAACAGCTGTAGTTGTGGTAGTGACGATGATTCCTCGATTATTTTCCTTGACTTCGATCACTGTTAGGTTAGGTTAGGTTCAAGTGGCTGCCGCAGAGGTACACCTGGGCCAGTATTAAAAGGCCCGTTGTGATACCACCAACACTAGGAAAGTCAGTTCCGGGACAACGATCTGTGCTCAGCGGAAGAAAGCTGTAGGATCCCAAAATACTGGCGTGTCCAGTAGTGCTTGCGCCCAAGCCGGACGTTTCCCTTAGACGCAGAGCCGATTGTGCTGCTACCCGGTGCCCTTCCAGATCGAGTGGCAAAATGCCAAGAATGGCCTGGAGTGCTTCATTGGGCGTTGTTCTTAACGCACCGCTTATACAGATCAGGCAAGATCTGTGTACTTTACCTAACAGATTAAGGTTTGTTGCCTTACTCAACGCAGGCCACCATACCACAACTCCATAGAGCATGATTGGTCGAATGATTGCAGTGTAGATACATTTGCATATATTGGGGCTGAGCCCCCATTTTTTTTCCAATGGCTCTTTTGCACGTGTAGAGTGCACGCTTTCTTCTGGCGCTGAAGAACATTCTCCTTCCAGGTTAGTTTCCTATCCAGAACTGTGCCCAAGAACTTGGCTTTGTCAGCCAAGTTCAGGCGCGCGTCGTTCAGTTTTGGTAGTATTAACGGTGGTATCTTATAGGGGTTGGTGAAAAGGACCAGTTCTACTTTTCCGGGTTGATCCTGAGTCCGCAGCGCGAGCACTATGAGGAAACCTCTCGCAGTGACACTTGCATCAAGTCGCACAGGGTTTGTGGGAATTTGCCCCTATATATTATAGCTAAGTCGTCTGCATATGCCACTACCTTCCCGCCCCCAGCTTGTTTCTCGCAGCATCGAGTTGCAGTGTGTGTGGGGTGCGCGTACTTGAACATATCAACTCGTTAACTACTCGAATCTATTTACACCGTTTTTGAACTTTTTCCTTTTATCTACATAATTTGCAAATAAACTAAATAAGTATGAACTGCCAAATTTGCGAACAAAAAGTTGACCGCACGGATGCCGGAAAAGTGACCTGTGCTGATTGTAATTCTATTTTCCATTGTGTGTGCGTTAAATTAACTAAAGCCGACGTTGATTACATGAAAGCTACCAATGTGAAATATAGATGTGATGGATGCAGCGCCGTACGGCGCAGGTCGATGCATGTCCAGACGCTGGTACCAGTAGATGCTGCTTCCAAGCCGTCCATTCCCCTTACAAGTGGTATGTTGGAAGTTACTACAGTTTCAACAGGTGTTGTGCAAGAGCAACAACAACATGCAAATGCAGTCAATGCAGTTGACATGCATAACAAAATTCGAAACCAAAAAAATTGCCAAATGCCTACATCGTCAGGTCAACAACCTTGCGGTAATTCTGATAGCAGCAATAAAACAATTACTCTTCAACTATTATATGAAGAGCTTGTAGCTTTAAGAAATGTAAACACCGAAATGCTTAACACACTGAGTATGCTGACAGAGGAAAACAAAACATTAAAAGAAAAGGTAAATAACTTAGAGAGAAATCTGTACTGGAGAGAGCAGAGAGAGTGCGGGAATGCTGTGGAAATTACTGGTATTCCACAACAACACTGCAGCAATGCAGAAGCCTGCGTGCAAAAAATTTTTGTCGATGCTCTGGGAGTCTCAATATTTCCAACTGATATTGATCGTTGCGTAGTGAAAAGCATAAAGAACCAAAATGACTCGTCGCGCAACCGTGATATTAATGCGTGCAATTTTCGTCTTATGAGATCAAGAAAAGAGTAATGGCAGCAAGAAAAGCCAAAGCACGTAAGCTGACTTCGGGCCTGTTCGACAATACTACAAACAACAGAATATACATAAACGATGCGCTCACAGGTTATACTCGAGCTCTGTTTACTGCTGCGTATAAGATGAAAAAAGAGAAACGCTACAAATTCCTATGGTTAGGGAAATCCAGCTTTCTGTTGAAAAAAGCCGAAAATGAGAGGGTTATCAAGATCAGAACGTTCGATGACTTAAACTTAATTGCTAATTTAGCTACTTTGTAGCTCTCTTATTTTATTTTAAATTTTTACTCTTAAGAGTCTAATCTGATGTTTGAAGACGTTCTGATATATGATAACCCAATCATCGCTAGTAAAAATATTTAGCATAGCTTGACCTTAGCCGGTAACAACAATTTATTATTTATCCATCAGAATATACGTAGTCTAAGGCAAAACTTTGATGTATTTGTTAGTTATTTAGATGCATTGAGTGTCCAACCAGATGTAATTTTTCTGAGTGAAATCTGGATTTATTCGTATGAAGTAGGTGACTATAGTATCCCCCATTATAGGTTCTATGCCAATGCAAATGATAGCTACAGTGCAGGAGGTGTTGGAGCTTTTGTTCGCGAGAATTATGATTGTACTTCAGTAAGTATTAGCTTAAACAGTGCTGATATGTTAAAACTTTCGTTAAACTTCAAAGGCGAACAATTTGTCCTATTGGGAGTATATAGACTTCAGTCTGTATCCACTTCTGCTTTTGTTGACGAATATTCATCTTACGTATGCAATGAAAAGGCTACACATTTATTTATTTTGGGTGATTTTAATTTAGACATTCTTCAACATTGCATACCAACTGATGACTATTTAGCATTAATGGCTGAAAATGGTTTGACGTCATATATTAATGAACCGACACGAATAAACTCAGGTACTTGTATTGATCACGCTTTTTGCCGCTTTAATGCTTCTCGGTATAGAGACTGTTGTAGTTTTAATATGGACCTGCAAGTGACCGATCATACGATGACAGGTTTACAAATAAAAAGAATTGCGTTAGGCGAACAAAATCTTAAGTGTGCTAGTAAGCCCGTAATTAAAGTTAACTTTACCAAGTTGAACCAAAAATTACGCTTTGAAAGTTGGGCTAACGTATACGCTGAAAGTGATATATCGCTAGCTTATGATGTTCTCATAAAAACGTTAAAGGCGCATATTGACAATTGCACATATACTATAAGCATCGCGAAGAAAAATATTAGACTAAAACCTTGGATCACTCGGGATCTCCTTAACAAAATAAAGCTGAAAAATAAATTAAGGAAAAAATGTGCTAAACATCCCGGTAATGCAAGGCTTCGGGGCCGATACAACAAAATTAGTAAACAGACTAATAAGGAAATTAATTCGACACGTGATAACTTTTTTCGAAACAAGCTTGCATCAGCACTTGGCAACTCAAGAAAAGAATGGGGAGTTGTTAACACTATCCTAAACAAAAACTGTAAAAAGGATAATGAGCCAATTGTACTGCGTAATGGAAGACAGCTTATTTCAGATGCTGTAGAAGTAGCCAACAAATTTAACCAACACTTTACCAAGATTGGTAATCTAAGTTCAATCAGCTGCGATTATCAGTCTAGGCCCTCTTTTAATTATGCTCAAAATAGCTTCTATTTTGAAACCATTTCAAGCTTTGAAATTATTAAAATTATTAAAACATTGGAAAACTCGAGCTCATGTGGTGAGGATGGTATCTCAAATATACTACTAAAAAGAATATCTTTTAATATAGTCGATATACTTAAATACTTATTCAACGCTAGTATTACCCAAGGGATTTTTCCTGAGAAACTTAAATGCGCTGTTGTTATTCCGATTTTCAAAAAGGGGGATAAGAGGGATGCAAACAACTATAGACCGATATCGCTACTCTCAGCTATATCGAAAGTATTTGAAAAAGCTGTCAAAAAAAGAGTTGTAGATTTTCTAGACAATTTAAACTTTTTCAGTCCTATGCAGTTTGGTTTTCGCCCCGGGTTGTCAACAGAAGACGCTCTGCAAAATTTCTGCACAAATGTTTACAGAGCTCTAGACGAAAAAAAAAACTGCGCCGGCTTATTTGTTGATATAACAAAAGCCTTTGACATGGTGGATAGAGATATTCTCCTGGATAAAATTCACCATGCAGGCTTTCGAGGTTGTATTCATAAGTGGTTTAAATCTTATCTTTCTAACAGAATACAAAGAATAAAAGTGGATTGTAGTTACAGTAGCCCACAGTTCGTAAATCTGGGAGTACCCCAAGGTTCTGTTCTTGGCCCAATATTGTTCCTAATATACATAAATTCAATATTTTCCCTGCCATTTAAGGGCAAAACCAATGCGTTTGCAGATGATTTGGCTATTGCGTACAGCACAACGAATGATCTTGAATTAATATGTGACATTAACTTTGATTTGCATTTGCTTGGTTTGCTTCGCACAAACTACTTGTTAGTAATAAAACCAAAGTAATGTATTTTAGTCATTTTGCCAAAGAAATACCTCTCTGTGATATATTCCATGGCGCTGAATGCCTTCGCTATAACCTACACCGTATGGAGTGTGCTCAGAATATCGCGATTAGTTCTTTCGATTGCAATATTCAATGCAGTGACAACTGCTTCAGGGTTGATGTTGTTGAGAATTTTAAATATCTTGGTATAATAATTGACAATCGCGTGAATTGGTCTGCGCATATCCATACATTGAAACAGTACTTTCTCTATACTACTAGGCAGTTCTATCGTCTCAAAAAGTGTTGCACTGAATCCACTTTAAAAACTATTTACTACGGTATATTTCAATCTAAACTTCAATATGGTATCAGTTGCTGGGTTGGCGTCTCGGCAAATAAACTGTCACCAGTTGTAACAATTCAAAAGGGAATTATAAGACGCATCTGTAGCGCGAACTACAGGACTCACTCTATGCCGCTTTTTAGGAGACTGGGTATCTTACCGTGCCGGCATTTGTATTTATATAAAGTCTTGAGTATTTTCTTTATTCGTTCAGGTTACCTGGAGAGCTTTCCCTCGGAAGTCTATAACTTACGTAGGAACCTACTCCCGACTGTACAAATTCCCTATTCTAGAACGTCACACTTCAGCAGCTTTTATATCTACACCTCGCGCAAATTCTTCAACTCCCTTCCTAACACTATACAGGTTATTCGAAATCTTAACTTCTTTCAGAAAACAGTTAAACTGTATCTGCTTGGACATAATCATCTTGAACTGGAATCGCTGTTGAGGGCGATATTATAAACCAAATTTACCTGAACTTATTTTTTAGCAAATTTTGAATTTTTATTAGTAACTTTGATAATTTTTATGTATGTATTATAAAAATCTACAATGTACACCCCACACAAAAACAGTATACCATTATTGCAAATGGCATTAGTACTATTTTAAATCTTAAAATAATAAATGCCATCTCCTTTTCTTATGCTAGGTTATAGTCAATGTGTATGTAAAATACAATATTGAAATTTAATGTAATAGCATTAAGAAAATGTTTAATAAATGAAATGAAATGAAATGAGGTTCCATAGAAGCGGGGAGAGAACACCACCCTACGGCGTTCCCCTTGTGACATAGCGTGATAAATAAACCGAGCCCAGTGATGAAACTATTCTTCTACCCTTTAGTAGTTGATCAATAAGTCCAATAAGAGACCTGCTTATGCCCAGACTTGTTAAAGCGGTGTTTATAGCATCAGGGCTTATGTTGTTGAAGGCTCCTTCAATATCTAAAAAGGCCACAAGACAGCGATTTTTCAATAACAGAAAGTAGGCTGTGAAGCGCAGTTTCTGTAGATTTCCCTTTGGTGTATGCATGCTGATAGCTAGAGATAAGGTTGCTATCAATAGTAGAGGAGAGGTAGTCATTTATTATCCTCTCGAAGGTTTTGAGCACAAAGGATGAGAGACTGATCGGCCTATAGTCCTTGGGCTCGTAATGGGACGCCTTCCCCGCTTTAGGAATAAACACTACAGTGACACTTCTCCAGGAGCACGGAATGTAGCTAAGAGCCAGGCAGGCTGTATAGAGAAATACCAGCCATTTGGCTGTCTCCAGCGTGTTCATGAGTTGTGCGGGAATAATCCCCTCTGGCCTGGCAGCCTTGAACGGTTCGAAGCTTTTAACCGCCAACCTACCCTTTTCCTCCGTGATGGGTATGTATACAGCCAGGTTTGTTATAGGTGCTAAGGGTTCCTCATGCAAGTTCCCTGGGAAGTGCGTATTCAAGAGCAGATCTAAGGTTTCCCCCTCCGTGCTGGTCCAGGACCCGTCAGGTTTGCGCAAATAGCTTGTGGCTGTTGGAGTTTTTGAGAACACTCGTCTAAGTTTCGCTGTATCGTCGACGTTTTCGACCCCAGTGCAGTGCTTTTTTTGTAGGCCCTAAATTTAACTTTATATTCGAGCCATTGAGTCTCCGTGCCAAGGCTCTTGGCCTTATGAAATTGTGTCCTACATGATTTGCGGAGCGAGTCCAGGTCGTAGGACCACCAAATGCGGCCTATGTTTACCGCGTGGTTTTGGCACTGGGCAAGCCTGTTCTAGGGCATTCGAGAGCGCCGTTGTAAAGGTCTTTACCAGATCCGCCAACTCCCTTACTTATGACGGGACTTGTGGGGGCAGTGCTGGTAGGTCCCTAGATAGTATTTCATTGTAAAGCGGTCAGTTAGTGTTACGTGGGTTTCGTTTCATTGCCGGCTGCTCACCAGAAAAGTCTAGAACTAATTCTACGTTCCGGTGGTCGGAGAATGAATGTTCATCGAGAACACTCCATTTTCTGACCCACTCATAAGCGCCTTCGCTGCAAATAGATATATGACCTCCCTACGGGTTTTAGTAATAAACGTAGGTTCGTTACCCACGTTGCAAACTACCAGGTTAGTTGTTAATAAATAGTCAAGCAACGACTCTCCTCTAGCATTGATATCGGAGCTTCCCCACTGGACGTGATGAGCATTAGCGTCAGTGCCGATAATAAGATGACCCATGGAAATATTTGCCACCAACACGAGCGCGCTCAGACTTCCCTGCCACCGCCGTATCGTCGAGTTCCACCTCGTCTGGAGGCTTATCTTTCAACGACGATTTGTTCAGACCACGATTTGACGTGGCGAAAGCCCTACTAACTGTGGCAGTATTAACATTGGTGCGCTCAGGACAAGCTGCTATCACTGTGACGTTGAGATCTTCCCCGTCCAGCAGGCTGTCTCCCATCTCCGAGCTGTTCACTGCTCCTTCGCCATCCGACTCCTCTTCCCGCACTGCGATGTCCGAGTCCTCCGGTGCAGCCGAAATAGCAGCGCGCTGTGCATCGCCGCGGTATACGTGGATCACGATCTGACCCATACCGTAGTGAACTCGTCCATTGCACCGTTTACGGGGCTCGAGTGTCTCCTTATTCAAGGTGAAGACCACTTCCCTATCAGGCCCTACCTCGTCCTCAACCAAATTGACATTCCAGTCCTGCGTCGGGTTCATGACCCGCAGCATCCTGAGAATTCTCTCAGGTTCAGCAGGGATGGCAGGAATCCATGCTCTTGCCTTGGCCGAGCCAGGATTTTTCTTCCAGTCGACAACCTCCATTCTTGCCCCTAAGTAAATCTCACCCAGTCTTGCAGCTGCTGCCTTGTACAGTGCAACAGTTTTTGCATCCCCGCAGGCGAATACCTTGATTCGGCCCTGGCGCCATCCCGCATCAGAACCCATCGGCGTGGCACCCGGAGACTCATCCATAATGTCAAGAAGGGCATTACCGATCGCGTTCCGGACGTACCGCCACTAGTCCCTAGGGATGGCCCAGCTTTCGTTACCTCGGTCAATGACGCCTATGAGGATCCTGTCCTTGGTCACTTCAGCAAAGCTGAGTTTACCCACTACGGAGGCGTTCTGCTGCCGCTTCGGGTGGAGTTTTAATTCCACGTCCGATCTCTGGCGTTTGAAGGGATTTCCATTAACCTTCCTTGGCGCGTAATTGCTTTGGAAGTTCGGTAAGATAGCTTCAGCCATCTCTTGTGAAATACCTTCGTATTTCTTCAGGATCCTTGCGGCCGCTCTTTTGTCCAAGTACTCAGAGCGACTGGGAGATGTCTTTTGGGGTGAATTTCGACCCGTAGTTGCCATCGCGGTCGTTCCCTTGTTTGGATCTCTGGGGCCAGGTCGTGAGACCACTGCCACAGACGTTAAAGACTTGGTTTCGGTACCGGCACTTACTGGAGGTTTAGCATCAGCCGTTGTTGTTGTTGTTGTTAACAATGCATTGCCCTGTCTAGAGTGTATGATCATTCCGAAGATCTTCATCAAGCTCTTCTAAGGGGAGTCCAAGGAAACGTGCAGTTTCAACAGGGTTTGTCCAGAGGGACAGAGGGGTTAGAAGAGTAGGTTCAAATGAACAATTGAAGAGATGTAGACTATCATGGGGGGTCCTACCACATGCAGGGCATGTGTTTGAGATTGTGTCATTAAGTCTGGACAAGTAGGAGTTTAACCTTACACTATATCCAGACCTAAGCTGTGCCAGGGTAACTCTTGTCTCCCTTGGTAAGGTGCGTTCTTCTTCAGCAATATCCGGTGGAGGACTGTTCAGAACGGGGTTCACAGGTAGAGATCCGACAAAAGTATCTACCGACTCGGTGTGGATGTCGGTTAGAGCCCGCTTATGATTCTGCAGATCAAACGGCAAGGTAATATGATGCCGGATCTCATCATAATGTTTACGGAGATGTTTCCTTATGTCTCTCGGGGGCGGATCTATGTCCAAAAGATGACGGTTTGGATGTGCTGGCTTGTGGGAGTTCAGAAGGAATTGCTTGCTCAGCATTTCCGCATGCTCTTTTACATTGAGCAATTTTGCCTCCTGATGGAGGTGAGACTCGGAAGACATGAGGAGACATCCCGTAGCAGTTCTGATGGCAGTATTTTGGCAGACTTGTAACTTCGTCCAGTTGGTGTTATGTACATTATGCGACCATATGGGTGCAGCATAGTCAAAGGCTGGTCGGCCAATGGCCTTATATGTAGTCAGAAACGTTTCTTTGTCTTTTCCCCAAGTACTGCCGGCAAGTGACTTGAGGATCTTGTTGCGACCACGTACCTTTGAGACCATTGCAGACACATGACCAGCAAATGAGAAAGTATTATCCAATGTCATCCCTAATAACTTTGGGTGGCTGACAGTTGGTAGCTTAGTGCCGTCAACGAAAATGTCTAATTCATTTCTCACCTGGTGGGTCCACGTCGTAAAAAGCGTCGCCGTTGATTTAGTCGGAGATATCGTCAGATCTCGCTCTGTGAAAAACCTGGAAAGGTCGCAGAGGTAACCGTTGATTTTATTACAGAGTTCATCAGTATAGGGGCCCTTCCCCGTCGCCATTATTGTACAGTCGTCAGCATAAGAAACGACGGAGACACCCTCTGGTGGTGGGGGCATCTTCGATAGATAGAAATTAAACAGTGTCGGGGATAGGACACCACCCTGTGGCACCCCCTGTCTAATTCGTCTTGGTTTTGATGTTGCGTTTCTAAAGTTGACCGACGCCTGCCGCCCATTCAAGTAATTAGCGGTCCATCTCTTTAACCCAACAGGTATTTGTGTTTCTAATAGATCTTGTATGAGAGTGGCATGGTTGACTGTGTCAAAAGCTTTCGACAAGTCAAGTGCCACTAACAGTCCTGTGATTTGGTTGGTTTTGATTTAGACCGCTATTTATTTGCGTTGTAATGGCATTGAGTGCGGTGGTGGTGCTGTGCAGCTTACGGAAGCCATGTTGATGATTAGCCAGGTGCAGATTTGCGGTGTAATACGGGAGCAAAATGGACTCTAGCGTCTTCACTACCGGCGACAAAAGTGATATAGGGCGATATGAATCGCCTATGTTTGCCGGCTTTCTAGGTTTTAATAATGGAACCACTCTCGCCTTTTTCCATATTTCAGGAATGACGAAAGTGTTCAGTGAAAGATTGAATAGAGCCGCTAAGTATTTGTGTCCCTCCTGGCCTAGATGTTTCAGCATCTTCATGGCAATGCCGTCGGGGCCGATGGATTTTGAGGGCTTAGCCTGTCTGATGGCTTCCTTGACCTCTGAGGCAGTGATGACAATGGGCGTGTTTTGGTTTTTGTATTTACGCGCCTGTCGCATGGTTCTACGTTTAGCTCTATCGGGTGGGGAATGTAGTACAAATTGTCTACAGAAGGAGTTCGCACATCCCCTAGGGTCCTTCTTCACCCTGTCACCGAAAGTAATATCTACTTTATCCTTGTGTTGTGTTGGATTAGATAGAGCTTTGACCGTAGTCCATAATTTGCCAACACCGTCAGAGAGGTTGCATTGCTCTAGGTGTTGTTTCCATTTGGCCAGTTTGTGTTTATCGACCAACCTACGAATTTCCGCGTTGAGATCCCTTATACGGGGGTCTGCGGGATTGAGACTTCGCACTTCATCTCTTTCTCTAGCCATGGCCGCTGCCTCCGCGGGGAAATTTGGTCTTATTCGGGATATTCGACCCGCAGGAATGAAGCGTCTAGGGGCCAAGTCAATGATGTTGCGGAAGTCTCGTTCGCCTTTGCGTACGTCCGTAGGAATGGATAGAGCAGCCAAGGATTCGTCCGTATATGTCTGAAAACTGTCCCAGTCCGCCTTGGTAAATTGATGTATGTACCATGCTCAGGTGTTATAAAGTCCGTCGGTCGTTCGATGGTAATGACTATTGGGAGATGGTCAGACGCCAACGTGAGTATGGGTCGCCAATTGGTGTTGTTCAATAGTCCTGCACTTACGATAGAAATATCTGGCGAACTATAGCAGTTACCCGATACTCTCGTTGGGGCGTCTCCGTTCAATGTACAGAAAGCCGTATCATCTATTTGTTCTGCGAGTACATGCCCCCTACTGTCTGCTGGCAAGTTTGAGTGCCACATGTCGTGGTGCGCATTGCAGTCGCCCAGGATCACGCGGTTATCTCCTCGTAATAGCAAGTTAATGTCGGGGTGATAACCGGTGGGGCAACTTGAGACAGGGGGTATGTAGATGTTAATGATTTGCAGATCGACATCTCCTGTACGGATGGTAATACCTTGGCTTTCTAAGATATCATCCGTTCCTTCGATGTCGGTATCAAATAGATGATACTGTACAGAGTTGTGCGTTATGAACGCTAGACCACCTCCCAGACCTCCTGTTACTCTATGACGGTCTTTCCGGTGAATGTTATATCCGCCATAGGTAATGAGGTCCGACCTTGGACTGAGCTTGGTTTCTTGGATTGCGGCAAGTTTTATGTCATATTGCGTCATCAAATTAGTTATCTCTGCGATCTTACCAGTTAATCCGTTACAGTTGTGCTGTAAGATTTGGAAGTGCGCCGGTGGGGTCGATGTCGAGTTAACCAAAGGCGTGAGAGACGGATGTGTTCGCCCAGGTGTTGGTAGGCGAAGACCAAGGCTGTGCCTCAGCCTAGTTAGCTGTGGACCAGGTGTAACCGGGTTGGCTGGCGTCAGCCGTTGTTGGCTTCACTGTGTTTGTACCGGTACTTGCTTTGGGGATTGCCCCCTTATTATCCAGAGCTAATCGACCCGTAGTTGCCATCGCTGTCGATCTCCCGGCTGATAAAGAAATGGAGTTTGTCCTCCGACGTTGCGTTCTCGCTTGCTCCAGCATTTTTCTCCACTGCTGTGCAGTATACATTGTTGTATCTTTAGTTTTAGGGTTTTTATTACTATTTTTCATCTTGTTCGTACGACCCCTCGCCGGGCAAGGCCAATTTAGTGTCAAAGGAAGAGTAAGGGGAATGTGTCGTCCGCCGCGGCAGAGCCCCATACCGCGGTAAGGTCATAGTTACTCTCCGAGGCGGCCCGGTATCAGAGAGGCTCCGTTCGATTACAGTCACGATTTGCCTCCCGGCTGCAAACGCCCAATGGGCACGTGGTCGCATAACACCCTGGATTGGGAGGGGGAAGATCTTAGTCATCGCGACAGAGAGGCTTGGCTTCTCTCGTGATGTAGTACCGGGCGGCGCTATGATTACAAGGGCAGCGTAGCCCTGTGGCTATCGACTTAAGCCCTCGTACCGCGGCAAGGTGCCCACCCTTCACGAGGGCTCTCGATCACTGTAGTTTAAATAAAACACTCAGATTCTGCTTAATAAGTAGTACGCTTTATTCACTACTAAAAACCGTAGTACAATATCGCGGGTTAATTCGCTGTTCAGTGGTGATCGTCCCGATCAGACACATTTTCCGATCCAAACGTTGCTAGCCTCTCCAGGTGAACCACCCTCATTTTGTTTCGTGGTCTTCCAAGAGTTTGTATGCGGTAGACAACATTATTTATCGGCTTTATGACTTTATATGGGCCTTCCCAGTTACATTGCAGTTTTGGGGACAAACCTTTCTTTCGTTGTGGGTTGTATAACACCACTAAATCTTCTTCTTTAAACCCTTCCGAGTTTTTGCTTTGTCGTATCTGGCTTTCATCTTATCACTCATGATCTTCGTTCGTTGTCTTACAAGGTCGTGTTTCTCTCATTTCTTCTTCCAAGAGGCTAGTGGATTTCCTGGCATTTATTCCTTCATCAGCATTTATCCCAAACTTCAAGTCAGCTGGAAAAAGAAGATCATTCCCAAAAATTACTTTTGCCGGAGTCTGACCCGTTGGTTCATGTATTGCCGAGCGATATGTCATCAGGAACAAGGATATGTGAGTGTCCCAATCTTTCTGGAACTTATCCACTAGTAGGAAATGGACCAGCTACATCCATGGCAATCCTCTCAAACGGTGCACCGGTATTGTACTGTTTCATCTGTCCACGGCTTCTCGACTTCGGACACTTCGCTTGGATGCACACCTCACAGTTGGCAATCCACTCCGCGATCGACTGCCGGCAACCAACCCAATAGAATCTCTGCTTGACTTTCTCCAATGTTTTTGTGACTCCTAGATGATCTCCACTTGGACCATTATGTAGGTCTTTCATAACATCAGAGATTTTCTTCCTTGGGACAACTACCAGCTTCCGAGCGAATTGACCATCTTCGCTTTCCCATACTCTATGTAAGCAACCGGATACCAATTTCAAACTGTTCAACTGTGCCCAATATGACTTGGCAACAGGACTCTCTGCTGACATCTCCTCTCTTGTTGGTCGTTCATTTTGCTCGATGCCCTGCATCACACGTACCATATCTGGATCCTCTAGCTGATACTTTCTTAGTTGATCCATGTTCCATTCGTCCGTAGATGTTATAGTCATCAGCCGTACATCTATAACATCTTCCTTGGCCTCAGCTTTCGAACAATGCTTGCACTCCAGGTTACATGGTCGCCGGGACATTGCATCAGCATTACCGTGGTTGCTGCCTTTGCGATGCTCTATGGAAAAGTCATAACTTTGTAGTCGCTCTATCCACCGTGCCAATTGACCTTCCGGATTACGGAACCGCAAGAGCCATTTCAACGCTGCATGGTCTGTCCTGACGTGGAATCGCTGTCCATAGAGATACTTGTGGAAATGCTTGATGCACTCGACCAATGCCAGTAGTTCTCTCCATGTTACAAAATAGTTCCTTTCGGGCTTCCTAATTGTGCGGCTATAGGACGCCACTACCTTCTCCTGCCCATCGACAATCTGTGACAAAACTCCTCCAATCGCATAACCGCTCACGTCTATATCCATAATAAATGTTGAGCCTGGGATTGGATGCGCTAACATTGGGGCAGTGCACAGCCGCTCCTTCAAGGTTTGGAAAGACACTTCATGTTCCTTCTTCCAATCAAATGACATATTCTTCCTGGTCAACTCATGAAGGCTACTGGCTACGCTGGCGAAATTTGGTACAAATCGGCGATAATACGTGCACAGTCCAAGGAAACTTCGTAACTCTTGTAAATTGTTCGGTCTTGGCCAATCCTTCACAGCTTCAATCTTTTCTTTAGCAGTGCAGATGCCCTCCGTAGCCATCTTGTGACCTAAATAACTTACTTCCTTCCTGAACAATGCACACTTTTTGGGACTCAATTTCAGACCGGCACCAGCTATTCTTTGGAAAACTTCCTCCAGGTTTTTAAGGTGTTCCTCAAGGCTTTTTCCAAGCACGATGATGTCGTCCAGGTACACCAAACATGTTTTCCAATGCAGTCCTTTCAATACTTGGTCCATGAGTCTCTCAAAAGTAGCTGGAGCGTTACGTAGTCCTATTGGAGCTCCATTTGCTCCATCGTAAAGTTGCACACAATTTAGTTTGTGATTGCGCACACCGACACGTAAGTGATGTTCAAAAAATAAAACGCGAAATGAAAACTCACAACTTTGAGTGGATTAATTAAATATATATGTTTTATTCACGCACTTTGCTAATAATAGTTTAAGTTAAGTCTAAAATATATGTAATTATATGTTGCGCAAGAAAAAACCAAAAACGAATACAAGAGTGTTGCTTACGTGTCGGGTGCCAAAATGTAATGGCCGAGCCAACCGCATAACACTTGTCGTTCTTGATCTTTTTCCGCCTTAGCATTAGCTGCAGTTGCATACAATTGCACTTGCAGCTGTGTTTATTAAGCCATTGCCATTCATTATTCAGGGTGTTCACACTATCCCATCACTATTACGTAGATGGGGTATTCACTATATCACCCTCCTTTGAAAAAGAAGACTCGACAAGGTGATAAGCTTTGTAGTGTTCTTCTTGTCCAAAAGAATAAATTGTTTTGATTGGACGAATGTTACTTTATTGGGTGATATACCTTCCAATTGCTGACATTCGTTCAATCAGGACAATTTTTTATTAATAAATATATTTGTACATTATGGTTTGAGTTCTACTCTTACATTTAACTTTGTATTTGTACGTTGATGTTACTTACAGTTACTGAAATTGTATTTCAAGTCTTTTGTATGATTTTACAAATATTTTTTTTTTGTTTCTTTAATATTTGAATTGCATACAATATACATTTTTCCTTTCGTATATGATTTGAAATGAGTATTTTTAGTTAAAATTCGTTACAAATAGGTAAGTATTAATGTAAATTAACAATTAAATAACATTTTATTGAGTCAAACCATGTCAACTGTGTCAAAATTTTTTTTGATGATTTTTTAAAAACCATAAATTTGTGTAGCTTAAGACAGAACAAAAAAACGCTTTTAGACTTTTTTCGAAATTCCGCATGGTTTTCAAAATTTTCAATAATATAGAATTTTGTACCATTTTAAAGAAAAATTCATAACTCACGACTCGTTTGACATATAAGGACGAAATTTTTTTTGGTAATAGATAAAAAAATAAAAAAAAATTGTTTTTTATAACAATTATTTAAACAAATTAATTTTTAAATGCCTTCTATAGCTACTATTACCGTGAAAATTTTACACAATTATCTTCGAACTCTTACTTATCTGCTAAAAAAAAAAAATGGTAGTTCCTATTCAGACAGTTGGTATCGAATTTTTTATCAGCAAGCACATGCCGTACTTGGGGCGTACGGTGCCATTCTGAAATTATTACAATTCCTAAAAGCGCTTGGTGGCAAAAAGTTCGATACCAACTGCCTGAATAGGAACTACCATTTTTTTCTTTTTGGAATAGATAATGTAGCGGCAGCCTGTGGGTTAAGGCAACATTGTGAAAGTCCGAACACCGCTGTATCTGTGTGGTAACAGCAACGGAGTTTCCCTTGTATGTATTTGTTATGTAATGAAAGTCAAATACATGTATTTAGGTGTCCGAATATGTATCCGTTAGTATGGGTGAAAGTTGTGTCGTGAAAGTGTATATCTGTCGTGTCCCGCCAAATCTGTTGTATGTATGAGTGTTAGAGCGGGTCGATTTGTATCGACCCAAAAAAATTCACAGGGGCCCATGGCGATTATGGTTAATTGGATAATTTCAAGCATTTTTGCCGAAGAAACTATAGGTCTAACATGAATTTCGAGCTAGCGGATTTTTCGAACGTGTTTTTATTATATTAACATTGGTGCGCTCAGGACAAGCTGCTATCACTGTGACGTTGAGATCTTCCCCGTCCAGCAGGCTGTCTCCCATCTCCGAGCTGTTCACTGCTCCTTCGCCATCCGACTCCTCTTCCCGCACTGCGATGTCCGAGTCCTCCGGTGCAGCCGAAATAGCAGCGCGCTGTGCATCGCCGCGGTATACGTGGATCACGATCTGACCCATACCGTAGTGCACTCGTCCATTGCACCGTTTACGGGGCTCGAGTGCCTCCTTATTCAAGGTGAAGACCACTTCCCTATCAGGCCCTACCTCGTCCAAATTGACATTCCAGTCCTGCGTCGGGAAAGACGGGTTCATGACCCGCAGCATCCTGAGAATTTTCTCAGGTTCAGCAGGGATGGCAGGAATCCATGCTCTTGCCTTGGCCGAGCCAGGATTTTTCTTCCAGTCGACAACCTCCATTCTTGCCCCTAGGTAAATCTCACCCAGTCTTGCAGCTGCTGCCTTGTACAGTGCAACAGTTTTTGCATCCCCGCAGGCGAATACCTTGATTCGGCCCTGGCGCCATCCCGCATCAGAACCCATCGGCGTGGCACCCGGAGACTCATCCATAATGTCAAGAAGGGCATTACCGATCGCGTTCCGGACGTACCGCCACTGTCCCTAGGGATGGCCCAGCTTTCGTTACCTCGATCAATGACGCCTATGAGGATCCTGTCCTTGGTCACTTCAACAAAGCTGAGTTTACCCACTACGGAGGCGTTCTGCTGCCGCTTCGGGTGGAGTTTTAATTCCACGTCCGATCTCTGGCGTTTGAAGGGATTTCCATTAACCTTCCTTGGCGCGTAATTGCTTTGGAAGTTCGGTAAGATAGCTTCAGCCATCTCTTGTGAAATACCTTCGTATTTCTTCAGGATCCTTGCGGCCGCTCTTTTGTCCAAGTACTCAGAGCGACTGGGAGATGTCTAGTTGCCATCGCGGTCGTTCCCTTATTTGGATCTCTGGGGCCAGGTCGTGAGACCACTGCCACAGACGTTAAAGAATTGGTTTCGGTACCGGCACTTACTGGAGGTTTAGCATCAGCCGTTGTTGGCTTCACTGTGTTTGTACCGGTACTTGCTTTGGGGATTGCCCCCTTATTATCCAGAGCTAATCGACCCGTAGTTGCCATCGCTGTCGATCTCCCGGCTGATAAAGAAATGGAGTTTGTCCTCCGACGTTGCGTTCTCGCTTGCTCCAGCATTTTTCTCCACTGCTGTGCAGTATACATTGTTGTATCTTTAGTTTTAGGGTTTTTATTACTATTTTTCATCTTGTTCGTACGACCCCTCGCCGGGCAAGGCCAATTTAGTGTCAAAGGAAGAGTAAGGGGAATGTGTCGTCCGCCGCGGCAGAGCCCCATACCGCGGTAAGGTCATAGTTACTCTCCGAGGCGGCCCGGTATCAGAGAGGCTCCGTTCGATTACAGTCACGATTTGCCTCCCGGCTGCAAACGCCCAATGGGCACGTGGTCGCATAACACCCTGGATTGGGAGGGGGAAGATCTTAGTCATCGCGACAGAGAGGCTTGGCTTCTCTCGTGATGTAGTACCGGGCGGCGCTATGATTACAAGGGCAGCGTAGCCCTGTGGCTATCGACTTAAGCCCTCGTACCGCGGCAAGGTGCCCACCCTTCACGAGGGCTCTCGATCACTGTAGTTTAAATAAAACACTCAGATTCTGCTTAATAAGTAGTACGCTTTATTCACTACTAAAAACCGTAGTACAATATCGCGGGTTAATTCGCTGTTCAGTGGTGATCGTCCCGATCAGACACATTTTCCGATCCAAACGTTGCTAGCCTCTCCAGGTGAACCACCCTCATTTTGTTTCGTGGTCTTCCAAGAGTTTGTATGCGGTAGACAACATTATTTATCGGCTTTATGACTTTATATGGGCCTTCCCAGTTACATTGCAGTTTTGGGGACAAACCTTTCTTTCGTTGTGGGTTGTATAACACCACTAAATCTTCTTCTTTAAACCCTTCCGAGTTTATTGCTTTGTCGTATCTGGCTTTCATCTTATCACTCATGATCTTCGTTCGTTGTCTTACAAGGTCGTGTTTCTCTCATTTCTTCTTCCAAGAGGCTAGTGGATTTCCTGGCATTTATTCCTTCATCAGCATTTATCCCAAACTTCAAGTCAGCTGGTAAAAGAAGATCATTCCCAAAAATTACTTTTGCCGGAGTCTGACCCGTTGGTTCATGTATTGCCGAGCGATATGTCATCAGGAACAAGGATATGTGAGTGTCCCAATCTTTCTGGAACTTATCCACTAGTAGGAAATGGACCAGCTACATCCATGGCAATCCTCTCAAACGGTGCACCGGTATTGTACTGTTTCATCTGTCCACGGCTTCTCGACTTCGGACACTTCGCTTGGATGCACACCTCACAGTTGGCAATCCACTCCGCGATCGACTGCCGGCAACCAACCCAATAGAATCTCTGCTTGACTTTCTCCAATGTTTTTGTGACTCCTAGATGATCTCCACTTGGACCATTATGTAGGTCTTTCATAACATCAGAGATTTTCTTCCTTGGGACAACTACCAGCTTCCGAGCGAATTGACCATCTTCGCTTTCCCATACTCTATGTAAGCAACCGGATACCAATTTCAAACTGTTCCACTGTGCCCAATATGACTTGGCAACAGGACTCTCTGCTGACATCTCCTCTCTTGTTGGTCGTTCATTTTGCTCGATGCCCTGCATCACACGTACCATATCTGGATCCTCTAGCTGATACTTTCTTAGTTGATCCATGTTCCATTCGTCCGTAGATGTTATAGTCATCAGCCGTACATCTATAACATCTTCCTTGGCCTCAGCTTTCGAACAATGCTTGCACTCCAGGTTACATGGTCGCCGGGACATTGCATCAGCATTACCGTGGTTGCTGCCTTTGCGATGCTCTATGGAAAAGTCATAACTTTGTAGTCGCTCTATCCACCGTGCCAATTGACCTTCCGGATTACGGAACCGCAAGAGCCATTTCAACGCTGCATGGTCTGTCCATGGACAATGTCAAGAGAAGATGAGATGGCCCTTGGAGTATTTGAGAGAAAAGTTCTCCGGAAGATTTATGGTCCTTCCCGTGATGCCAACGGCGAGTATAGAAGGAAATTCAACGATGAGCTGTACGAGCTCTACGCAGATCTGACCATAGTCCAGCGAATTAAAGCCCAAAGACTCCGCTGGCTGGGCCATGTTATGCGAATGGACAAAGAAGCTCCAGCACAGAAGGTTTTCCTATCGTCGCCTGAATTCGGCAGCAGAGGAAGGGGGAGGCCTCGACTGAGATGGAAACAACAGGTGGAGGATGACTTGAACTCCCTTGGGGTTTCCAATTGGCGTCCGTTATCGCTAAAAAGGAATGACTGGCGTGCTTTGATACGAAACGGCCAAAATCGCTTAGGCGGTTAAGCGCCAATAAATGATGATGATGATAGTCTGTCCTGACGTGGAATCGCTGTCCATAGAGATACTTGTGGAAATGCTTGATGCACTCCACCAATGCCAGTAGTTCTGTCCATGTTACAAAATAGTTCCTTTCGGGCTTCCTAATTGTGCGGCTATAGGACGCCATTACCTTCGCCTGCCCATCGACAATCTGTGACAAAACTCCTCCAATCGCATAACCGCTCACGTCTATATCCAAAATAAATGTTGAGCCTGGGATTGGATGCGCTAACATTGGGGCAGTGCACAGCCGCTCCTTCAAGGTTTGGAAAGACACTTCATGTTCCTTCTTCCAATCAAATGACATATTCTTCCTGGTCAACTCATGAAGGCTACTGGCTACGCTGGCGAAATTTGGTACAAATCGGCGATAATACGTGCACAGTCCAAGGAAACTTCGTAACTCTTGTAAATTGTTCGGTCTTGGCCAATCCTTCAAAGCTTCAATCTTTTCTTTAGCAGTGCAGATGCCCTCCGTAGCCATCTTGTGACCTAAATAACTTACTTCCTTCCTGAACAATGCACACTTTTTGGGACTCAATTTCAGACCGGCACCAGCTATTCTTTGGAAAACTTCCTCCAGGTTTTTAAGGTGTTCCTCAAGGCTTTTTCCAAGCACGATGATGTCGTCCAGGTACACCAAACATGTTTTCCAATGCAGTCCTTTCAATACTTGGTCCATGAGTCTCTCAAAAGTAGGTGGAGCGTTACGTAGTCCTATTGGAGCTCCATTTGCTCCATCGTAAAGTTGCACACAATTTAGTTTGTGATTGCGCACACCGACACGTAAGTGATGTTCAAAAAATAAAACGCGAAATGAAAACTCACAACTTTGAGTGGATTAATTAAATATATATGTTTTATTCACGCACTTTGCTAATAATAGTTTAAGTTAAGTTTAAAATATATGTAATTATATGTTGCGCAAGAAAAAACCAAAAACGAATACAAGAGTGTTGCTTACGTGTCGGGTGCCAAAATGTAATGGCCGAGCCAACCGCATAACACTTGTCGTTCTTGATCTTTTTCCGCCTTAGCATTAGCTGCAGTTGCATACAATTGCACTTGCAGCTGTGTTTATTAAGCCATTGCCATTCATTATTTAGGGTGTTCACACTATCCCATCACTATTACGTAGATGGGGTATTCACTATATCACCCTCCTTTGAAAAAGAAGACTCGACAAGGTGATAAGCTTTGTCGTGTTCTTCTTGTCCAAAAGAATAAATTGTTTTGATTGGACGAATGTTACTTTATTGGGTGATATACCTTCCAATTGGTGACATTCGTTCAATCAGGAGAAGTTTTTATTAATAAATACATTTGTACATTATGGTTTGAGTTCTACTCTTACATTTAACTTTGTATTTGTACGTTGATGTTACTTACAGTTACTGAAATTGTATTTCAAGTCTTTTGTATGATTTTACAAATATTTTTTTTTGTTTCTTTAATATTTGAATTGCATACAATATACATTTTTCCTTTCGTATATGATTTGAAATGAGTATTTTTAGTTAAAATTCGTTACAAATAGGTAAGTATTAATGTAAATTAACAATTAAATATTATTGAGTCAAACCATGTCAACTATGTCAAAACTTTTTTTGATGATTTTTAAAAACCATAAATTTGTGTAGCTTAAGACAGAACAAAAAAACGCTTTTAGACTTTTTTCGAAATTCCGCATGGTTTTCAAAATTTTCAATAATATAGAATTTTGTACCATTTTAAAGAAAAATTCATAACTCACGACTCGTTTGACATATATGAACGAAATTTTTTTGGTAATAGATAAAAAAATTAAAAAAAATTGTTGTTTATAACAATTATTTAAACAAATTAATTTTTAAATGCCTTCTATAGCTACTATTAACGTGAAAATTTTACACAATTATCTTCGAACTCTTACTTATCTGCTCAAAAAAAAAATGGTAGTTCCTATTCAGACAGTTGGTATCGAAATTTTTGTCAGGAAGCACATGCCGTACTTGGCGCGTACGGTGCCAATTTATGGTCGCGTCACTTCGGCTGCAACGCGCTGGTGGCGCTTAATATGCTACGTGCTTCGTTACGAAAAATTCTGAAATTATTACAATTCCTAAAAGCGCTTGGTGGCAAGAAGTTCGATACCAACTGTCTGAATAGGAACTACCATTTAAGGCAACATTGTGAAAGTCCGAACACCGCTGTATCTGTGTGGTAACAGCAACGGAGTTTCCCTTGTATGTATTTGTTATGTAATGAAAGTCAAATACATGTATTTAGGTGTCCGAATATGTATCCGTTAGTATGGGTGAAAGTTGTGTCGTGAAAGTGTATGTCTGTCGTGTCCCGCCAAATCTGTTGTATGTATGAGTGTTAGAGCGGGTCGATTTGTATCGACCCAAAAAAATTCACAGGGGCCCATGGCGATTATGGTTAATTGGATAATTTCAAGCATTTTTGCCGAAGAAACTATAGGTCTAACATGAATTTCGAGCTAGCGGATTTTTTTCTTAAATAAGTGATTCACTTGTTAAAAAGCTGTGTTGAAAACTAAAAAAATGCATTCTATATATGCATTTGGAGGTTTTTTGAGTCGATAAACCCATTTCCGACATTCATTTTTTATTTTGACGTCCGCCAGAGGGCGTTTCCTTCCTTTTATTTTTGTATTTTTTTTTTTAATTTGTTTGTTTTAAGTAATTCACTCGTTGAAAAGCTGTATTGAAAACTTAAAAAAAATCATTCTATATATGCATCTGGGGGTTTTTGGGGTCGATAAATCCATTTCTGACATTAGTTTTTTCTTTTTACGTCCGCCAGAGAGCGCTTACGTCCTTTTTGGATGTTATCTTTATTTTTACGTGGTTCACTTGTAGAAAAGCTGTATTGAAAACAATAAAAAAAAACATTCTATATGTGCATATGGGGGTTTTTAGGGTCGATAAATCCATTTTTGGTATTGATTTTTTATTTTGACGTCCGCCAGAGGGCGCTTCCGTCCATTTTTTGAATTTTAACACCTTTTTCCGAAAATCAATAACAATGTTCCGAAAATCTATGAAATTCGACTTTCCTATAATGCAATTTCTTTTTTTTAAGTAGGCTAACACGTCGATTCTATATTCTTGTTAAATTGTCAAGATACAAATTCTTTATCAAGTATTTTGAATTTTGCGTAAAAAACCAGTTGTATTTTATTAAAATTATTTTCAAATTATTATTTTTTAAGCAGAATTCAAAATATTTGCTATATTTTTCGCGTCAATTGAATATCAATATACCAAACAAAAACAAAAACTAAGCATACAAATATTTTTTTTTGCACAAAACCAAACTATTCTTTTTAACTTCCACTATGCACTTTTTTATTATTAATAACTGTTTTAATACATACCTTTTAGTTTTCTTAAAAACTTTTTTCCTTCATTTATTGGTTGATTTTTTGTTTGTTTATTATCAATTTCAATTGACGCGAAAACTATAGCAAACACAGTATAGAAATGAAAAAATTTAACAAGAATATAGAATCGAGGTGTTAGTCTACTTAAAAAAAAGGAATTGCATTATGGGAAAGTCGAGTTTCATAGATTTTCGGAACATTGTTGTTGATTTTCGGAAAAAGGTGTTAAAATTCAAAAAATGGACGGAAGCGCCCTCTGGCGGACGTCAAAATTAAAAATCAATACCAGAAATGGATTTATCAACCCTAAAAACCCCTAGATGCACATATAGAATGTTTTTTTTTTGTTTTCAATACAGCTTTTCTACAAGTGAACCACGTAAAAATAAAGATAAAATTCAAAAAGGACGTAAGCGCTCTCTGGCGGACGTAAAAAGAAAAAACTAATGTCAGAAATGGATTTATCGACCCCAAAACCCCCAGATGCATATATAGAATGATTTTTTTCTAGTTTTCAATACAGCTTTTCAACGAGTGAATTACTTAAAACAAAAAAATAAAAAAAAATACAAAAATAAAAGAACGGAAACGCCCTCTGGCGGACGTGAAAATACAAAATGAATGTCGGAAATGGGTTTATCGTTTGAACAATCCGCTAGCTCGAAATTCATGTTAGACCTATAGTTTCTTCGGCAAAAATGCTTGAAATTATCCAATTAACCACAATCGCCATGGGCCTCTGATGCAAAAAAAATCGACCCGCTCTAGTGTATATATGTATGTATGTGCTTTTTGATTTTAAGAGTGGGCTAAATTGCTTTGTTGTTGTTTAATGTTTGTTTAGGTTAATAGGAAGAATTATTTATGTTATTGGTGTGTGTTGGTGTTGCACCTCGGCAAGGTCATAGGGAGTGTGAGTGAGTGGTCCGTTTGTCACTAGTCTTAGTCCTAGTCAGCTAATGTCTCCCCAATTCGTCCGTTTCTGCAGTGTGACACAACAAGCCTCTAAGCTCTGGCCTCAAGCTCGGCTGTCACACCGCTAACATCTCCTCCGTGTAGGCTGACTGTAAACCTCACGTGTACACAGTGCTGGACTACGTACCCGGTAGCTTAGACAGTCACCTACACGCTAAAACATTTACTTGTCAATATACTAGTCTTACCGCAGGATACCACTTATGCAAGCGTTGCAGCTCTCGTAAGGAACTTCTACGGCAAGACGAGTACCCCCCTTTGTTTTTGTTGTAGTGGCACATATCGCGTCGGACTGATCCAAGCGATGTTGCCACTACAACGGTCATCCGTTCCGTCAGAGAAGGAAATCGGAAATCGAAAGTAAGGTAAAGGAGAAGAGAGTAACTAAAGTTATAAAATAAAGGACAGTTATTGAAAAACAAATAAAAGTTATGGAAAGGCAAGGAGGTCTTTTAAAGCCGGGAAAGCAAAAAGAAAGGAAATTTACTATGGCAAAAAAAGTTGTTTAATGAACGAAAACTAAAACAGAATAGAAAATTAGAAATTAAAATCAAAAAAAAAACAATAAAAAAATTGCAAGTTAAAATTTGAAAATTAACAATTGAAAGATGAAATTTGAAACTTAAAAATAAAAAATAAAAAATTTAAAATTGAAAATTGGGCTATTGCGTTGGGCGCCATTGTAATGTAGCTGGTTGTTGGGGCAAGGCAACGATGGCAAGTGGCATGGTGGCATCCCGCTAGCTCGTCGGTTGGGGTGAGTTTTTGCTCACCAGTCTTGCCTGCAGCTACACAAACAAAAAAAAAAGGTTTATGCCTGGGTGAAGTCTAAATAGATAGATAAGAAAGGAAAAGAGTTGACAGAGAGAGGCCTGTCCGTGTCAGGTGGAGTCATCCCGCCCCTCTCGTTCATAGATCATGAACGACCTTGGACCCCACTTTGACTCCGCTCACCGAGTGAAGTCCCCTTTGCCTGACACATGTCCGTCCGTCAGTTATCGTCCCATGTTCCTAATTCATCCTGTCTGTCCTAGTCGCCTCACATTCACCTCCCCTCTAATGCACAAGTACAACACCCACACCAATCAGCTGCTCACTTAGCCAGACATGGTATCTTTCTTTCAGCCCATATAAACCAAAAAAAAAAACTATGAACAAACAAACCAAAACAAATTCTTTTCAAATTTCACATGCTTAGTTTATTCATATAGCTAAAAAAATTAAAATTATTGAAACGGTTTTAAGAAAAACAAAAGAAAAAAATTAAACTTCTAACTCAATCCAAAATTCAAAAAAAATTAACCGAAATTATAAATTAACTTACAACTATTAAAAAAAATTTATAATAGAAAAATAAAAAGATGAAAACTTACAACTATAGATACAATTAAAATTCGGCGCTTAAAAATTAAAAAAATAGAATTAAAGAAAAGGGAAAATGAAATGAAAATCTGACGAAAGGTGTAAAAAAAAAAACAAATGGATTAAAGAAAAGAAAACTCTTATAATAAAAGAACGTTTAGTTCAATGAAGCAAACCAAAAAAAAATTAAAAAATTACTTAGGGGCCTATTACGGTTTGCGAGTCGAACAAAAATATGAGCGACTCGCCGACATTTGTATTACCGACTGCGAGTCGCCCGGTAGCATTCGCCTCAAACTTCAAAATTAAGCGAATGTAAAAAATGAAGCGATTACTGTTTGCGACTCGATCCAAATTCGTTCGCCGGAAGTGTCAAAATCTGGCGAACAGAATTTGAAGGTGACTAGGAGGAAAAATTTGATTTTATGGTCATATTGGATTATTTGGGCGTCATTTTGTGGTAATTTCATTGTTGTCATTTTGTGGTCATTTTGGACTAATTTCGGGGATATTTTGTTGTTATTTTATGGTCATTTTTGAAATATTCTGTTCTCATTTTGGGGATTTTTTGGGCTCATTGTGTGGTCATTTTGGGGTTATTTTGTGGTCATTTTGGACTAATTTCGGGGATATATTGTTGTTATTATGTGGTCACTTTTTGAATAATTTGGTGTCATTTTGTGGTCATTTGGGGTAATTTTGGGAATATTTTGGAGTTATTTTGTGGTCATTTGGGACTAATTTCGGGGATATATTATTGTTATTTTGTGGTCATTTGAGACTAAATTTGATGATATTTCGAGGAAATTTTAGTTGTTATTTTGTGGTCATTTTTGGAATATTTTGGTGTCATTTTGAGTATTTTTTGGGCTCATTGTGTGGTCATTTTGGGGTTATTTTGTGGTCATTTTGCACTAATTTCGGGGATATATTGTTGTTATTTTGTGGTCATTTTTTGAATAATTTGGTGTTTTTTTGTGGTCATTTTGGGAATATTTTGGGGTTATTTTGTGGTCATTTTGGACTAAATTCGGGGATATATTGTTGTTATTTTGTGGTCATTTTTTGAATAATTTGGTGTCATTTTGCGGTCATTTTGGGGTAATTTTGGGAATATTTTGGAGTTATTTTGTGGTCATTTTTTTAATACCTTGGTGTCATTTTGTGGTCATTTTGGGAATATTTTGGAGTTATTTTGTGGTCATTTTTGGAATATTTTGGGGTCATTTTGGAGTTATTTTGTGGTCATTTTGGACTAATTTCGGAAAAATTTTAGTTGTTAATTTGTGGTCATTTTTGGAATCTTTTGGTGTCATTTTGGGAATTTTTTGGGCTCATTGAGTGGTCATTTTGGGGTTATTTTGTGGTCATTTTGCACTAATTTCGGGGATATATTGTTGTTATTTTGTGGTCATTTTTTGAATAATTTGGTGTCATTTTGTGGTCATTTTGGGGTAATTTTGGGGTTATTTTGTGGTCATTTTGGACTAATTTCGGGGATATATTGTTGTTATTTTGTGGTAATTTTTTGAATAATTTGGTGTCATTTTGTTGTCATTTTGGGGTAATTTTGGGAATATTTTGTAGTTATTTTGTGGTCATTTGGGACTTAATTTGATGATATTTCGAGGAAATTTTAGTTGTTATTTTGTGGTCATTTTAGGAATATTTTGGTGTCATTTTGAGAATTTTTTGGGCTCATTGTGTGGTCATTTTGGGGTTATTTTGTGGTCATTTTGCACTAATTTCGGGGATATATTGTTGTTATTTTGTGGTCATTTTTTGAATAATTTGGTGTCATTTTGTGGAAATTTTGGGGTAATTTTGGGAATATTTTGGGGGTTATTTTGTGGTCATTTTGGACTAATTTCGGGGATATATTGTTGTTATTTTGTGGTCATTTTTTGAATAATTTTGTGTCATTTTGTGGTCATTTTGGGGTAATTTTGGGGTTATTTTGTGCTCATTTTGGACTAATTTCGGGGATATATTGTTTTTATTTTGTGGTCATTTTGGGGTAATTTTGGTATCTATATTGGGATCATTTCGGGTTTATTTTGTGGTCATTTTGGAATGGCTCCCAGATATGGGTGGTAGAAGGAAAACCTTTGTCGCTGAATATCAGGAAGACGGTGGAGCTAGCAAAAGCTCTAATAATCAATTTCGGAATTCCCTTCAAATGCCAGAGATCGGACGGGGAGTTAAAACCCCACCCGAAGCGGCATCAAAACACCCGCGGAGAGGGCAAACCAAGCTTTGCTGAAGTGACCATGGACGGGATCGTAATAGGCATCCTTGACCGAGACAACGACAGTTTGGCCATCGCCAAAGACCGGTGGTGGTATGTGCTGTACGTAGCCGGAAGACCTAGTTACGGCCTTTACAACGGCGCTCTCAAATGCCCTCGATAAGGCCTGTCCAGTGCCAAAACCACGCGGTAAACATAGGCCACACTGGTGGAGGAAAGAATTTAATAAGGCCATCGCAAGGAGACAGGCGAAGAGAACTTTGTGGAGAAATGTTTGTACTGCGGTCGAGAATGTCGACTATACAGCGAAACTGAGACGAGTGCTCTCAAGAACTCAAACAGCTACATATAGGCTATTTGCGGAGACCTGCCGGATCCTGGACCAGCTCGAAACCTGAAACGCTGGAGCTGCTCTTGATTACACACTTTCCAGAGAACTCGCATGTTGCACTCTTAGCACCTGCAACAAACCTGGCTGCACACATTTTCATCACGGAAGTAGGGGTAAGGTGGGTAATTAAAAGATTCGAGCCGTTCAAGGCTGTTGGACCAGACGGGATTATCCTCGCACAACTCCACACACGTTGGAAATGGTTGGTTTTTCCATATGCAGCTGGTCTGGCTCTTAACTACAATATTCAATAAAAACGTACAATAATAATAAATAATTGAAACATCAGTTTTGTTCAATTTGAAGTTTTTTTACATTTGACGTTCACCGCTTTCTGTTTTTTGAACTAGCAACAAAATGTTTCAGGCGAACTAGTTTGTTCGCTATCCATAATCATTCCAGCTAGGCGACTCGCCAAATAAGGCGACTCGAATAACTCAAGCGACTCGCGAACCGTAATAGGCCCCTTAATAAAAAAAACTCCACGTCAACATAAGCGTTGTTTAACCGAATCTTAAATAAAAGAAAATTAAAACAAAACAGGAATGATTAATAAAAAAAAACTAAGGCCTATCGGACGACCACTGTGCGCCGATAGCTTGCCCTACTGCCCTAGCTTGCAATATGGCAAAAAAATTATATATACGTATGTAGGTAATATTTTTAGATCTCTTAATCACTAGCACTTACCGATCATCCCGTTGACAGAGGCGCCTGCGTCGCGGAGAGCGGGTAGCTGGAAAGAAATAAAACCTAACACATACATATATAAGAATTCCTGTCTTGGAAGGCTTCACCTACTCACGAGTAGGTAGGAGAGGTAACCAAAACAAAATTGGAAATTATACGGACGTGCGGCGGCCGTCCGAATCAAAGCAAAAATTGTGCTAATGAATAAATGAAAAAAACTAATAAATGATTTGCAAGCAAACAAAAAACAAATTAAAATTTAAAACAAAGCAAATTAAAAATTTAATCAGGAAGTAAATTGAAAACTGAAACTGCAACTAAATAACGAAAGTGGAAACTAAAAATGGAATGATAAATAAAGAAAACTATCTAAAAAAAACTTGCATAAAAAAGGTGTTGGAGGGTGTGGAGCAGGAAAGTGATCAAGAAAAAAGAAGGAATGAAAGAGGTGGAGAGAACTGCAATAAAGGGTTTTAGGGGATATCAGGGTCGAGAAGGGAGGGTGAGGAAAATTGGGATGCAAAGACTTCGATAAGCAGAAAGGTTAAAATCCAAAGCGCAATTAAAATTTATAAAAAAAAGGGAAAAAAAACGTATGAACGTAAAGAACAAAAATCCTGTTTACAAAATTGTATAAAAAAGGAGGCTTTTGAACTTAGACAAACAAAAAGGGGGGAATTCGCAAGAAAGAAAAGGTAGTTATAGAAAACTAAAAAATGAAAATAAAGAAATAGCAAGACTCGGCAGTATTGAAAATAACTAAGTAAGAAAATGAATTGAAAAAAAACCCGAGAAAATTAACTTAGCAAAAAAACAATTAGAAATAAAAATACTATTAGGGTAAGTCGGAATCCAAACAAAAAAAAAAAAGGTAAAAATTTATAATATCTAATTAAACTAAAATTTTAGGAAAATTCTAACGATAAGAAACCTAATGTGACCACTGTATAAAAAAATTAAACTTAATTACTTTAAATTTAACAAAGTCGTATAAAAATTATAGTAGAGGCTAATTGAAGTACAGGGTAGAATAATTTAATATTAGGGTGGCAAACGAATTTATATGATGATACAGCGGGAAATAATATTGAAATTTAACTTTAGGTTAGGTTCAAGTGGCTGCCGCAGAGGCACACTTAGGCCAGTTTTGAAAGGCCCGTTGTGATACCACCAACACAAGGAAAGTCAGTCCCGGGACCCAGCCATATGGAAAATCCCTGAGTTGTTGGGATTTTCCACATAGCAGAATCCCGGGACTGACACTCCTAAACCGACACCGTTACTCCTCCTCGAACCACTTAGATGACTTTATGAAGCCCATCAAGTCCTTTATGTCCAGTTCCGCGATCTGGCTTAGGCTATCCAGGAACGGAACTCCCAAAAAGCGCGTTCTCGCCCCGCTTAAAGCCGGACAGTTGCAGATGAGGTGATCCACTGTTTCCTCCTCCTCATCATCTTTGCAACTCCTGCAGCATCGTCGGTAGGGCACACCTAGCCTTTCTGCATGCCTACCAATGAGGCAGTGACCGGTTAATACCCCTATCAATATGCAGATTTCCCTCCTAGTTAGGGCATAAATGCGTCTAGACCTTTTAAGATCCCATTTTGGCCAGGTTTGTTTCGATATGCGACACCCTGGGGATTGCAGCCATCTTTCGTTGGCTTGACGGAGTGTGTGCTCCTTCAGCATTAGTTTGCATGTGGCAAACGGCATACCTAAGCGCTCTTTATCCTGAAGAACCTGCTTGGTTGTGCCCTGCCTGGCAAGCTCGTCTGCCTTACAGTTTCCCTCAATGTCCCTATGTCCCGGGACCCATATGAGGTTTACGCGGTTCTGTTGGGCCATCTCCTGAAGAGATCGACGACAGCTGAGCGTGAGTTCAGAGTTGAACGTGTATGAGCCAAGGGATTTGATGGCCGCTTGGCTATCGCTGAAAATAGCGATATCTTCTCCGATAACACGTTTGCTTAACCAGGCCGCGGCGTCCAGGATTGCCGAGACTTCCGCCTGGAAGACGCTACAATGATCAGGTAGTCTGAAGGAGAGCTCAAGGTCCAAATCCCTTGAATAAACGCCTCCTCCAACTCTGCCGTCCAACTTCGAGCCGTCGGTGTATATGGAAGTGCCACCATCTGTTTCGGGACACCAATCCGTCCTCTCCCAGTCTTCTCTGCTGGGAATGCTTATTTTGAAACAGCTATCCCCGACTGTAGTAGTCGCACAACGATCTGTGCTTAGAGGGAGAAAGCTGTAAGATTCCAGAATACTGGAGTGTCCAATAGTACCCGCAGCCCAACTGGAGGTTTCTCTTAGGCGCAGAGCTGATGCCGCCGCTGACCGAAACCCTTCCAGATCAAGTGGCAAAATGCCCAGAATGACCTGGAGGGCTTCGTTGGGCGTTGTCCTTAGCGCACCGCTTATACAGATCATATTGGATCTATGGACTTTCCGCAACAGATTCAGGTATGTTGCCTTGCTCAGCGCAGGCCACCATACGACGACTCCATAAAGCATGATTGGGCGAATGATGGCCGTGTAGATCCAACTGCATACTCTAGGGCTGAGCCCCCATTTTTTGTCAATGGCTCTTTTGCATGTGTAAAGAGCGATGCAAGCTTTCTTCTGGCGCTGAAGAAAATTCTCCTTCCAATTCAATTTCCTGTCCAGAACTATGCCTAGAAACTTGGCCTTATCCGACAAGCCCAGGCGCGTGCCATCTAGTTCTGGTAGGCTTAGTGGCGGTATTTTGTACCGGTTGGTGAAGAGGACAAGTTCCACCTTCCCTGGGTTGATACTAAGTCCGCAGCGAGAGGACCACGTCAAAACTTCTCGCAGTGCTACTTGCATCAGGTCACACAGAGTTTGTGGGAACTTGCCTCTGAATGCAATAGCTAAATCGCCTGCGTATGCCACTATCTTCCCGCCCCCCCAGCTTGTGTCACGTAGCAACGAGTTGACTGTGAGGTTCCATAAAAGCGGGGAAAGAACACCACCCTGGGGTGTTCCCCTTGTGACATAGCGTGATAACTCAACCGTACCAAGTGAAGAAGCTATTTTCCTTCCCATTAAAAGTTGGTCAATTAAACCAGTTAGAGTTCTATCTACGCCCAGATTAGTTAGAGCGGAGTTGATAGCCTCCGGGCTTATATTGTTGAAAGCCCCCTCAATGTCTAGGAGGGCCACGAGACAGTAGTCCTTTTCACACAGCGATTTCTCAATGACAGACACTAGGCTGTGCAGAGCGGTTTCTGTTGATTTACCCTTGGTGTATGCATGCTGATAGCTAGAGATAAGATTGCTATCAATAGTCGTTAAGAGGTAGTCGCTTAGTATCCTCTCAAAGGTTTTTAGTACAAAGGACGAGAGACTGATCGGTCTGTAGTCTTTTGGCTCGTAGTGGGATGCCTTCCCAGCCTTAGGGATAAACACTACCGTGGCGCTTCTCCAGGAGCCCGGAATGTGGTTGAGAGCCAGGCAGGCTGTGAAGAGAAATACCAGCCATTTAGCTGATGTCTCCAACGTGTTTATAAGCTGCGCGGGGATAATCCCGTCCGGCCCGGCAGCCTTATACGGTTCAAAGCTCTTAACTGCCCACCTTACTCTTTCCTCAGTGATGGGTATATTTACTGCCAGGTTTGTTGCAGGTGCTAGTGGTGCATCATGCAGATTCCCCGGAAAATGTGTATTCAAGAGCAGCTCAAGGGTTTCCTCTTCCGTGCTGGTCCAGGATCCGTCAGGCTTTCGCAAATAGCTGATGGTTGTTTGACTTTTCGAGAGGACTCGTCTAAGTCTCGCTGTGTCGTCGACCTTTTCGACGCCAGTGCAGAAATTTCTCCACGAGGTTCTCTTCGCCTGTCTCAGAGCTTTTTTGTAGGCCCTTAGTTTAGCTTTATATTCATGCCAATGAGGCTCAGAGCCGAAGCTCTTGGCCTTGTTAAATTGTTTCCGGCATGATATTCGGAGCGAGTCCAAATCGTAGGACCACCAATGTGGCCTGTGTTTACCGCGTGGTTTTGGCACTGGACAAGCCTGTCCTAGAGCATTTGAGAGCGCCGATGTAAATGTAGTAACAAGATCCTCCAGCTCCTCTACTGATGAGGGGGCTTGTGAGGGCAGTACTGGTAGGTCTCTGTCTAATATTTCATTGTGTAACTGCCAATCAGTGTTACGTGGATTGCGCTTCATGTTTGGTTGTTCTACAACAAAGTCTAAAACCATTTCTATGTAACGGTGGTCGGAGAAAGAATGTTCTTCCAGAACCCGCCATTTTCTGACCCACTCATAAGCGCCTTCACTACAGATAGTGAGGTCTATGACCTCCCTGCGGGTCTTAGTGATAAAAGTAGGCTCATTACCCACGTTGCAAATCACCAGGTTGGTTGTTAAGAGGTAATCAAACAGAGACTCGCCCCTGGCATTGATGTCGGAGCTCCCCCATTGGACATGGTGAGCATTAGCGTCCGCTCCAATAATAAGATTACCCGTGCAGAAATTTGACACCAGGTCTTTCACCTCCGTTTGTGGTGGGGGTTCTTCGGCGTCGTAGGGCATATAGACGCCACCGTCAGGCGGGTGCTGTCGACCGTTAGACTGATAGCGGTAATATCACCATTGGTGTAGTTAGGTAGGAGAAAGGAGTTCAACTCAGACTTGACCAAAATACACGTTCTGACTTTGCTCTCCTCGCTGGCTCGAATGAGCTTGAAGCCCTTAGTCCCCAATCCGCAGATTCTCGAGCTATTGACCCAGAGTTCTTGGATGAGGACCACATCCACGTCGCCTTTAGAAAGACGACTACTTAAAGCAGCCGAAGCTACTTTAGATTTGTGCAGATTAATCTGAAGCACCACCAACATGAGAGCGCACAGACTTCCCTGCCGTCCCCATATCGTCGAGGTTTGCCCCATCCCGGAGGTTGCCTATCAACGACGAGTTGTTCCGATTAACTGCCCGATATGGCGTTGCAGGAGTCTTGCTGTCTGTAGCGTTAGATGTTAATCGCTCAGCGTTGGCTGCTACCGTGACGTCGAGGGCTTCCTCGTCCTGTAGGCTGTCCTCCATCTCCGAGTTGTTCACAGCACTATCGCCAAGGGACGTGGCGGATAACATGCTTTCCGCATCGGAATCCTCCGCTTCCTCTTCTGGTAATTCGCTTTCCGGTTCCCCCGGAGCAGCCGAGAAAGCAGCGCGCTGAGCATCACCACGATATACGTGGATAACGATCTGGCCTACGCTGTAGTGTACTAGGCCATTGCACCTTTTGAGGGGCTCGATTGACTCTTTATTCATGGTGAACACCACCTGTCTGTCGGGCCCTACCGCATCCCCGACCAGATTGACACTCCAGTCATGCGTTGGCAGGGACGGATTCATTAGCCGTAGCATCCCGAGAATTCTCTCGGGTTCCTCAGGGATGGCCGGAATCCACGCCCTTGCCCTTGGACGAGCTGGAATGTCCTTCCAGTCGACGACCTCTATCTTTGCGCCCTTGTAGACTTCACCCAGCTTAGCAGCTGCTGCCTTGTACAGTGCTACGGTTTTTGCATCCTCGCATGCGAGTAATTTAATCTGACCCTGGTGCCAACCCGAAATTTAACTTAGGCAAGAAACTTTAGGAAATTAAAAAGTGAAAAATAACAAAAATTTAAATATTGACTAATGATAGTGAAGCGAAAATTATTTTAATAAAAAGATATATAAAAAAAACACGATTTGAAGTGGCAGCGGCGACTCCTCTCCTCGATCTTCTCTCAAAAATGGTCGGATCCTGGTCCTTATTTATGTCAATGATTATGTGGTGATGGTTGCTGTGGCAAGAGCGCTCTGAGGCCCTTGGTGGCCTTTAGCGTGGGGCCCCGTGCAACGCTTATGCTCCCCCTTTACCTTCAAAATTTGTTTGTGGTGGTGTCAACAGGCAAATTAATTTTCGGATGACCGGTTTTTTTTTCTAAAAGGATAACAACAAAAACATTTCTTAGGACCTAGCAATAACGATAGGGCGACAGAGACTTGGGGCCTAGAACACTCACCTAAAAAGCAGCAGATCTGGATCTGTATTTCTTATGTACCGTTACTGCCGTCCACCAAAAAAAAGGTTATAGGTACGGTAAGGAAAAACTGTTTTACTTTTCCACACTTTCTCACAAACGGGTAAAGGTGTCCGCACTCACTTGGCTCAACTTTTGATTGAAATCATTGCCTGGCTTCGTTTGGCGATCGTACCCCACCAGCGGAAAATTTTGCTTGTCACCATTCTCACTCAAAGAGGAGGACACTCATTAGAGCGTCAATTGAAATTGATAATAAACGAAAAAAAAAAATCAACCAATAAATCAAGGAAAAAAGTTTTTAAGAAAACTAAAAGGTATGTATTAAAACAGTTATTAATAATAAAAAAGTACATGGTGGAAGTTAAAAAGAATAGTTTGGTTTTGTGCAAAAAAAAATATTTGTTTGATTAGGTTTTGTTTTTGTTTGGTCGTCCTTTGTACTAAAAACCTTTGAGAGGATATTAAGCGACTACCTCTTAACGACTATTGATAGCAACCTTATCTCTAGCTATCAGCATGCATACACCAAGGGTAAATCAACAGAAACCGCTCTGCACAGCCTAGTGTCGGTCATTGAGAAATCGCTGTGTGAAAAGGACTACTGTCTCGTGGCCCTCCTAGACATTGAGGGGCTTTCAACAATATAAGCCCGGAGGCTATCAACTCCGCTCTAACTAATCTGGGCGTAGATAGACCTCTAACTGGTTTAATTGACCAACTTTTAATGGGAAGGAAAATAGCTTTCACTTGGTACGGTTGAGTTATCACGCTATGTCACAAGGGGAACACCCCAGGGTGGTGTTCTTTCCCCGCTTTTATGGAACCTCACAGTCAACTCGTTGCTACGTGACACAAGCTGGGGGGGCGGGAAGATAGTGGCATACGCAGACGATTTGGCTATTGCATTCAGAGGCAGGTTCCCACAAACTCTGTGTGACCTGATGCAAGTAGCGCTGCGAGAAGTTTCGACGTGGTCCTCTCGCTGCGGACTTAGTATCAACCCAGGGAAGGTGGAACTTGTCCTCTTCACCAACCGGTACAAAATACCGCCACTAAGCCTACCAGAACTAGATGGCACGCGCCTGGGCTTGTCGGATAAGGCCAAGTTTCTAGGCATAGTTCTGGACAGGAAATTGAATTGGAAGGAGAATGTTCTTCAGCGCCAGAAGAAAGCTTGCATCGCTCTTTACACATGCAAAAGAGCCATTGGCAAAAAATGGGGGCTCAGCTAGCAGTTGGATCTACACGGCCATCATTCGCCCAATCATGCTTTATGGAGTCGTCGTATGGTGGCCTGCGCTGAGCAAGGCAACACACCTGAATCTGTTGCGGAAAGTCCATAGATCCAATATGATCTGTATAAGCGGTGCGCTAAGGACAACGCCCAACGAAGCCCTCCAGGTCATTCTGGGCATTTTGCCACTTGATCTGGAAGGGTTTCGGTCAGCGGCGGCATCAGCTCTGCGCCTAAGAGAAACCTCCAGTTGGGCTGCGGGTACTATTGGACACTCCAGTATTCTGGAATCTTACAGCTTTCTCCCTCTAAGCACAGATCGTTGTGCGACTACTACAGTCGGGGATAGCTGTTTCAAAATAAACATTCCCAGCAGAGAAGACTGGGAGAGGACGGATTGGTGTCCCGAAACAAATGGTGGCACTTCCATATACACCGACGGCTCGAAGTTGGACGGCAGAGTTGGAGGAGGCGTTTATTCAAGGGATTTGGACCTTGAGCTCTCCTTCAGACTACCTGATCATTGTAGCGTCTTCCAGGCGGAAGTCTCGGCAATCCTGGTCGCCGCGGCCTGGTTAAGCAAACGTGTTATCGGAGAAGATATCGCTATTTTCAGCGATAGCCAAGCGGCCATCAAATCCCTTGGCTCATACACGTTCAACTCTGAACTGACGCTCAGCTGTCGTCGATCTCTTCAGGAGATGGCCCAACAGAACCGCGTAAACCTCATATGGGTCCCGGGACATAGGGACATTGAGGGAAACTGTAAGGCAGACGAGCTTGCCAGGCAGGGCACGACCAAGCAGGTTCTTCAGGATAAATAGCGCTTAGGTATGCCGTTTGCCACATGCAAACTAATGCTGAAGGAGGACACACTCCGTCAAGCCAACGAAAGATGGCTGCAATCCCCAGGGTGTCGCATATCGAAACAAACCTGGCCAAAATGGGATCTTAAAAGGTCTAGACGCATTTATGCCCTAACTAGGAGGGAAATCTGCATATTGATAGGGGTATTAACCGGTCACTGCCTCATTGGTAGGCATGCAGAAAGGCTAGGTGTGCCCTACCGACGATGCTGCAGGAGTTGCAAAGATGATGAGGAGGAGGAAACAGTGGTTCACCTCATCTGCAACTGTCCGGCTTTAAGCGGCGCGAGAACGCGCTTTTTGGGAGTTCCGTTCCTGGATAGCCTAAGCCAGATCGCGGAACTGGACATAAAGGACTTGATGGGCTTCATAAAGTCATCTAAGTGGTTCGAGGAGGAGTAACGGTGTCGGTTTAGGAGTGTCAGTCCCGGGATTCTGCTATGTGGAAAATCCCAACAACTCAGGGATTTTCCATATGGCTGGGTCCCGGGACTGACTTTCCTTGTGTTGGTGGTATCACAACGGGCCTTTCAAAACTGGCCTAAGTGTGCCTCTGCGGCAGCCACTTGAACCTAACCTAACCTTGTTTGGTATATTGATATTCAATTGACGCGAAAACTATAGCAAACACAGTATAGAAATGAAAAGTAGCGGGATCACGTGTGTCATTTGTAATACAATGTAAATAAACAGTACCCAGCAAACCATCGGAGTTATAATTATCAAACTTGAAAAAAACCAAATATTTGTATCAAATATTTTGAATTCTGCTTAAAAAATAATAATTTGAAATTAATTTTAATAAAATACAACTGGTTTTTTACGCAAAATTCAAAATACTTGATAAAGAATTTGTATCTTGACAATTTAACAAGAATATAGAATCGACGTGTTAGCCTACTTAAAAAAAAGAAATTGCATTATGGGAAAGACGAATTTCATAGATTTTCGGAACATTGTAGTTGATTTTCGGAAAAAGGTGTTAAAATTCAAAAAATGGACGGAAGCGCCCTCTGGCGGACGTCAAAATAAAAAATCAATACCAGAAATGGATTTACCAACCCTAAAAACCCCCAGATGCACATATAGAATGTTTTTTTTTATTGTTTTCAATACAGCTTTTCTACAAGTGAACCACGTAAAAATAAAGATAAAATCCAAAAAGGACGTAAGCGCTCTCTGGCGGACGTAAAAAGAAAAAACTAATGTCAGAAATGGATTTATCGACCCCAAAAACCCCCATATGCATATATAGAATGATTTTTTTTAAGTTTTCAATACAGCTTTTCAACGAGTGAATTACTTAAAACAAAAAAATAAAAAAAAAATACAAAAATAAAAAGACGGAAACGCCCTCTGGCGGACGTCAAAATAAAAAATGAATGTCGGAAATGGGTTTATCGACTCAAAAATGAATTTTTTTAGTTTTCAACACAGCTTTTTAACAAGTGACTCACTTTTTTAAGAAAAAAAAAATACGTTTGAAAAATCCGCTAGCTCGAAATTCATGTTAGACCTATAGTTTCTTCGGCAAAAATGCTTGAAATTATCCAATTAACCATAATCGCCATGGGGCCCTGTGAATTTTTTTGGGTCCATACAAATCGACCCGCTCTATTATACACCTATACTTATATTATCATATCTATATACCACGTTTATTTCATTTTTTATTTTATGATATACACGTATATTTCAATTTTTTTTTGGAAAAATATACCCATTTTAAAAATATTTAGTGAATTTCAAGTTGACCCTTGTAGATTTGAGTACACAATTTTTTCATGTTCGAAGTTATTAGATACTTCGGTAATTTCAATATATTTCTTTTTATCATACCTTTTTCTTATATTATTTAATTTTCCCATTAGGCCCTGTTTTGAATTTGAGTTCGGGCCCTGAGTATAATTAGTTTTAATCAACTTTAGTTGCAAACCAACTTTTTTTTTACTTTTCCCGTTTTATTATATCATTATTTATAAGTTTTATTTGCTTAATTGAGGTTCAGAATACCTTGAATTTTCGATTGAATTTCGACTACCCAGGCTTTATTTATCTAATTTTTTTTACTTATTGTATCACTGAATTTTATCATTGAGCTTTGCAGTTCTCGAATTTTGTAGAGAAATTTCTCTGTTCAACTTCCTCTTGAAGCATTTTACCAAAAAAAAATTTTTTTTTTGTTTTACCCTTTTTATACCTTTTTTATATTTTTTACCTTTTTTATATTTTGTTTTACTTTTGCCACTTGTTTTTTTGGTTTTTTTTTCTTTTCGTTTGTTACCATTTTTTTTGGGGATTACCCACCGGTAGCATTATAAGTTGTTCACAGTTGGCTTGTACCCAAATAATTTTTGGGATTTGAATTTTTTTATCTTTTTTTTTTACTTTACCTCTTTTCATTAATCTTGTTCATAATTTCAAATCATTTGTTTCGTTAGTTTTGAAGTTTCTGCTTATGGAGTAACCTTCGTTTTCCTTTTTATTTGGGTTCTTGTCGAAAACCCAGTTCCTCTAAGTTTTCTTTTCTGTGTCTCTGAACCCCTATACCTATTCCCACAACGCTTGGCGACTCGGACCTCTTATTGGCGGAAGAAAGTCTTCGTTGTATGGAGAAGGAGGACGCCCAGGACGAGATTCTTGGTGGATTGGACCCAAACAGGACACGGAGCGGAACCAGGGCGTTGCGGGACGAAGTTGTCGGATCGGTTTTTACGCAGATCGATACGGGCATACCTCATTCCGATCTTTTGCCAACAGACTTTGTTAACAGGTGTGCTTCGCGGGTCTTTAGGTCATCGGGGAACCTATAGTCCAATCAGTCCGTCCGCCTAGTTTTAGGGTAACCGAAATATTTTCATTTTCTGGGGGGAAGGGGGGGGGGGGGGGAGTAGCTTTTCGAGGAAAGTCGACGAGCTGTTTAATATGTCCGACACCGAGCAGGAGGGAGCAGTTGGTGGAGCATTTGAGGGAGCAGTTGGCGGAGCAGGAACCGGGGCTATCCCCAGGCGCAAGGAACCAGCAAAGGACCAGGGTACTGAGGCTCTGGGACAGCGGCAAAGCGGACCAACTTCAACGGCCCTCGACATCAACCAGCTGAGCCATATGATGGCGATGATGGCGCAACAAAATGAGCCGATGGCGCAGTACATGGACGAGGTCCGCAACATCCGCGATAATGTTTCGAACCTCATTAGCCGAGTTGCTGTGATGGAAACCTCGGCGCACGGGTTAGGAAACCGGCCTGCTCAGTCATCAACTCCGGATAGGAGCAATAGGGACGAAGCAGCCAACCAGCGTGTCGGTCCAAATGCTACGTTGGGGGGTTCAGGTTCATCGGGAAACACCCAGGACCCACCGAAATGGAAGAAGTTGGACCTGCACGACGGCACGAACAAAGGAATTACGGTGGAGAGCTTTCTGTTTAGGATCGAAAAGTTGCGACAGCAACACAACATCTCACACTTTCAGCTCTTCACCGACTTCCATTGTCTCGTGACGGGCTCTGCCTTGAAGTGGTACTGGCAGGTCTTAGAGGACCACTCGGACGAACCCGATTTTGGGTACCCCGAGCTAAGGGCGGAGCTGCTGGCCCACTTCAAGACAGCATAGTCCGATTACGAGATCATTCGTGAGATAATGGAGCGCAAACAACAGCCACTGGAAGGGTTCGACGACTTCTACGGTGAGGTCCATAATTTGACTTTCCGGCTCCGGAAAAGCATCCCAGAGAAGGAGCTGGTAGGGATAATTAGGGGGAACCTGAAACCCTACTTAGCGAATTTGACGTTTGCGTCGAAAATTTACACGTTGGCTGAGCTGAAAGCTGAATGCAGGCGAGCGGAGCGGCTCATGAAAGACTCCCGTAGACGCGAACTCCGACAAGCGCCGGCAACGCAGGGATCTTCGGCACAGCCGAAGCCGTCTTTTGGTCCCAATCCCACCACCAATTCGTTTTGTGCGTCCCCTTATCATTTAAAGTTATGTTATGCGTGTGGAATGCCTGTTGATTATTTTGTTAAGAATACGTCCGAGCTTAAGAAAGAAAATCATTGTTAGTCCCCGTTCCATAACATGATCTGTTTTGCACGTGGTAAGCATACGTCTTTCTGTGTTTTCAAACCGGGGAAGGGAAACTCCCAGCTGGCGGAGATTACCGGGGGCTCTCGCCAGGCGAAAGACCACCCGGACTCCAACCAAACGTCACAATTTTAAAAAGAGAAAGCGGTGTGAAAGACAGGGAGAGTTCAGTAGAAGGGAAGAAAGTCAAGCCAAAAAGTCTACACGAGAGGAAAATAGACTATGAGGAAGCTAGGCATCGTATTTTTTTTGAAGAAATTTCGACAAAGAAGAGGAGTTACGATAAAATTAAGAAGATGCGTGAAAAGCGGAAAATGATGAAAAGAATTCCCCATAAAATTGTGTCTACTATCGTAACCCTCAAGGGAGATAACCGCTTCTTTGCGAAAACTAAGATTGGAGGCAAGGATGTCCTAGCTTTGTTAGATTCGGGGGCCGGCGCGAATTGCCTGGGTAAAGAGTATGAGAAATTGATAGAGGGCAGAGAGGATAGCATCATTAAGGTGGCTAACCAAAATATTCGCACGGCAAACGGCGGTGAAACGCCAGTGGTAGGTGCTATCTCTCTGTCTGTCTTGTGGGAAGGAGGACTCAAAGACCTAGAGTTTTTAATCGTGCCAGGCCTCCAACAAGAAGTTTATTTCGGGGTAGGCAGGCTTTCGACCTGGACGTGGTAAGTCGAGGAACGATGGTGCGTTCCGCCCACATGGCCGTTGCAGAATTGGTGCCTGCCGAAGGCGACTTGTCGTTTGATGCCGTGCAACATGCCCTTACGAAAGAGCAAAGTGTTGCGTTAGAAAGGGTCAAGGCGCTGTTCCCATCTTTCGCTGTCTTGGGGCTAGGGAAAACTAACGTGGAGGAACACGTGATTGAGGTTTCGGATGAGAATCTCCCAGTGAAACAGAGACACTATCCAATATCACCAGCGATCCAAAAACTTGTGTTCGCAGAACTAGATCGCATGCTGGGTCTAGGGGTGATTGATGAGAGCAACAGTAGCTGGAGCTCTCCCGTATCACTGGTGATAAAGGGTGAAAAGAAGCGTCTCTGTCTTGATGCGAGGAAAGTGAATGAGCGAACTATTAAGGACGCTTATCCACTTCCGAACATCGATGGGCTTCTCAGCCGACTCCATAACACGAGGTTCATTTCGGCCATCGACCTTAAAGATGCATTTTGGCAAATACCACTAGAAAAGAAGTCCCGAGAGAAGTCTGCGTTTACAGTGCCAGGGCGTTGTTGTTGTTGTGTAGCGAGGTGTAGCCCTGCCTAAATGTCAGACAGGGTCACCCCGAGTGTATTGCTCTTGGCCGGGTCGATATAAGAAAACGACCCGGGTCGTTTCGGCACGATGGGTACAGCACAAGTACAGGTACCGTTCTCGTAGAACCGGCAATACAAGAAACTAGCCGTGTAGGCTATGTACATTTAGCGTTACCCAGGGTGCACCAACTGGGAGGCGACCTACTTTTACAGGGCGTCAGGGCGTCCCCTTTACCATTACACAGTCATGTCGTTTGGACTGTGTAATGCAGCACAAAGAATGTGTAGACTCATGGACAAGGTTATACCCGCTTCTTTACGTGATAGTGTTTTTGTGTATTTAGATGACTTGTTAGTTTGTTCTGTAGATTTTCCGTCTCATTTAGTGTTGTTGGAAAAGGTCGCTAAGTGTTTGCGTGAGGCTAACCTTACTATAAATGTCGAGAAAAGCAAATTTTGTTTCAAGGAAGTTAGGTACTTAGGTTATGTAGTGGGCGACGGATGCATTCGAACCGATGCGAAGGTTGCGGCTGTGAGGGATTTCCCAGAACCAAAAACGCCAAAACAGCTCCGACGGTTCCTAGGGATGTCAGGCTGGTACCGTCGTTTTATTCAAGACTACGCAACCATCGCAGCACCACTGCACGACTGTCTCACAAAGGAAAAGATAAAAAAATTTGCTATGACAGACGAAGCAAGGAGTTCGTTCGAACGACTAAAGGAGAGTTTGATTTCCGCTCCCGTACTGGTACACCCTGACTTTGACAGACGATTTTACATCCAGTGCGATGCTTCAACCGACGGAGTGGCCAGGTACTCTTCCAGTTAGACGACGAGAACAACGAAAGACCAATAGCTTACATTTCCGCCAAACTGAATAAAGCGCAGCGTAATTACAGTATCACCGAGCTGGAGTGCTACGCTGCGGTGATAAGTGTGAAACGATTTAGGCCGTACGTCGAAGGTTTACCCTTCACCATCATAACTGACCACGCAAGTCTCAAATGGTTGATGAACCAAAAGGACCTCTCTGGAAGACTTGCGCGGTGGAGTTTAAAACTTCAGGCGTACGACTTTCAAATCGAGCACAGGAAAGGAGCACTCAGGCATCCATAAAACCTTACCTTTGGGGTGCTGAAATATGTGCATTCCGATAACGGGAAACAATTTGTCTCGGACATGTTCTCAAAATTTCTAGAAAGGTATGGGGCGAAACATATCCGAACCGCTTTTTATTCCCCTCAAGGAAATGCTGCGGAGAGAGTTAATCGCTCAGTGCTCCAGATTGTAAGGTCCTTTATTAAGGACAATCAAAAGAATTGGGATAGGTGTATCAGCGATGCGGCCTTTGCCCTGCGCAGTGCTATACACTCATCAATAAACTGCTCCCCATACTATGCCACATTTGGCATGCCCATGATGCAACATGGGGCATCATATGCAATATGCCGAAAATTGGGGGCAGTTAAAGATGTAGATTTACAAATAGATACTAGGGCAGATAGGCTACAAAGTATTCGAGATGTTATAATGAAGGACCTTAAGTTAGCACATGAGCGGAGCAAGAAGTTTTATAATACGCGAAGCAAAGATGTGAAATTTCAAACCGGACAAGTGGTATATCGCAGAAACTTCAAGCAGAGTTCGAAGATTGAAAACTACAACGCTATACTTGCCCCAAAGCAAGTTAAGTGTGTAGTCCTGAAAGCTATTGGAAATTCAATGTACGAACTCGGCGATACCAGTGGAAAGAAAATAGGCGTATACCATGCTAAAGATATTTTTGTTGCATAAGTCTGTGTTGCATGTGGTGTTATTTGTTGCATGAAGTTTATGTAGAAGTGTTGCATGTTTTATGTCGTAAAGTCTGGACTTGACGGTACATAAACATGTTGACAATTATTTATACTTTTTTTTACCCCCGTAATCATATTTGTTTTTATTTAATTATTATTTATTTATTATATTTTTTTTTTGTAATTATTTATTTATTAATTTGCCCATTTATTGACTAATCTTTTCATTTTTTTATTATTGACACCCGTTATATTAACCTGCTAAGCTGTGATATAGATATAGCTTTAACTGTGATATAGCTTTAACGCCATGATAATCTTTAGATACCTGTGATATAGATTTTAGTAGTAATAAAGTAGAAATAATTCGGAGTGCTGCCCATAACAACGCGTTACCCTGATTAAATGATAAAAAAAAAGTAAGGGGATAGCCCGGCTTTAGGTTGTGGGTCGAAGCTACACGTTGGGCACACCAAACCCAAAATAAGACAGCCTGCGCTTTGAATCTTTTTACGGACACGCTCCATGTTGCATGCAACATCGGAGGCATCCGAGCCTGTAGCGGCAGCCTGTGGGTTAAGGCAACATTGTGAAAGTCCGAACACCGCTGTATCTGTGTGGTAACAGCAACGGAGTTTCCCTTGTATGTATTTGTTATGTAATGAAAGTCAAATACATGTATTTAGGTGTCCGAATATGTATCCGTTAGTATGGGTGAAAGTTGTGTCGTGAAAGTGTATATCTGTCGTGTCCCGCCAAATCTGTTGTATGTATGAGTGTCCTCGTCTTTGAGTGAGAATGGTGAAAAGCAAAATTTTCCGCTGGTGGGGTACGATCGCCAAACGAAGCCAGGCAATGATTTAAATCAAAAGTTGAGCCAAGTGAGTGCGGACACCTTTACCCGTTTGTGAGAAAGTGTGGAAAAGCAAAACAGTTTTTCTTTACCGTACCTATAACCTTTTTTTTGGTGGACGGCAGTAACGGTCCATAAGAAATACAGATCCAGATCTGCTGCTTTTTAGGTGAGTGTTCTAGGCCCCAAGTCTCTGTCGCCCTATCGTTATTGCTAGGTCCTAAGAAATGTTTTTGTTGTTATCCTTTTAGAAAAAAAAACCGGTCATCCGAAAATTAATTCGCCTGTTGACACCACCACCAACACATCATATGAAACAATTTTGTGGGACCCCACTATAACAAAAAAATTTTGAAGGTAAAGGGGGAGCATAAGCGTTACACGGGGCCCCACGCTAAAGGCCACCAAGGGCCTCAGAGCGCTCTTGCCACAGCAACCATCACCACATAATCATTGACATAAATAAGGACCAGGATCCGACCATTTTTGAGAGAAGATCGAGGAAAGGAACCGCCGCTGCCGCTTCAAATCGTGTTTTTTTTTATATATCATTTTATTAAAATAATTTTCGCTTCGCTATCATTAGTCAATATTCAAATTTTTGTTATTTTTCACTTTTTAATTTCCTAAAGTTTCTTGCCTAAGTTAAATTTCAATATTATTTCCCGCTGTATCATCATATAAATTCGTTTGCCACCCTAATATTAAATTATTCTACCCTGTACTTCAATTAGCCTCTACTATAATTTTTATACGACTTTGTTAAATTTAAAGTAATTAAGTTTAATTTTTTTATACAGTGGTCACATTAGGTTTCTTATCGTTAGAATTTTCCTAAAATTTTAGTTTAATTAGATATTATAAATTTTTTTTTTTTTTGTTTGGATTCCGACCTACCCTAATAGTATTTTTATTTCTAATTGTTTTTTTGCTAAGTTAATTTTCTCGGGTTTTTTCAATTCATTTTCTTACTTAGTTATTTTCAATACTGCCTAGTCTTGCTATTTCTTTATTTTCATTTTTTAGTTTTCTATAACTACCTTTTCTTTCTTACGAATTCCCCCCTTTTTGTTTGTTTAAGTTCAAAAGCCTCCTTTTTTATACAATTTTGTAAACAGGATTTTTGTTCTTTACGTTCATACGTTTTTTTTTCTTTTTTTTTATAAATTTTAATTTCGCTTTGGATTTTAACCTTTTTGCTTATCGAAGCCTTTGCATCCCAATTTTCCTCACCCTCCCTTATCGACCCTGATATCCCGTAAAACCCTTTATTGCCGTTCTCTCCACCTCTTTCATTCCTTCTTTTTTCTTGATCACTTTCCTGCTCCACACCCTCCCACACCTTTTTTATGCAAGTTTTTTTTAGATAGTTTTCTTTATTTATCATTCCATTTTTAGTTTCCACTTTCGTTATTTAGTTGCAGTTTCAGTTTTCAATTTACTTCCTGATTAAATTTTTAATTTGCTTTGTTTTAAATTTTAATTTGTTTTTTTGTTAGCACAATTTTTGCTTTGATTCGGACGGCCGCCGCACGTCCAAATAATTTCCAATTTTGTTTTGGTTACCTCTCCTACCTACTCGTGAGTAGGTGAAGCCTTCCAAGACAGGAATTCTTATATATGGATGTGTTAGGTTTTATTTCTTTCCAGCTACCCGCTCTCCTCGACGCAGGCGCCTCTGTCAACGGGATGATCGGTAAGTGCTAGTGATTAAGAGATATAAAAATATTACCTACATACGTATATATAATTTTTTTGCCATATTGGAAGCTAGGGGAGTAGGGCAAGCTATCGGCGCACAGTGGTCGTCCGATAGGCCTTAGTTTTTTTTATTAATCATTCCTGTTTTGTTTTAATTTTCTTTTATTTAAGATTCGGTTAAACAACGCTTATGTTGACGTGGAGTTTTTTTATTAAGGGGCCTATTACGGTTCGCGAGTCGCTTGAGTTATTCGAGTGGGCTTATTTGGCGAGTCGCCTAGCTCGAATGATTATGGATAGCGAACAAACTAGTTCGCCTGAAACATTTTGTTGCCAGTTCAAAAAACATAAAGCGGTGAACGTCAAATGTAAAAAAAAACTTCAAATTGAACAAAACTGATGCGTCAATTATTTATTATTATTGTACGTTTTTATTGAATATTGTAGTTAAGAGCCAGACCAGCTGCATATGGAAAAAACAACCATTTCCAACGTGTGTGGAGTTGTGCGAGGATAATCCCGTCTGGTCCAACAGCCTTGAACGGCTCGAATCTTTTAATTACCCACCTTACCCCTACTTCCGTGATGAAACTGTGTGCAGCCAGGTTTGTTGCAGGTGCTAAGAGTGCAACATGCGAGTTCTCTGGAAAGTGTGTAATCAAGAGCAGCTCCAGCGTTTCAGGTTTCGAGCTGGTCCAGGATCCGGCAGGTCTCCGCAAATAGCCTATATGTAGCGGTTTGAGTTCTTGAGAGCACTCGTCTCAGTTTCGCTGTATAGTCGACATTCTCGACCGCAGTACAAACATTTCTCCACAAAGTTCTCTTCGCCTGTCTCCTTGCGAAGGCTCTTGGCCTTATTAAATTGTTTCCTCCACCAGTGTGGCCTATGTTTACAGCGTGGTTTTGGCACTGGACAGGCCTTATCAAGGGCATTTGAGAGCGCCGTTGCAAAGGTCGTAACTAGGTCTTCCGGCTACGTACAGGACATATCACCATCGGTCTTTGGCGATGGCCAAACTGTCGTTGTCTCGGTCAAGGATGCCTATTACGATCCCGTCCATGGTCACTTCAGCAAAGCTTGGTTTGCCCTCTCCGCGGGTGTTTTGATGCCGCTTCGGGTGGGGTTTTAACTCCCCGTCCGATCTCTGGCATTTGAAGGGAATTCCGAAATTGATTATTAGAGCTTTTGCTAGCTCAACCGTCTTCCTGATATTCGGCGACAAAGGTTTTCCTTCTACCACCCATATAAACCCAAATGATCCCAATATAGATACCAAAATTACCCCAAAATGACCACAAAATAACAACAATATATCCCCGAAATTAGTCCAAAATGACCACAAAATAACCCCAAAATATTCCCAAAATTACCCCAAAATGACCACGAAATGACACAAAATTATTCAAAAAATGACCACAAAATAACAACAATATATCCCCGAAATTAGTCCAAAATGACCACAAAATAGCCCCAAAATGACCACACAATGAGCCCAAAAAATTCTCAAAATGAAACCAAAATATTCCAAAAATGACCACAAAATAACAACTAAAATTTCCTCGAAATATCATCAAATTAAGTACCAAATGACCACAAAATAACTCCAAAATATTCCCAAAATTATGCAAAATGACCACAAAATGACACCAAATTATTCAAAAAATGACCACAAAATAACAACAATATATCCCCGAAATTAGTCCAAAATGACCCCAAAATATTCCCAAAATTACCCCAAAATGACCACAAAATGACACCAAATTATTCAAAAAATTACCACAAAATAACCCCAAAATGACCACCCAATGAGCCCAAAAAATTCCCAAAATGATACCAAAATATTCCAAAAATGACCACAAAATAACAACTAAAATTTCCTCGAAATAACTCCAAAATGACCCCAAAATATTCCAAAAATGACCACAAAATAACTCCAAAATATTCCCAAAATGACCACAAAATGACACCAAATTATTCAAAAAATGACCACAAAATAACAACAATATATCCCCGAAATTAGTCCCAAATGACCACAAAATAACTCCAAAATATTCCCAAAATTACCCCAAAATGACCGCAAAATGACACCAAATTATTCAAAAAATGACCACAAAATAACAACAATATATCCCCGAAATTAGTGCAAAATGACCACAAAATAACCCCAAAATGATCACACAATGAGCCCAAAAAATTGTCAAAATGACACCAAAATATTCCAAAAATGACCACAAAATAACAACTAAAATTTTCTCGAAATATCATCAAATTTAGTCCCAAATGACCACAAAATAACAACAATATATCCCCGAAATTAGTCCCAAATGACCACAAAGTAACTCCAAAATATTCCCAAAATTACCCCAAATGACCACAAAATGACACCAAATATTTCAAAAAATGACCACAAAATAACAACAATATATCCCCGAAATTAGTCCAAAATAACCACAAAATAACCCCAAAATGACCACACAATGAGCCCAAAAAATCCCCAAAATGACAACAAAATATTTCAAAAATGGCCACAAAATGACAACAACGAAATTACCACAAAATGACGCCCAAATAATCCCAATATGACCATAAACACAAATTTTTCCTCCTAGTCACCTTCAAATTCTGTTCGCCAGATTTTGACACTTCCGGCGAACGAATTTGGATCGAGTCGCAAACAGTAATCTCTTCATTTTTTACATTCGCTTAATTTTGAAGTTTGAGGCGAATGCTACCGGGCGACTCGCAGTCGGTAATACAAATGTCGGCGAGTCGCTCATATTTTTGTTCGACTCGCAAACCGTAATAGGCCCCTAAGTTATTTTTTAATTTTTTTTTGGTTTGCTTCATTGAACTAAACGTTCTTTTATTATAAGAGTTTTCTTTTCTTTAATATATTTGTTTTTTTTTTTTTTATTTAACTAAACACCTTTCGTTAGATTTTCATTTCATTTTCCCTTTTATTTAATTCTATTCTTTTTAATTTTTAGGCGCCGAATTTTAATTGTATCTATAGTTGTAAGTTTTCATCTTTTTATTTTTCTATTATAAATTTTTTTTACTAGTTTAGAAGTTTAATTTTTTTCTTTTGTTTTTCTTAAAACCGTTTCAATAATTTTAATTTTTTTAGCTATATGAATAAACTAAGCTTGTGAAATTTGAAAAGAATTTGTTTTGGTTTGTTTGTTCATAGTTTTTTTTTGGTTTATATGGGCTGAAAGAAAGATACCATGTCTGGCTAAGTGAGCAGCTGATTGGTGTGGGTGTTGTACTTGTGAATTAGAGGGGACGTGAATGTGAGGCGACTAGGACAGACAGGACGAATTAGGAACATGGGACGATAACTGACGGACGGACATGTGTCAGGCAAAGGGGACTCCACTCGGTGAGCGGAGTCAAAGTGGGGTCCAAGGTCGTTCATGATCTATGAACGAGAGGGGCGGGATGACTCCACCTGACACGGACAGGCCTCTCTCTGTCAACTCTTTTCCTTTCTTATCTATCTACTTAGACTTCACCCAGGCATGAACCTTTTTTTGTTTGCGTAGCTGCAGGCAAGACTGGTGAGCAAAAACTCACCCCAACCGACGAGCTAGCGGGATGCCACCGTGCCACTTGCCACCGTTGCCTTGCCCCAACAACAAGCTACATTACAGCCCTTTTTCTACTTTTACTTTTAACTTTTCTATATATGAGGTTATGAAACCTTTTTGTTCATGTGGCTGTAGGTGAGGGTGGTGGAAAGTACCCCGCCCTGACGAGCTAGCCTGGGATGCAAACATACCTGCTTGCCACCACTCCTCACCAAACAAACTACCAGCTGAGTCAAAATCTGCCAACTGTGCAAACGTTTTTTCGATGTGCGAGCTTTTTTTGCGCAATAATTTTTTTTCGGTTAACAATAAAAAAAAAGACCGCTATTTTTTTATTTTTCGAAATTCGAATTATTTTCGAAGTTATGGGTATTCGAAATTTTTCGAAGGCCTTTGGATTTTATTTATTTACTCGCGATCGGTTTAACCGATTTTGCTCATATTTGGCACAGTTAAAGAGGATGAATAAGTCTCCTCAATACAATTTTTTTTTACAATAAATAATTAAAAAAAAAAAAGTTATTAGCCACTGTTTTAAACAACTAAAAAAAAAAAAAACTTCTCAATCGCTTTCAATTGTGTTACTAGTCTTATTTTATTGTGCAATTCATAACAAAAAATAATCTAAAAAAAAAAGTGTTAGTTTACCATACAACGAAAGTTGCAGGCATTTTTCTGTACGCGCATCGTATTTTTCGTATGTAATGGTCATGCGTCGTCGCTACCATGCCCTATGCTGGCCAAGCACATCAAAATCCATGCGAATTTCGAAAAATAAAAAAATAGGGGTCTTTTTTTTTTTTGATTGTTAACCGAAAAAAAATTATTGCGCAAAAAAAGCTCGCACATCGAAAAAACGTTTGCACAGTTGGCAGATTTTGACTCAGCTACATAACAATAAGTAAGAGTTCGAAGATAATTGTGTAAAATGTTCACGGCAATGGTAGCTATGAAAGGCATTTAAAAATTAATTTGTTTAAATAATTGTTATAAAAAATAATTTTTTTTTGAAAAAATTATATCTATTGTGAAGAGATAACGTTCCCCTAATACCAAAAAAAAAAAAATGTCGCCCATATATGTCAAACGAGTCGTGAGTTATGAATTTTTCTTTAAAATGGTACAAAATTCTATATTATTGAAAATCTTGAAAACCATACGGAATTTCGAAAAAAGGCTAAAAGCGTTTTTCTGTTTTGCCTTAAGCTACACAATTTTATGGTTTTTAAAAATCAACAAAAAAAAATTTGACACAGTTGACATGGTTTGACTCATTGTAAATATTTATAAATATTTTCGATTTTTTTTTTTTTTTTGTAAAAATTAGTTAACAATAAAGTTTTTGTATTCAATTCACTTTGTTTACTCTATTTTTATGGACAGTTCTTTCTTTTTTGTTTGATTCATCAAAAACTGTTACATTAGCTCCAACAACTTTTGTTACAATATAAGGTCTCTGATATATATTTTCGTGCTTATTTCTAGATTCTTTTTGTATGATTACCTTATCATTTACGCTTACGGTTAATGGACGCGCCCTCTTATCGTATAAATCCTTATTTTTAATCTTGTGTTTGTTAATTAAATTTGTTGCCAATTTATGTGATTTTTGCATTCTGTATTTCACCTCTTTTGCCTAGTTTTCAACATTGTAAATTGGAACGATCTGTTCCTTTTTTAACTCATTTGGTAAATTTACAACTTTACCGAATACTAACTCAAAAGGAGTAAATTTGTTGTCGAATACTGTACTAGTTGTAGTAAATTATCATTTAGAAAAGCTCTTAAATATTCATTAAATACCCGGTGATTTCTTTCAATTGTACCAAGAGTTTCATGGTGATATGCAGTGGAAAAGTTATGTTCAATTTTTAGAAGTTTGGTTAATTCCAAGAAAATTTCATTTTTATATTCTGTTCCTAAATCCGACTTAATTGACTTCATTATGCCGTAAGTGAGAACAAAACCTTCAAAAATAGCTGATACAACTGTTTTTGTAGTTTTATCAGGAATAGCTATGGTAACAAGATATTAGCTTAACAGGTCAATTCTACTGTGGTAATAACTTTATTATTACCGGCAAACAAATTCACTCGGCAACTTTTACTCCTTTTTGGTATTCTGAGGGCAAAAGTTTTCTGGTAACACCGTTACCACCAAAATAGGTGGTAACATGTGGTAACATCAATATAAAACAACTGATGTTTACTTTGAAAAATAAAAAAGCGAAAGTGCAATTGAACAAAATAAAGTGAAAATTAAACAAAATAAATAAAACAAAGTGAAAATCAAACAAATAAACAGGTATATAGTATTAATAAATCGCAATAAAAACTGTGTATTCCCTGCAGGAGGTCGGGATGGTCTTTGCAAAAGGCCACAAACAACCGCAACTGCGCTAGGGTGGTGCGTGCATATTTTCTGTAAATAAAATAAACAATTTTTAATAAATTTCATAAAATATTTACCAAATTTACTTACTTGTTCATTTCCATTTTGCAGTCTTCTTCTTTTTGATAAACAAAAAACATATGGCAGGTGACTAGCCGGGTGGCTTTTCAATTCACCATTATTATTATTATTATTATAAGGCCTTATTACACCGCGACCATTTACATGATCTATTGTGTGACCTTTCAGCTTATTGCTGTATGCGGAGGCTCTTTATAAATTTGAGCACCTCCTCAGGCTTTTTATTCCATATCACGAACGGATTGAGAGTGATCCCACCTAGGTAGCAAGCTCTCTTTCTTGCTAATGCACTGCATTCGCAGAGTATATGAACCGGCGTTTCATCGTCCAGTTCGCAAAACCGACAAATTGTTGTATCTGACAGATTCAGCTTACTCAGGTGATAACGCAGGCCGCAATGCCCCGTATAATACCCAGTGAGGGTTCTTAGATCCACCCTTCTTAGATTAATGAGCCTGGCCGATGCTCTTTGAGAGGGTTCTATAAAGAGTTTGGCCTGCCTCTGTCCTAGGCTGCTAAGCCAATGCTGCCTAAACTGTTTGTTTTCCCAGTTGCTTATGGTCTCCCTTACGTGGGCCTTGGTGAGCCCGCAAAAGGGTTCCGGACCATAAAATGCTGTTAGAGCGCCTTGTTTTGCAAGATGATCTGCTTCTTCGTTGCCGTCATGCCCTTCATGTCCTGGGACCCAACCTAACAAAACTTTGTTTTTGGCTCCCAGATCATTAAGGACTGCGACACACTCATCAACAAGCTTTGAAGTTGTAGTGTAAGACTGCAAGGCACGTAGGGCGGCCTGACTGTCCGACATAATGTAGATTCGCTTAGAGGATAGTCTTCTACGGAGGCACTCCCTGCCACACACCTCTATTGCATGGATTTCCGCTGAAAGATAGTGGGGTAGTTACCCATTGGTACCGATTTTTTGTAATTCGGTCCATAGATTCCAGCTCCCGTTTTACCATCTTCCAGCTTGGATCCATCGGTATACCAAATCTCCGAATCGGATTCAGCATATGGGTTCCCTGTTTCCCAGAGCACTCGATCTACGATTGAAACTTCAAAGTTTCGCATGATCCTGAGCGTAGGAGTTATTGCATCACTTACTTGCAATATAGGACTATTCATGAACTTCTTGACTATCTTCATATGTCCTGTCATATTTCCGATTTTTAGATCAGAAATATTCTGAAGTCTTAATGCGGCAAGTGTTGCTTCCTTCTCTATCAGAATTGGGAAGGGAGGTATTCCCACAAGGGCACTTAAAGCATCAGCAGGGCACGTTCTCATTGCACCTGTTATGCCTACACAGACTAGCCGATGCAGCTTACTTAATTTAATTGCCGCTGTTCTTTGGGCCGACTTCGGCCACCAGACTAGGGAAGCGTAGGTAACTATTGGCTTCACAACTGTATTAAATGACCAATACGTCATTTTTGGAGACAGCCCCCATGTTTTGCCATACAGTCTAGTGCATGCGAAATAGGCCCTCGTTGCTTTATTTATGGTAGCTTCCAAATGAGCATTCCATGTGAGGGTTTTGTCTAATGTTACTCCTAGGTATTTTGCTTCCATCGAAAAACTTATACGGCAGCCTCCTAGGGACGGCTCTAACATAGACAGCTTCCTTCGCCGCGTAAAAGGCACCAAGACTGTTTTATTTGGGTTAATAGATAACCCTTTGTTAGCACACCATCTTTCAATGATGCGCAGGGCTTGTTGCATGCGATCGGATATTGTATCCTCATGCATTCAATTCACCATACACACTGGTGAGTTTTTTTGCCATTAGAGCATTACCATCTGCTCAGAATCGCAGCCACTTTATTTGGTAACGTATTTTAGGGAAAATTGTTTGCCGATGGCAATTTTACCGGTAACGCGCAGCATAGGGCTGTAAATCGCACATAATGGTAACTGCGAACTTGTTTTCATTATTCGACTCAGGCAAAGGTCCTATGGTATCTATTACGGCTGATACATTAGCGCAAATTCCGAATTAACTGCGCTTTTGGGAGTTAACTTGAGCATAATCTTCATTATAAACTCCCAAAAATTAAGAAGATTTGAGCAGTTTTAAAAAATTTGCACTGGCAACACTCTGTACATAAATAGACAACAACACCAAGAAACACTAGGAAATTAAGGGTAGCTGACAGATAGGCGTCGCGCTGGTTTCTAAGATCCGACTTTCGACAACTAGATGTCGCTGAGGTAGGTAAGAATATAGTGCAATAACAACCAAAGTAGTAATTCTCAATGCTGTTAATCTTCATTTTTGTGTGTATCAGGGTAAAATTTGGATCTGATTAAAGAAGATTTATTGGAGATAATCTCCGTGTGTGTATCCATAGCATATGACAACAATATCGAAAGGTGTACAGGGCGTTGGTGTAAGTACCAAATTTTCTTTAGTTTCTGGCTTGACTTTATTCAACAAGCACTTTTTGCAATTTTTGACATATGTAGCAATAACACGCGTCATGCCTTTCCAATAATATTTTGTACGTGTTTTTATACCCAGCTGTACTTGTACACAGGGTATTATAACTTTGTTAGGATAACGGTTGGTTGTACAGGTATAAAGGAATCGAGATAGATATAGACTTCCATATATCAATATGATCAGGATCGAAAAAAAATTTGATTGAGCCATGTCCGTCCGTCCGTCCGTCCGCCCGTCCGTCCGTCCGTCCGTCCGTCTGTCCGTTAACACGATAACTTGAGCAAATAATGAGATATCTTCACCAAATTTGGCATGCGTACTTATTTGGGTTCAGAATAGATTGCTATTGAAAATGGGTAAAATCGGACCATAACCACGCCCCTTTTTCGATATCGAAAATTTCGAAAAACGTATAAAATGGGTTAATTCAATATTAGAAGCAGCTACAATGATAAAATTTGCAATATGTATTGATTTAGATGTTCTAAGGCCGATTTTATAAAAATTTTTGAAAAGGGGGCGTGGTACCGCCCACGTATCTTTGAAGAAATTTTAAAATTTTGACTCTTAATAACTTCAGAACAGTTTATGCTAGTATAACGAAATTTCGTAGAGGACATACTATTGTTGTGGTAAATTCAGCTATAGAAAATAAAGAAATCGCTTCGCGACCACGCCTACTTTTTCATAAAAGTTATATTGAAAGGAGGTGGAAATATTGAAAAGTCCATATCTAATTAACTGATTTCGCTATAATAATATAATTTGGTACATACATCAACTTTCATATTCTTTACATAATTTTTTCAAAATTTTGGAAAGTGGGCGTGGCACCGCCCACTTATGAGCAATTTTTAAATTCGACTGCTAACAACTTCAGAACGGTGTGAGATAGATTTACGAAACTAGGTACCAGGCATGTTATGTTTATGTAGAGTACTACCACAGAAAATAAGAAAAATCGGTGAACGATCACGCCCACTTTATGTGCACAGCTGGGTATGTAATGTTCGGTTTCACCCGAACTTAGACTTCCTTACTTGTTGCATACAACTTTTTATTTCCGCTATGTCCACCTGATATTGGGTCGTTTCGATAAATTTCCATTAGTTTAGTCTTTTTGTCTTTATCGGTTACTGTTAATAAAATTGTTAAATTAGTTAAGACTTTATTCCCGGTATTTTTAATATTTGCAATTGTAAAATGTTGAAAAATTATATCGTCTTTCTGCCATTCCGTTTCCTTAATATTGTGATTGTCGGCGTTACTTTCCAGCCTCAAAAGTAGTTTATCTAAATTCACTATTTCGTAAACAATCGCAAGATTAAGGAGCTCGAGTCGTTTATGTTTTAAATGCGCGCATATTTGTATATTTGAAATTTCATCGTTTTTATCATAAATTATATTTGTTTTTACTTTCGGGATTCTTTTTGAAAAACTATATGCAAATTTATCGACGTCTTGTACAGATATTTCTTCTTTTTGTTTCGTCATTGGTAGCGTTTTTACTGCTAAAACTTGTGTAGAATTTTTAAGTTCGTCTATTGTTATACGCGAAAGAGCGTCTGCACCACCGTTTGATTTGCCTTTTATGTACTCTATTGTAAAATTATGTTCGACAATTCTAAGCGTATTCTAGAAAGTTTCGACGAAGGATCTTTCATATTAAATAAATAAACTAGTGGACAATGATCTGATTTAACTTTGAAGTGAGTACCATAGATGTATGGGCGAAATTACTTAATTGCAAAATATATTGCCAAAAGTTCTAATTCTATTATTGCTTTATTTTGTTCAGATTTGCTAAAGGCTTTTGAAGCAAAACAAATTGGCAAGTCGTTACCATCATTATTTTGACTAAGTATCGCACCAATGAAACATCTAGCGTAATTAAAAATTCTTTGCTAAAATCTGGATATTGTAATAGTTTTGGAGACATCAAACTTTTTCTAAGTTTTTCAAAAGCTAACTCACATGACGTATCCCAATTAATTTCAACCTTTTTTCTACTCAGACGATTCAATGGAGCTGCTAAAGAAGCTAAATTTGAGCTGTAAGATGCTGGCACCCCATTGGTCGAAATTTGAAAAAGATTTTATGCCAAATAATTGGTCACTAATTGGTCATAATTGGTCAGCAGGTTTCAGTAATTGGTCAGCCATAGGAAAAATTGTATGCCACTTTAAAATTTTCCTAGGTGGCCGTAAGATGTTGGCACCCCATTGGTCGAAATTTGGAAAAGTTAGTATGCCAAATAATTGGTCACTAATTGGTCATAATTGGTCAGCAGGTCTCACTAATTGGTCAGCCATAGAAAATTTTTTATGACGTTTTTAAATTTTCCAAGGCAAAAGTCATTTACTTCCGCAGGCACCCTGTATACTTTAAATTTCAAAAAACAAATATGCCAAATAATTGGTCACTAATTGGTCATAATTGGTCAGCAGGTCTCACTAATTGGTCAGCCATAGAAAATTTTTAATTAATTTTTTTAAGTTTTTTGAGTGTTATCGATTAAGATGTTGACACCCCATTGGTCGAAATTTGGAAAAGTTAGTATGCCAAATAATTGGTCACTAATTGGTCATAATTGGTCAGCAGGTCTCACTAATTGGTCAGCCATAGACAATTTTTAATTAATTTTTTTAAGTTTTTTGAGTGTTATCGATTAAGATGTTGGCACCCCATTGGTCGAAATTTGGAAAAGTTAGTATGCCAAATAATTGGTCACTAATTGGTCATAATTGGGCAGCAGGTCTCACTAATTGGTCAGCCATAGAAAATTTTTAATTAATTTTTTTAAGTTTTTTGAGTGTTATCGATTAAGATGTTGGTCGAAATTTGGAAAAGTTGGTATGCCAAATAATTGGTCACTAATTGGTCATAATTAGTCAGCAGGTCTCACTAATTGGTCAACCATCTTAATCGATAACACTCAAAAAACTTAAAAAAATTTATTAAAAATTTTCTATGGCTGACCAATTAGTGAGACCTGCTGACCAATTAGTGACCAATTATTTGGCATATTTGTTTTTTGAAATTTAAAGTATACAGGGTGCCTGCGGAAGTAAATGGCTTTTGCCTTGGAAAATTTAAAAACGTCATAAAAAATTTTCTATGGCTGACCAATTAGTGAGACCTCAATCCGTGACGTACGTCACGTACGTCGAAATAACTGACAGCAAAGTAGACTGTGGATGTTTGTATGCGTAACGCCAGATAAGACGGATACGTCAAAGTAGAAATTGCTCTAAAATTGACGTACGTGACGCAGCTGACGTATTGGCGGACTGATTCTGCCGAAAGCTTAAGCGATTTTGGCCGTTTCGTATCAAAGCACGCCAGTCATGCCTTTTTAGCGATAACGGACGCCAATTGGAAACCCCAAGGGAGTTCAAGTCATCCTCCACCTGTTGTTTCCATCTCAGTCGAGGCCTCCCCCTTCCTCTGCTGCCGAATTCAGGCGACGATAGGAAAACCTTCTGTGCTGGAGCTTCTTTGTCCATTCGCATAACATGGCCCAGCCAGCGGAGTCTTTGGGCTTTAATTCGCTGGACTATGGTCAGATCTGCGTAGAGCTCATACAGCTCATCGTTAAATTTCCTTCTATACTCGCCGTTGGCATCACGGGAAGGACAATAAATCTTCCGGAGAACTTTTCTCTCAAATACTCCAAGGGCCATCTCATCTTCTCTTGACATTGTCCATGAATCTGAGCCATACATCAGGACAGGTATGATGAGAGACTTATAGAGCGTGATCTTTGTTCTTCGAGAGAGGACTTTACTTCTCAATTGCCTACTCAGTCCAAAGTAGCACTTGCTGGCAAGAGTGATTCTCCGCTGGATTTCTAGAAAGATATTATTTTCGGTGTTGATACTGGTTCCCAAATAGACGAAGTCCCTCACAGTTTCAAATTTGTAACTATTAACAGTGACATGGCTGCCAAGGCGCAGGTGCGCCGATTCTTTCTTTGATGACAGCAAATACTTCGTCTTGCCCTCGTTCACGGCAAGACCCACTTTTTTCGCTTCCTTATCCAGTCCAGAGAAGGCAGCGCTTACGGCGCGGTTGTTAAGGCCAATGATATCAATATCATCGGCATACGCCAGCAATTGCACGCTCTTGTAAAAGATTGTACCATTGGGGTTTAGCTCTGCTGCTCGAATTATCATCTCCAGCATCAGATTGAAGAAATCGCACGAAAGGAGTTGCCCTGTCTGAAGCCTCGTTTGGTTTCAAATGGCTCAGAGAGGTCCTTCCCGATTCTGACGGAGCTGTTGGTATTGCTCAACGTCATTTGACAAAGCCGTATAAGCTTTGCAGGGAAGTCAAATTCAGACATGGCGGCATACAGGCAACTCCTTTTTACGCTGTCAAAAGCGGCTTTAAAATCGACAAAGAGATGGTGAGTGTCGATTCTCTTATCATGGGTCTTCTCCAGGATTTGGCGTATCGTGAAAATCTGGTCGATGGTAGACTTACCAGGTCTAAAGCCACACTGATAAGGTCCAATCAGTTTGTCTACGATGGGCTTCAGCCTTTCACACAACACGCTAGAGAGAACCTTATATGCGATATTAAGAAGACTAATCCCGTGGTAGTTGGTGCGGTTAGCGGGATCGCCTTTCTTGTGGATTGGGCAAAGCACACTTAAATTCCAATCCGGAGGCATGCATTCGTCTGACCATATTCTGCATAAGAGCTGATGCATGCTTTTTACCAGCTCTTCGCCTCCGCGTTTGAACAGCTCGGCGGGTAGTCCGTCTTTTCCAGGCGCTTTGTTGTTTTTGAGCCGGGATATAGCTATCCTCACTTCATCATAGTCAGGTGGTGGGACGACTTTTCCATCGTCAGGGATTGGGGTATCGGGTTCGACGACTCCCTCGCAATTTAGCAGTGAGGAGAAGTGCTCCCTCCATAATTTAAGTACACTTTGTACGTCGGTTACCAGGTCGCCATTATTGTCCTTACAGGAGCTTGCCCCGGTCTTAAAACCTTCCGTCATCCGCCGGATCTTTTCATAGAATTTTCGGGCATCATTCCTGTCAGCCAGCATCTCAAGCTCCTCACACTCACGCCTTTCGGCCTCACTTTTCTTTTTTCTGAAAAGGCGTCTCTCTTCCTTCTTTGCCTCACGATATTGTTGCCATACACTGCGGGTTGCGCCCGTTCGCAACGTCTCCTTGTAGGCAGCGTCCTTTTTTTTCGAGGCAGTTTTGCATTCCTCATCGTACCAGTTGTTCTTGCGGGCTCGCTGGAACCCTATAGTGGCCTCAGCGGCGGTACGCAATGAGTGAGAGATATGCTTCCATTGCTCGGTTACATCGTTAGGTCGAGGATTGCCCTCTGCTAGCAGGTGTGAGAGTCGAGTTGTGAAATTATCAGCTGTCTGTGTCATGCGCAGCTTCTCGACGTCAAACTTTCCTTCCGTTACTGTGCGCACTTTCTTCGTTGCACAGAGGCGTGTGCGTATCTTGGCTGCGACAAGATAATGGTCAGAGTCAATATTGGGACCACGCAGTGTACGCACGTCCAGAACGGTGGAGCTATGTCTGCCGTCAATCATGATCAATCTGGTTTCTAGTTCTTTGATCAGGGGACAGCCATGTGGCTTGGTGTATTCGCTTATGCTGGGCAGCGATCATAAGTCTGTTCAAGTTTATCGTAGAAGGAGTCCTTCTCTGCGTCGTCCGTCTCCTCAGTCGGCGCATAGGCGCAGATAAATGTTATGTTGAAAAACCTCTCCTTGATGCGGATCGCAGCGAGACGCTCGTTCACAGGAGTGAACGCTAATACTTGGCGGCGAAGTCTCTTTCCCACCACGAATCCTACACCTCGCGCTTTGCCGCGTGTCTGGCCACTGTAGTATACGTCACAAGGACCGATGGTCGTCTTTCCTTGCCCCGTCCATCGCATTTCCTGCAGGGCGGTGATGTCGGCCTTTGCGCCTATGAGGACATCAACCAGTCGGGCAGCGGTACCGTCCCTTGAAAGGGTCCGGACATTCCCGGTACATGCCCTAATATCCAAATCGTTATGCCTTATTCGTTTTGCCGGGTCGTCAACATTAAAGGGGGTTCTCATCCGAGGCTTTGCATTTTTTTCCATTGGAATTAAGTTTTTTACGTGGCGGGTCCCAAACCCAGCGCACAACCCGTTTCGGGGTTTTGGAAAATATTTACACATTTATATAGCGAGCCGCTTGCTTCAAGACAGACGCCCGCTTGCAGCCGCACCTCATGGTGAACAGACGCTACGCAAAAACCTCGGTGAGCCCTTAAACCAAGTATGTCAGAGTAGCCCCACCGGGGCTCCCTCTCTTTCTGCCGCGAGCCTAGGTAGCTCCCGTTGCCCAGAGTGCACGAACGAGTACGCAAGAGTCGGGATTGAGCAAGGTCCCTTAGCTACCACACTCCATTACACTCCCGACCAATAAGGTGCCAACATCTTAATCGATAACACTCAAAAAACTTAAAAAAATTTATTAAAAATTTTCTATGGCTGACCAATTAGTGAGACCTCCTGACCAATTATGACCAATTAGTGACCAATTATTTGGCATATTTGTTTTTTGAAATTTAAAGTATACAGGGTGCCTGCGGAAGTAAATGACTTTTCCATTGGAAAATTTAAAAACGTCATAAAAAATTTTCTATGGCTGACCAATTAGTGAGGCCGTTTTAAGGATTTACGCCTTTTTCAGGGTAAACCTGTTTTTTTTCATGCCTCTAAGGTCCGGTTTTCAGAGTATTTCAGGATAGAAACAAACCAGTTTTTTTGCTCTCCAGTTTTTTTGCTCTCCATTGCAGGTGCAATGACAATTTGTTGCTTTCGATTTTAATGAGCATATTATCATATCTCAGTTTGAATCCGCTATTTGCAAGTGACAAAATTTCGAAGGAAGCATTAATGTGAACAAATACCAATGGCATGACATCCCTAAATGGGAGCGTGAAGAGTAAAATAGCTGTCAAAAATAATCTGTCCATGTAATTTGTAAGGATAATCACGAAACAGCGCGGTACCAACCCTTAACAATTGGAATTGGAATTTTTGACAGCGCGTTTCGAGGTGACTCTGCAAAAATCGAGAGTACTATATTTCGTATCCAAAGGAGTACTCAGGAGCATCAGAGTACTACAAATGTAGTCCTTTTTCATATAAAAATTGTGCTCCAATTAACATTGCGATGTCCTAGGACTGGACCACCTACTTCAACCTTCGTTTTGTTTCTGCTACTCCTTAGAGTACTCCAATGTTATTACTCCTTCGAGTAACTACTGTCAGAGTACTTTGCAATGTACTCAATGTTGTTACTTCTTGGAGTATATACTGTCAGAGAGAAGGTGTTCCGATGAGGAATACAAATGATTACTATTTGAGTACTTCAATATAAAAAATTTGGAACACATAATCCAACGATTTTTGCAGGGGAAGTAAAAATGGGGGAAGGGAAGAAGACAAAAATTAGTAAAATTTAACGCTTTTATTTCGGTATGTTGCGTACCGCCATACGTTGGCGCTCACAATTAGAGGTCGCAGTTAAGTATTCATAAGTGTGGGCGAATTTCTATACATCAGATAGAGACTGGACAAATTCGTTTAAATTTTCTGCCGTGGTATTTTACTATATAAAAGTATATTTATCTGGTATAGGATATCTGCAAAAAAAGTTCAAGAGCAATGAACATAATTTTGACTTTGACTATGCCAATATTTGTTTTATTGGAATTGGGAATATTGTTACTTGAAGTGCTTCTTTTATATATATTCGGGCCTTTTGCTTTAATTATCTGGCCACCCTGGACGTGTTAACATCAGTTAACCTCATTAAAGACAGGCGAAACACTGCTTCAACCTGAAGTAAGCTTTTTGACAGCATTTTAGGTGATAAGCATTGCGATTGCAACGCGAGTGGTCAAGGTTCAAGGTTCATTATTTGGAATATTTTTTTTTGCAAAATTATTATATTTGGGGTGTCTAAAGAGGTAAATAATAAGTTTAACCTTGGGTCCCGGATAGGGAATTTTTTGAGTTGGCCGCCGCGATTAAAAAAATTACTCTTAAGGGTCAGTTACATAAAGCTTTATTTTACCTCGAACTTTGACTTTGACAGAAAAGTTCAGTATACGTATTTAAACAAAGAATGGGAAATTGAAGACCTCAAAGTTGAAGCAAGGTTAAAATTTGGCAAACTCTCAAATTTTGCTTGCTTTGCTTGCTTTGGCAATCAGATGTTGATGACTTTGCTTTAATTAGAGAATAAAAAGTTGGAGGAAAAAATAACTAATTCATGTTTTCTCTATTAAATTAATATATTAACCAAAAACACTCTGAATACAAAGAAAGAAATAACGAAAACAAATGTATAAAAGAAAAGCGTCAAAGCGTTCGTTGTAGCATACCTCTGAAGTTGGACGCACAGTTTTGAAGTAGCAAATGTCAGGCGAGGTTAACAAAGCTTTATTTATTTGACCCTTTAGCGGCTCCACACCTTTGCGCTTTTTGTTTGCAATTTACTAAAATAGTTGCTTTTTAAAACACGTTCAAAATTCCGGGAGTGGTATTAATATACGCAAATATTTAATTTTTATACCTGTCAAGTGATAATTGTAAATAATGTTTCAAAAAAAAAAAAATAATAATAATAAGAAGGGAAGAATGCATTTTTTTAATAAATACTTATGACTTATAAATTATCAAAAAAAAACACACTTACCCTAACCAGCATCGAACTTAAGTCACCCTACAGTCGCATGTTCAAATTGATGCCTAAAGAGTTATGCTGAAGTGATTGTATCTGTGTGCACAGTAGTTCACGTAATTGTAGAGACCGCACATCTTCTTGGAAAAGAATCGATAACATGTCAACGTCAGTAATTGGTGGATGATCAAGGTAAATGACTTTTCCCTTGGAAAATTTTAAAAATTCATAAAAAATGTCCTATGGCTGACCAATTAGTGAGACCTGCTGACCAATTATGACCAATTATGACCAATTAGTGACCAATTATTTGGCATAAAATCTTTTTCAAATTTCGACCAATGGGGTGCCAGCATCTTACAGCTCAAAATTTCACGTTCCTACCTGTTTAATTACAGGAGTTATAGCCCAAAATCCATTTATCGGAACAATCGATTGTAAGGGAGCTATATGTAATATCGCTCCGATCTTGCTGGTTCCGACAAACGATTTCTATATTAGAAAATAGTGCCGCATACCAAATTTCAGCCAAATATCTCAAAAACTGACGGACTAGTTTGCGTTCAAACAGACAGACAGACAGGCGGACATGGCTAAATCAACTCCTCTCGTCATCCTGATCATTTCGGTATACTTATTGATGGGTCCATCTCTTCTTCATCTCATACTTACACACATCGGACCAAAGTTATAATACCATTTCATCTTCATGAAAGGTATAAAAAGAAAGTGTGTGCGATGCACACCCAAGGGAAGTTTACTTCTTTAATTTAACATTCGCCGTCTATCACGAGCCCCGTTGTTATCTTTCAGCATATCGGTCCCTAAACGTAACCAACAAAATTATGAAAATTCATTTGTTTACAGATATCGGTAATTCTATTTCTCACAAAATATCACAACCGTATTAAATTCCATTACAAAGACAAATCAAATGCAATTATGATGTAAGTGACGTTTCGCATTAAATAATTTAAAAAAAAAAACATATATTTAAGATAAAAAAAAAATTATGTGAAAAAAAAAAAAACAAATTAGAAAAAGTTGCCAGCCTCGAACCTGAAAGTCGGCTACAATTTCTATTTCCGTTGCATAATTTCCGTTGCATCATCAGCCATTTTCTCAAATTTTACTCTCAATCAAAACTTCAAAATGCTAGGACCATACCTAAAATTTTTACCTTTGACCCCGAATAACTTTCTTAGCACACATGGGGTCGATGGGGACTTTTGAGGTCTTCGATGTGAAGGTAAACCTAAGCTGTCTGTAAAAATTTGGATCTGTGGGAATTATTGTTGTTTCAAATGTGTATATTGACCGGACTAATATTAATTTGTGTTTTAACTGGGCACTGCCTTATTACTAGGCACGCAGAAAGGCTAAGTGTGCCCTACCGATGATGCTGTTGATGGAGTTGCACAGATGGTGCGGGAGAAGAAATGGTGAAGCACCTCATCTGCAACTGCCCGGCTTTCAAGGGCGCGATAATGCGCTTTTTGGTAGTTCCCTTCCTGGATAGTCTACGCCAGATCGCGGAGCTGGACATAAAGGACTTGATGGCCTTCATAAAGCCATCCACGTGGATCGAGGAGGAGTAACGGTATCGGTTTAGGAGTGTCAGTCCCGGGATTCTGCTATGTGGAGAATCCCAACAACTCAGGGATTTTCCATATGGCAGGGTCCCGGGATTGACTTTCCTAGTGTTGGTGGTATCACAATGGGCTTTTCAAAACTGGCCTAAGTGTGCCTCTGCGGCAGCCACTTGAACCTGACCTAACCGACCAAATTTTGTTAATTAAAAATGTACAGATCTATGACTATTGAATCAACAGTTATTTCAACAAAAAATTCCGTTGAAATAACCAAAATTTGGTCAATTCAACTGAATTTGGTCAACTTCAGGATAACAGTACGAGATTGTTGATTTTACCAGTGCCATTTTTTTCTATGCACGTAGAGCTTATCCTGAACATTTGTGAGTTTGAATTCTTATAGGTATTAAATAAATAGTATTTGGAAGTTAAACTATATGAAAACATTTGGCGCTTAATATACTTATCGTGAAAACATGATTTATTTGGAAAGCTCATATCGGTAATAAGGTTGGTACAAACTTATGTGAACCATCTATAATGTGCGCCAATGTTTTTATACATTTCAAACTTTCAAGAACTATTTAATACTTTTACGAATTCACATTTCGAAAAGCTTCATCGAATTAGGTAAATTTACGAACTTTTTGCACATCAAAATCCTCGCCAAACTTTACCAAGTTTGTTTTAACATCGTTACCTACAAATTTTGACAGTTTATTTATGCATTTGGTAATTTCTACGTTTACACATTTCACGCAGTGGTTCTATGGTTACATGAATACCATTGTTATGTTTAAGCGGTATAAAATACATCATCTTTCCTTATACCCCTTTTACATTATTTAAGTCTTGAATTCAATTCTGCCGCGACATAGGCGAAGGGGGTGAGAAGCGAGGGGAAGAGTACACTTGAAAGCGTACCGTAGACTCGTTTCAATTTTTTCTTGCTATCTCTTTCTCTCCTCCTTGTACCCCCATATTTTGTTTCATAATTGCTTTCAAGAAAAATTGACAAGCTATGTTGATGACTTTGCTTTAATTAGAGAATTAAAAGTTGGAGGAAATAATAACTAATTCATGTTTTCTCTATTAAATTAATATATTAACCAAAAACACTCTCACTACAAAGAAAGAAATAACGAAAACAAATGTATAAAAGAAAAGCGTCAAAGCGTTCGTTGTAGCATACCTCTGAAGTTGGACGCACAGTTTTGAAGTAGCAAATGTCAGGCGAGGTTAACAAAGCTTTATGTATTTGACCCTTTAGCGGCTCCACACCTTTGCGCTTTTTGTTTGCAATTTACTAAAATAGTTGCTTTTTAAAACACGTTCAAAATTCCGGGAGTGGTATTAATATACGCAAATATTTAATTTTTATACCTGTCAAGTGATAATTGTAAATCTATATATATAAAAATGAAATGGTGTATAATTGTAACGCTAAAACTCGAAAACGGCTGAACCAAATGAAATACTTCCTTTGGGGGATTTGTTTGTTATTACCACGCGCAGGTCATGTCTTAAAATCAGAACAAAATATTAAGGGGGCGTGGCACCTCCCATACAAACTGAATTTTTCAAGTTGAATATCTTCAAAAGTGTTTAAGGTAGGAACATGAAAATTGGTACAGAGCTACAAGATAATAGCACCACTCTCACCTATAAAACCGGGGGTTATCCAATAAGGGGGCGTGGTACCTCCCATACAAACTAAATTTTTTAAGCAGAATATCTGTGAAAGGGTTCAAGGTAGGGACCTGAAAATTGATATAGACCTATATGGTATCAAAAGCCTTCATACACATAACAGAAGGGGTAATCGGAAAAGGGGGCGTGGCACCTCCCATACAAACTGAATTTTTCAAGGTGAATATCTTCAAAAGTATTTAAGGTAGGAACATGAAAATTGGTATAGAACTATAGGATAACAACACCATTCTCACCCATAAAACTTGGGGTTATCGAAAAAGGAGGCGTGGTACCTCCCATACAATCTATATATATAAAAATGAAATGGTGTTCAGTCGTTACGCTAAAAATCGAAAACGGCTGAACCAAATCATATACTTCCTTTAGGGGGTTTGTTTGTTATTACCACGCGCAGGTCATGTTATAAAATCAGAACAAAATATTAGGGGGGCGTGGCACCCCCCATACAAACATTTTTCTTCAAGGTGAATATCTCTAAATGGGTTTAAGGTAGGGACCTGGAAATCGGTACAGACCTATAGGATAACAACACCATTCTCACCCATAAAACTGGGGGTTAACCAAAAAGGGGGCGTGGCACCTCCCATACGAATGAAATACTTCATAGTCGATATCTCTGGAAGTATTCATGTTCGACCACTGAAATTTGGTAAGGGATTATATGAGATCGACCCCTACCACCTCCAAAAAAGCTGGGGATAACGAAAACGGGGGCGTGGCACCTCCCATACAAATGAAATATTTCATAGTCGATATCTCTGGAAGTATTCATGTTAGACCACTGAAATTTGGTAAGGGGTTATATGAAATCGATCCCTACCACCTCCAAAAAAACTGGGGATAACGAAAAAGGGGGCGTGGCACATCTCATACGAATGAAATACTTCATACCCCATATCTCTGAAAGTACTTATGTTAGACCACTGAAATGTGGTTAGAGGTTAGATGAGGTCGATCCCTACCACCTCCAAAAAAACTAGGGTAACGAAAAAGGGGGCGTGGCACCTCCCATACGAATGAAATACTTCATATTCCATATCTCGGGAAGTGTTTAGGTTAGACCACTGAAATTTCTTGAGGAGTTAAATAAGATTAATCCCATCATCTCCAAAAAAACTGGAGATAAAGAAAAAGGGGGCGTGGCACCTCCCATGCGAAGGAAACATTTCATAGCCCATATCTCTGCAAGTATTTATGTTAGACCACTGAAATTTGGTGAGGGTTTATATGTGATCGATCCCTAATACCTCCCAAAAAACTCGAGTTAACGATAAAGGGGGCGTGGCACCTCCCATACGAATAAAATACTTCATAGTCCATATCTCTAGAAGTATTTAGGTTAGACCACTGAAATTTTGTGAGGAGTTATATAAATAAGATCAATCCCGGCCACTTCCAAAAAAAACTGGGGATAAGGAAAAAGGGGGCGTGGTTTCTCCTATATGAAGGAAACATTTCATAGCCCATATCTCTGCAAGTATTTATGTTAGACCACTGAAATTTGGTGAGGGTTTATATGTGATCGATCCCTAATACCTCCCAAAAAACTCGAGTTAACGATAAAGGGGGCGTGGCACCTCCCATACGAATAAAATACTTCAGTCCATATCTCTAGAAGTATTTAGGTTAGACCACTGAAATTTTGTGAGGAGTTATATAAGATCAATCCCGGACACCTCCAAAAAAAACTGGGGATAAGGAAAAAGGGGGCGTGGTTTCTCCTATATGAAGGAGGTAGGGATATGGTTTAAAATAGATATAGGGATCGGGTTAGAGAAACAGACAGGGAAATAAATTTGTGGCAGGACAACGTCTGCCGGGTCAGCTAGTAATGTTTAAAAAAAAAAATAATAATAATAAGAATAGAAGAATGCATTTTTTTAATAAATACTTATGACTTATAAATTATCAAAAAAAAAAGCACACTTACCCTAACCAGCATCGAACTTAAGTCACCCTACAGTTGCATGTTCAAATTGATGCCTAAAGAGTTATGCTGAAGTGATTGTATCTGTGTGCACAGTAGTTCACGTAATTGTAGAGACCGCACATCTTCTTGGAAAAGAATCGATAACATGTCAACGTCAGTAATTGGTGGATGATCAAGGTAAATGACTTTTCCCTTGGAAAATTTTAAAAATTCATAAAAAATGTCCTATGGCTGACCAATTAGTGAGACCTGCTGACCAATTATGACCAATTAGTGACCAATTATTTGGCATAAAATCTTTTTCAAATTTCGACCAATGGGGTGCCAGCATCTTACAGCTCAAAATTTCACGTTCCTACCTGTTTAATTACAGGAGTTATAGCCCAAAATCCATTTATCGGAACAATCGATTGTAAGGGAGCTATATGTAATATCGCTCCGATCTTGCTGGTTCCGACAAACGATTTCTATATTAGAAAATAGTGCCGCATACCAAATTTCAGCCAAATATCTCAAAAACTGACGGACTAGTTTGCGTTCAAACAGACAGACAGACAGGCGGACATGGCTAAATCAACTCCTCTCGTCATCCTGATCATTTCGGTATACTTATTGATGGGTCCATCTCTTCTTCATCTCATACTTACACACATCGGACCAAAGTTATAATACCATTTCATCTTCATGAAAGGTATAAAAAGAAAGTGTGTGCGATGCACACCCAAGGGAAGTTTACTTCTTTAATTTAACATTCGCCGTCTATCACGAGCCCCGTTGTTATCTTTCAGCATATCGGTCCCTAAACGTAACCAACAAAATTATGAAAATTCATTTGTTTACAGATATCGGTAATTCTATTTCTCACAAAATATCACAACCGTATTAAATTCCATTACAAAGACAAATCAAATGCAATTATGATGTAAGTGACGTTTCGCATTAAATAATTTAAAAAAAAAAACATATATTTAAGATAAAAAAAAAATTATGTGAAAAAAAAAAAACAAATTAGAAAAAGTTGCCAGCCTCGAACCTGAAAGTCGGCTACAATTTCTATTTCCGTTGCATAATTTCCGTTGCATCATCAGCCATTTTCTCAAATTTTACTCTCAATCAAAACTTCAAAATGCTAGGACCATACCTAAAATTTTTACCTTTGACCCCGAATAACTTTCTTAGCACACATGGGGTCGATGGGGACTTTTGAGGTCTTCGATGTGAAGGTAAACCTAAGCTGTCTGTAAAAATTTGGATCTGTGGGAATTATTGTTGTTTCAAATGTGTATATTGACCGGACTAATATTAATTGGTGTTTTAACTGGGCACTGCCTTATTACTAGGCACGCAGAAAGGCTAAGTGTGCCCTACCGATGATGCTGTTGATGGAGTTGCACAGATGGTGCGGGAGAAGAAATGGTGAAGCACCTCATCTGCAACTGCCCGGCTTTCAAGGGCGCGATAATGCGCTTTTTGGTAGTTCCCTTCCTGGATAGTCTACGCCAGATCGCGGAGCTGGACATAAAGGACTTGATGGCCTTCATAAAGCCATCCACGTGGATCGAGGAGGAGTAACGGTATCGGTTTAGGAGTGTCAGTCCCGGGATTCTGCTATGTGGAGAATCCCAACAACTCAGGGATTTTCCATATGGCAGGGTCCCGGGATTGACTTTCCTAGTGTTGGTGGTATCACAATGGGCCTTTCAAAACTGGCCTAAGTGTGCCTCTGCGGCAGCCACTTGAACCTGACCTAACCGACCAAATTTTGTTAATTAAAAATGTACAGATCTATGACTATTGAATCAACAGTTATTTCAACAAAAAATTCCGTTGAAATAACCAAAATTTGGTCAATTCAACTGAATTTGGTCAACTTCAGGATAACAGTACGAGATTGTTGATTTTACCAGTGCCATTTTTTTCTATGCACGTAGAGCTTATCCTGAACATTTGTGAGTTTGAATTCTTATAGGTATTAAATAAATAGTATTTGGAAGTTAAACTATATGAAAACATTTGGCGCTTAATATACTTATCGTGAAAACATGATTTATTTGGAAAGCTCATATCGGTAATAAGGTTGGTACAAACTTATGTGAACCATCTATAATGTGCGCCAATGTTTTTATACATTTCAAACTTTCAAGAACTATTTAATACTTTTACGAATTCACATTTCGAAAAGCTTCATCGAATTAGGTAAATTTACGAACTTTTTGCACATCAAAATCCTCGCCAAACTTTACCAAGTTTGTTTTAACATCGTTACCTACAAATTTTGACAGTTTATTTATGCATTTGGTAATTTCTACGTTTACACGTTTCACGCAGTGGTTCTATGGTTACATGAATACCATTGTTATGTTTAAGCGATATAAAATACATCATCTTTCCTTATACCCCTTTTACATTATTCAAGTCTTGAATTCAATTCTGCCGCGACATAGGCGAAGGGGGTGAGAAGCGAGGGGAAGAGTACACTTGAAAGCGTACTGTCAACTCGTTTCAAGTTTTTCTTGCTATCTCTTTCTCTCCTCCTTGTACCCCCATATTTTGTTTCATAATTGCTTTCAAGAAAAATTGACAAGTGTAGACACGAATAGAAAACACAAAAGAGAACGCCAGCAGAGTTGAAAGCAATACTTGACAAATGTAAAACCGGAGTTACGTTCTACAGTCTGTGAAACCATGACTGCGCCTAAATGTAAGAAACTTTTTCAAACACATTCTATTGTGTAGACTGTATAACGTAGGGAAAGATGTATTCCGGGTTAGTGTCGAAAATCTGTATGTACAAAATTCTAAAAACAAAACTCTGCTTTTTAAAATTCTGCTTTTTTTAAATTCAGCTTTCAAAATTCTGTATTACAAATTTCTGTATTGCAAAATTCTGTATTAAAATATAATGTTAACAATGTTAAAGAGGTCATGTAATTATTTTGAAAAAGTGCGCACTTTATTACAAAATTCTGTATTAAAATATAATGTTAACAATGTTAAAGAGGTCATTTAAATTTTTTCAAATAGTGCGTACTGAAGTTCCGAGGATTTCAACTGCTAAAACACGACTGACTTTATTCATATTCGATGAACGTTACAGAGTTTATATAAAAAAAAATGAGATAAATGTCAAAGGAAACATACATGCGAATATTCTACAGAGTTGTATTTTAATGTATTAGAGTAAAGTCGGGTATTGTTGGCTGGTCGGGTAATGTGGGCATGCGCCGTAACTTTCTTATCAACACACATATACACTTACCTTTGCGTGTGTGGTTCGAAATTCGTATAATAACTGCTCAGTCCTATTGAAATTTCGGTTTGTGTTCTTTCCTGATGATCAGTTGATAAAAATCTCTTGTGAAGTGCAGTCGACATTTTTTTCGGTGGTGCAAAATATTAATTATATTTTTTTAAAAAGCTATTTTTTTGCAGCTGCGAAAATTCAGATGGTGGCCTATATGATTGTTTAATAATATAAAACGGTAAGAAAACACTTTTTGAGTATAGATATAAATTTTTTAAATATTATTCCTACGAAACAATTAAGCGGATAATGCGGGCTACTTAGGGTAGGTTAATTTGGGCTGGTAGCCCACATTACCCACCTATGTATAACTTCATATACGACCGTTCTTACTTTTTTTGTTTCTAATACCCAACTAGATTTAAATAAATATGCCTAGAAAGGGAGAAATAAGGAAATGGGACCCGAATATGATGAAAAAAGCAATTCAGGCTGTTAGAAATAAGGAAATGGGCACCTTATTTGCATCAAAAACCTTTCAAGTTCCGCGTTCTACATTACAAAGAATGGTCAAAAAGGATTCCTCCCCTACCCGTTTGATAGGGACACCACTTGGACGCAAGCCAGTACTAGATAAAGAACTGGAGAACGATATTGTAAAATATGCTAAAGAAATGGAATCACGGTTCTGGGGTGATGTTAGATCTCTTGCATTTCAGCTGGCTGAAAAAAACCAAGTGCCAAATAAGTTCTCTTTACTCAAGAAATGTGCTGGGAAAGATTGGCTTAATGGGTTCTTGCGCAGGCACAAAAATGAGCTTAGTTTTCGAGCACCCACGGGAACCTCTTTTAACAGAGCACTGGGTTTCACAAAGGAAAATGTGAAGGTTTTTTTCGATTTACTTGAGCAAGAATATGAAAAACACAAATTTCCACCATCTTCAATATGGAACGTGGATTAAACGGGGCTTTCAATTGTTCAGAGCAAGCTGCCAAAGGTTTTGCCATGCAAAGGAAAACGCCAGGTTGGTGCAATAATATCTGCTGAGAGGGGATCCTTGGTAACAGTTATCAGCTGCATGAGTACGGGTGGCGACTTTGTGCCACCATTTTTCATATTCCCCAGGAAAAATCATAATCCACTGCTTATGAAGAATGCTCCTCCAGGATCAGATTCGGCATGCCATATATCCGGATGGGTACAAACTGAGATTTTTACAAAATGGTTTCAACATTTTTTAAAATTTACGAAGCCCTCAAAGAGCGATCCTCTACTTCTTATATTAGATGGACATTATAGTCACACTAGGAATGTTGAGCTTTTGGACCTTGCTATCCAGAATGGAGTGATTATAATTTCTCTTCCACCACACTCAACACATAAGCTCCAGCCTTTGGATAAAACTTTCATGGGGCCCTTAAAAGCATACTACAGTGAGGAAATACGAAGGTTTTTGCGCGAAAACGAGAGAAAAGTGACACATTTCGACATTACCGATATCTTCACGAAAGCATACCTGAAGGTTCAAGCTGGACAGATAGCTGTAAATGGGTTTAGATGCACCGGTATATATCCCTTCGGCAGAATTGTCTTTTCTGATGCGGACTTTATTGCTGGTGAATTAGATGAGGAGCGAACACATACAGAAAACACCTCAAGCGTCAACGAGAATATGCCAACAACTGTGGAAGCCAATTTATCATCACCAGCTAGTAGTTCCATTCGTATAACACCTTGGCAAATATCACCCGTACCTAAGATAATGAAACCGTCTATAAACCGTATAAGAAAAAGAGGAAGAGCTGCTGTTTTAACAACGTCGCCGTACAAAAATGAGCTACAAGAGAAACCAAGTACTTTCAAAAAATCAAAGCCAAAAGCAAAAGGACGCCTCAAACGGAAAAGTTCTGAATCCAATAGAACTCAAAAACTTCAACCTTCTTCTGCGCCAGAAAAATCTATTGGCTTTTTTAAGAAGCAAAACAACGCATTAAGACCATACGTCCTGTATCAAAAAGAAGTCGCCAGACACAATCTTCGTCTGATTCCGATGAATCCCTTAACCTTGTTGACTCCGACGGGGAAGATTTGTTTCCTGAGCTTCCTCCAAACGAGTAAACAGAATGTGACTTTTGTGGATCTAAAGTAGAAAATGACATCGAGTACCAAATATGGATACAATGTCTGCAATGCGACATGGTTTGGGCACACGAGAAGTGTTTATCTAAAAAATACGCAGTTTTTCTCTGTACTTCTTGTTCATCTTAGTTTTAAAAAAATATGTATGTAGATTATCTACTAATTTTATTCATTTATAATTACTTTATTAATAAAGCCATGAACGTCATATTTATTTATTTTATCTGTACTTCTTGTTCATCTTAAATTTAAAAAAATATGTAGATTATCTACTAATTTTATTCATTTATAAAAAAAAAAGAAAAAAAAAACAAAAAAACATTTATTATTATTTTATTAATAAAGCCATGAAGGTAATATTTGTTTATAAACTGTACAAAAACTAAAAAATTGGTATCTAAATCTATTCTCAGGTCCGGTTATGGCATGACCCACATTACCCGAATACCCCAGCCCACATTACCCGCCATTTTTTTTTTCATCGATTTTCGAAGACCCTTCAATTTTTCTATTTTTCCAGACGAAAAGGCTCACATCAAAAATCTTTTTGCGGTGAATTCAAGAAATAATTGATATGTGGTCCAAAAAATTATCATATCTCGTTGGCACTAATTTTATTTTGGCTTGAATTAAGTCTAGAGTAAAATGGTGCCCACAATACCCGACTTTACTCTATATTTCATGAGTGATTACGAACTGCTTCGCATCTCCAACACCTCCTCTCGAAGTAGTGAGATCCTTTGATTAACTATAGTTAGTGAGGCCCAAATTTGAAGAACAAGATTCATGTTTTATTTGTGTGAGCCCCTTGGTGAGTACATCTGCTGGAATTGATTCTGTTGGCATGTACTCTAACTTGATCATATTGTTGTGTATGCAATCTCGGATGAAATGGTGGCGAACATCAATATATTTAGTTCGCGGTCGAAACGTGAAGGATTTGGCCAGCTTATGTGAACTCTGGTTATCGGTGCATAATTTGATATTGGCACATTCGATACCAAGTTCGTTTAAAGCTCCTTTCAAATAAAGAGCTTCCTTCGCTGCCTCTGTTATAGCTATATATTCCGCTTCAGTGCTTGACAGTGAAACAGTACGCTGTTTACGCGCTTCCCAACTTATTGAGGAGCTAGCAAAAATAAAGGCGAAACCTGAATATGATCGCCTATCTGTTGTGTTTGCCCCCCAATCGGCACAGCAACACCATATAATTCTGCTTCTGTTTTCTTATACAGCAGACCCAAATTTATTGTACCTTTGAGGTACCGCAGAATTCTTTTAGCTGATTTCCAGTGTTCTTCAGTATAATTCGTATTGAATTGGCTCATAAAATTCACCGCAAATGATATATCGGGCCTAGTTGATACGGCCAAGTACATTAGAGCCCCTATTAAACTCTGATAGGGATATTTTGACATGATACTTTCATCTTTGGTTTCCGGTATGGCTAGTTTGCAATTCGCTTCTATAGGAGTTTTCGAAGGCTTGCAATCTGACATACCAAATCGCTCTAAAATTGTCTTAGCATACGTGCTCTGTGATATAAACGCTTCATGCTTCTGTAGGTCTTACTGGAAATCTATTTCCAAGCATCGTTTTACTCGCCCAATAACTTTCATTTCAAAGCTCTCGGAAAGAGTATGCTTTATCTTATTGAGCCATTTCTGATTGTTTGACGCCAATAGCAGATCATCGACATAAATAATTATAAACATTATGTCGCTGCCCTCGCGTCGCTTATAAAAGCAAGGGTCAAACTTTGTTGCATGTAACCCGATTTGATTAAGGGTTTGCGACAACTTGTTATACCACATTAGGCCTGATGGGCGCAGACCGTATAATACCTTGTCTAATAAACACACTGGATTTTTGTTACTATCTACCGCCTTTGCCATTCGCTGGCTGTGCGTTTCAAATCTTTACTATGTTGGTGTATGCCCTTTAAACCAACAGGGCCGCCTCGCTTTATCTTACTTAAAAAACTTTGAAGTTTATCTGGTACGCTCATATATCTAAACATTTCCATTCAAATACGCTGTAACTACATCCATTTGGTGGATTTCAGATCAAGTTCTGCTGCCAATGCTGTAAAGAGTCGTACAGAAGTGGAGCGAACTACTGGAGATGATCTTTCGTGATAATCTTCACCTGGGCGCTGAGCGAACACAAATTTATCGCCAAATACCTTTCTCTCCGCTGGTTGATCAACGATGTGCCATGTTTTTTTTTTTGGTATGTGCCAAAAACTCATCTTCAAGAGCTTTTAGCCACGCACTCGCATCGTCTGATTCCAGCGCCTCCACAAGTGTAAGTGGATCTTCACTTGCAAGATTTGCTGCATTTTCGTCGCACTCGAAGAAATTGTCTGAGTCGCTACCATCGTCCTCTAAAGCTGCTTTTACACCCGATTGCTGATACACTTTTCGCGGTCTACCACGTTGACCTGTACGATGATACGTAGGCCTACCTAGGCCATGCTGCTACCTTTTTGTTTCGGCTTCTTCATTTTCTGATGATTCTGACATTTCTTCATTTTCGTTGTTGTTTATTTTATTTTCGCTTTCATTTTCGATTAAAATTTCTATTGTATTTTCATTTTCGTTACTGTCCCCCGGGTTATCGATAAATTTTACATCGCGGCTTATAATTACACGTTTTTTTGCTTTTGAGTATAATCGATATGCTTTCGATTCATTCGAATAACCGACAAATATACACGGATCCGCTCGCGATTCTAACTTCCCTTTTGCAGGATTTTTATTTAGTACGTATTCTTTTGTGCCAAAAATCTTCATATGCACACCTGTCGGATTTTTCTTTGTCCACACGCGGTAAGGCACTTCACCCGTTGTTCTAGTAATACAACGATTGCGGATGTAACACGCGGTATTTATCGCTTCTGCCCAAAATGAAACCGGTGCACCCGATTGCTTCATCATGCAACGAGCCATCTCAACAAGTATTCTATTTTTACGCTCCGCCATACCATTTGGCTGTGGGGTATATGGAGCTGTGATTCTATGTTGTATTCCGTTTTCGCGAAAAAAGTTATCGAAATCTCGATTGCAGTACTCGCGCCCGTTGTCGTAAAGTTACAAAAAACTTTGCGCCGCCGTTGGATGCATGTCTCATCGGACCGCACACATCACTATGTACTATCTCTAATACGTCACTCACTCTGTTTGCATTTTCTTTTGGGAAAGAAGAACTCACTTGCTTTTCGCTTGCACATATTTCGCATTCTGATAACTTTTCGTTGTTATTAAAATCCAACCCATACACTGCATTATTTCTTGCCATTGATTTTAAATCACTTTCGTTAACATGGTCCATTTTATAATGCCCCAAATCAATACTATTATTTGTTTTTGCAAGATGCACAAAATTCTTCGGAGTTTTTAGATAATGTAAATTACCAATTCTCTCTGCTTCTAGCACTTTTTTGTTCGCGCCGTCAACAATCGCAGCACCGTTCTTTGTAAAGTTCACACTATACCCTTTGTCAGTAATCTTCGAAGCGGAAAGTAAATTTGTACGCAAATCTTTTACGTGTAACACATCTCCCATATCTACGTTTATTTCTATACTACGCACTTCCGCTTTCATGCACACATTACCGACACCGCTTATTTTTGTTGATGCATTATTTGCCAAATATAATTCTTGGTTCACTTCGTTTATGCTTTTAAATATGTTTGTTTGTGCACTCATTAGGCCGGCAAAAATCCTCAGACTGAAACCTCCTCGAGGTTGCTGGTTGGAAATGGATACCACAGTTGTTCTGCTCAGTTCTGATTATGAGCGGAAGGTATCCAGCTAATGTCAGGAATCACAGCTATTCGTCTTGGCTCCTCAATAGCCCTGGCGTATGGAAATGGTTTCTGACTATGGTCGCGAGGTAACCCTACGAGGACAGACACCTTGAAGAGGTGTAGGGGCTTGGTCGAGGCATCCGATACAGATCCGTTGGGCTGACGTGGTCATGGCTACGTCAACCCAACCGGGTTTGAGTCGCATGCGCTTGGCAGGAAAGAGATGTCACCTCCTAATCCAGGGTGTTATGCGTCACCGTGCCCATTGGATGGTTTGCAGCCAGGAGGTTTACAACACTGGCTGTATTCGAACGGCGCCTTCCTAACACCGGGCCACCTTAGGGAGTAAGCATGGCCTTACCGCGGTATGGGGCTCTGCCGCGGCGTACCGGATAAGTTCCCCTTTATTATGATTGACCGCAACGCTCGCCATGTCGAGCAAGTGGTCGTACGACTTTATGATGAACAACTACGATAAAAATAATAAATATAGTTTAAAAAAACTAAAACTCACGCTTTTAGAGTGTATTGAACTAAAAAGTTGAAAATAATTTTAAAACCCCTACACAGTAGTATTGTGGAAAAAGCGGGGTCCGCTTTGTTCCATAATCTTCATTTTTTATTTAATTTATTTTTACCTTTTTAGTGCTATATTATTTAAAAGCGTGTGTTTTCGCTTTTTAACCTATATTTATATTTTACTTTTTAGTTAAATGTGTTATGAAGTAATCGATAAATATATCGAAGTATACCGTAGTCAAAACGAAACCTCTGGGCCTCCACTTGCGCTTGATACCCATATTGTAGGCAATTTTCAATATTATTGTACAATCTCATTTTGACCGATAACTCAGTTATCGATAAATATATCGAAATATTCCAAAGTCCAATAGAAACCTGTGGACCTTCCCTTTCGTTTGATACACATATTGAAGGCATATTTCAAGGTTTTTCGGACAGTCTGAAGTCCAAATGACAGACTGAAGTGGAGCTACATACAAGCAAGCAAACATACATATGAATGTACATATATACAAGTAAGGCTAATGAAAGCGTAGTAGAAACACTAGCATTATGTGGGAAAAGCGTCTTGCGCTCGATATACCAAAATTATGGGACAAAGCGGGCCACGCTTTTTCCCCAATACTACTGTGTAGGGGTTTTAAAATTATTTTCAACTTTTTAGTTCAATACACTCTAAAAGCGTGAGTTTTAGTTTTTTTAAACTATATTTATTTTTTACTTTTTAGTCAAATGTCCTATGAAATTATCGATAAATTTATCGAAATATATCGAAGTCCAAATGAAACCTGGGGCCTTGCCCTTTCGTTTGATACCCATACTGTGGGGAAATTTTAAGGTTTTCGGGCAACCACATTTTGACCGATAACTCAGTTATCGATAAATTTATCGAAATATGTCGATGTCCAAAGAGACCTGGGGCCTTCACCTTTCCTTTGATACCCATATTGTAGGGAAATTTTAAGGTTTTCGGGCAACCACATATTGACCGATAACTCAGTTATCGATAAATTTATCGAAATATGTCGATGTCCAAATGAAACTTGGGGTCTTCCCCTTTCTTTTGATACCCATATTGTATGGAAATTTTAAGGTTTTCGGGCAACCACATTTTGACCGATAACTCAGTTATCGATAAATTTATCGAATTATGTCGATGTACAAGTGAAGCCTGGGGCCTTCACCTTTCGTAGGGAAATTTTAGGTTTTCGGGCAACCACATTTTGACCGATAACTCAGTTATCGATAAATTTATCGAAATATATCGAAGTCCAAATGAAACCTGGGGTCTTCACCTTTCGTTTGATACCCATATAGTAGGAAAGTTTTTAGGTTTTTGGGCAATCATATTTTGACCGATAACTCAGTTATCGATAAATTTATCGAAATATATCGAAGTCCAAAGGAAACCTGGGGCCTTCACCTTTCGTTTGATACCCATATTGTATGGAATTTTTTAGGTTTTAGGGCAATCATATTTTGACCGATAACTCATTTTTCGATAAATTTATCGAAATATGTCGATGTCCAAATGAAACCTGGGGCATAGTGTATCAATACAAAGTGTAAACTGTTTGAGATTGTGGTTAATAACAAGTGTGATATCATAGGCATAGGCGTGAAAATTTCAAAGTGAGTTTAGTCACCTGTTTTTAATTTCCTTTTTCGTCTCACTTCTTTCCATCTTCCCATCTCTTTCTACCATTAGGTAAAAGATAGGAGACCGCCATGTTGATGTGTGCAGGATGTTAAACAACGCCATTGCTTTTCTGTTATTCGGTGCTGGCGACATTTTAATATGTGCAGGATGTAAACAAACCGACATTTTAATGTGTGTTGTCAAAAGAAGAGTTCACACTTGTTATTGATACACTATGACCTGGGGCCTTCACCTTTCGTTTGATACCCATATTGTAGGGAAATTTTAAGGTTTTCGGGCAACCACATTTTGACCGATAACTCAGTTATCGATAAATTTATCGAAATATATCGAAGTCCAAATGAAACCTGGGGCCTTCACCTTTCGTTTGATACCCATATAGTAGGGAAGTTTTTAGGTTTTTGGGCAATCATATTTTGACCGATAACTCAGTTATCGATAAATTTATCGAAATATATCGAAGTCCAAATGAAACCTGGGGCCTTCACCTTTCGTTTGATACCCATATTGTATGGAATTTTTTACGTTTTTGGGCAATCATATTTTGACCGATTACTCATTTATCGAAATATGTCGATGTCCAAATCAAACCTGGGGCCTTCACCTTTCGTTTGATACCCATATTCTAGGGAAATTTTAAGGTTTTCGGGCAACCACATTTTGACCGATAACTCAGTTATCGATAAATTTATCGAAATATGTCGATGTCCAAGTGAAACCTGGGGCCTTCACCTTTCGTTTGATACCCATAGTGTAGGGAAATTTTAAGGTTTTCGGGCAACCACATTTTGACCGATAACTCAGTTATCGATAAATTGATCGAAATATGTCGATGTCCAAATGAAACCTGGGGCCTTCACCTTTCGTTTGATACCCATATTGTAGGGATTTTTTTAGGTTTTCGGGCAATCATATTTTGACCGATAACTCAGTTATCGATAAATTTATCGAAATATGTCGATGTCCAAAAGAGACCTGGGGCGTTCCCCTTTCGTTTGATACCCATATTTTAGGGACATTTTACGATTTTTGGGCCACTGGGGCTTAAACCGAACGAGAGTTACATACATACAAGCAAGCAAGCAAACAAACAAACATACAAGTGAACCTAATAAAAGCGTGGTAAAAAGAAACTCGATGGCAAGGAGGAGAGGGGTAGAGGAAGAGCGCGAGGCAGCGGAAGGCGCACAGCAAGAAGCTACTCGAGCGGCCAGCTGGAGGGCCTTTCGGCGGCGGAGCGAGAGCTCTTTGAAGAGCACGCCAGGGATGAGGATGACATTCCAAGCACCAGCAGCGAGCTGCGCAGGCAAATAGTGGCAAGGACTGCGCAAAGAGCCGAGGACGCAGATCGGCGGCGTGACGAGCACGCGATCTTCTCATCCGAGGGGACAAGCACCATCGGCAGGCGGCGTGACGAGCACGCGATCACCGCATCCGATGGGACAAGCACCATCAGCAGTGCGGGAAAAAAATCGGGTAAAGAAGTACCGAGTAAAAAATAACACGACTCCTGCACTAGCGCCGTGGATCCAATCGCCGGATCTAATAAAAGCAGTCAGGAGGTACGAAAAGATAAGAATGCACGTGAGCAAAGCGGCGGCAAGATGCCATACGGGGTGGCTGCTCAAGTCAAACCCAGAGCAGAAGGGAAAAAGGGAGTAAACCGATCCGATCGGGCAGAGAGTAATGGTGACAAAGCCGACCACAGGGCGCAAGATCGCAGGCAAAGATACAGCCACCCCGAACGTGAAAGTAGACCGGTGCACAATAGACACCCGTCCTCCAGCGAATCGGATCGTCACAGCTCTCCGAGGCGTAAGCATCCGTATAACGACGACAGGAGAGAGCAAGAGATGAAGAAGACGAGCAGAGGCAAACCTCCCTTCACACCAGCCCTGGGCAACCCAGGTGGCTGGGACGATGTAAACAGGAGAGGGCTAAGCGGGTCCGGGGTCAAGTGGTACCTTCGCTACTTGCAGCAAGGGATGACCCCCGAGGTTGCCAGGGCGCAGGCGGTCCTACATATGGATGCAAGCAGGAGAGGGGCCGCACCTTCAAACAGCGGCCAAGGTGGAAGCGGGACGGGAAACCAGCAGCCATCATTTGCCAACGAACACGGTAGCGGACTAAATGCGGGAAACGACACCGAATCCGCTGGAAAGAGACGAGGTGGGCAAAGTACACCTGAGGAGACACCAATCCCAAAGCGGCAGAGAGCGCAACAACAACACGCACCGGCCTCGAACTCGACCGTAACGGGGGGGGGGAGGCTGCTGCTGGGTCGGGGTCCGCGAGGGAGGGACCGAGACAACAGAGCTACTCTGATGCCGCTAGGAGCATAAGAGTGGCTGTGATGTCCAGGAACTACCCAGCGGGGGCTCTGAGCCAGGAGGAGCTCACCACGTTGCAGAACGTAATAATGGAGGAGATAGTGAGGGAGAGGCGAGAGGGGATGAACAACCCAGTATCCTTCATGGGCGTGTTCTTCCGACCGGGTATGCTCTTGGTGGACTGCTATGATGAGTTCACTGCATCGTGGGTTGCCAGGACCATCCCCACCCTGCGGGGCTGGAATGGACCGCCACTCGACACCAGGCGGGGGAATGACATAGCCCCCACGCATACAATCACCCTTTTCCTGCCACGAAGCGCCGAGTGGACGACGGAGTTTGTTCTGGACCTCCTTGGGGGCCAGAACGCGGGACTTGGCACCGGACTCTGGCGGGTCTTCGGCTCGACGATAGAGGATGGAGGGTTAAGGCTGGACGTGGCCATAGACGATGAGTCGTTCGGGGCCATCAGAAGAGCATCCTTCCGGGTGTTCTACCGGTTCAGCCCTATACCCGTAAAACCCTGGAAGCAGAGAGCTCCAGGTACCATCAAACCCGCGGGGGGGAATGCGGAAGGCGAAGGCGAGACGGAAGGGAACGAAGGAAATGTGGATGCCACCATGCGGGACGGAACACCTGCAGGGGTCACGGAGGATTCCAATAGTGGGAATGTGGAGGCCAACGTAGGCACAGGAACGCAGGACCTGCTAGAGGGGATGGATTTCCAGAACCTGGACCTGGAGAGCAGGGGCGAGGCGGAGGACATCCGGCTATCCGACGAGGACGAGCCGGGAGTCGGCAAACAATGATGAGCCCCAACACTATGAAGGCAGCCCAGATCAACCTCCACCACGCCAAGGCGGCCTCGGCTGTCCTGGCGCACAAATTTGCCGCGGAGAATCTGGGCATTGCGCTCATCCAAGAGCCATACATAGTGAAGGGGCAAATCAGGGGTCTAAAAGACCGGAATAATGAGGTAATATGGGATCTCTCTCAGGAAAGACCCAGAACGTATATAATGCTAAAGAAGTGTATTAATTATCTTTGCATTACAGAATTCATGAATAGAGATTTGGTGGCAGTGCAGGCAACACTGGAAGCGGGTGGAAGAACCGCACATATTGTCTTTGCTGCGGCCTATTTTGCGGGAGACGGAGAAATCCCGCCAGCGGATGTGACAAGGCTAGTGCAATACTGCAGGAGGGCACAACTTCCACTTGTCATAGGATGTGATGCCAACGCCCATCACGAGGTCTGGGGTAGTACGGACACTAATCAAAGGGGTGAGTACTTTTTAGAATTCATTATGAGTAACGACCTTAGCATCTACAACGTGGGGAATACACCCACCTTCGTAACTAGGGCAAGAGCTGAGGTTTTAGACATAACCCTGGGGAACAACCTGTCTGGTGATATGATCTCGAGATGGAGAGTGTCATCGGAACCCTCCCTCTCGGATCATCGCATCATACAGTTTGACGTAGGGGCGAACGTGGTACCTAGGGTACCCACCAGGAATCCCAGGAAAACAGACTGGGAGGTATTTAGACGAGTAATTGAGGAGAACCTTCCAAGTCTGGGAGGGGAAGACAGAGTCGGAAGTGGACTGGAATTAGATGATAGGGTAAACAGGCTCAACAGCATAATGTTGGAGGCCTTTAACTCTAGCTGTCGAGAACCTAGGGGCACCAAGTACAAAACCCCGTGGTGGTCCAAAAAGCTCTCAGAAATGAGGAGCAAAGTGCGGAGTCTGTTCAATAGGGCAAGACGCACTGGCCACTGGGAGGAGTATTCGACACATCTAACTGAGTACAACAAGGAGATAAGGAGATCTAAAAGAAACAGTTTTAGGACCTTCTGTGAGAGAATAGAATCCACTCCGGAGGCATCCAGGCTCCATAAGGCCATGGCTAAGGAGCAGGGAGACACTAGGATGGCGCTAAAACTTCCCACGGGGGGGTTCACGCGCAATGAGGAAGAAAGGGCTAATGCCTTGCTGGACGCTCACTTTCCAGAATCATCCACCGACATAGAGGAGACAGAATCCCATTGGGTGCGGCCCACACGGAGATACGCTCATCCCTTATTTGTCGGGCATCATGAGGGATAGTCTAGCACTAGCCTACATACCGGCAATATGGAGACGAGCCAGAGTTGTATTTCTACCAAAAGTGGGGAAAAAGGATTACTCTCTAGCGAAATCCTTCAGACCAATCAGCTTGACCTCCTTTGTCCTGAAGACAATGGAGAAAATAGTCGACCATGAGATTAGATCGAACGCCCTGAGGCACAGTCCATTGCATGTAGGCCAGCATGCATACAGGACGGGAACATCAACGGACACTGCCCTGTACCAGCTGACCTCGGAAATCACCAGCGCGTTCGACTGTGGAGAAGTGGTGGTATGCGCCTTTCTTGACATAGAGGGGGCTTTTGACAACACATGTCACGATAGCGTAAGTCGTGCACTAGAGAGGAAAGGAGTACAGGGAACCGTTATACGATGGATCAACGCCCTGCTCAAAACAAGACTGGCGGAAACTCAGGTTGAAAACCGCACGGTTCAAATTAGAACCACGAGGGGGTGCCCACAAGGGGGGGTCCTGTCACCCCTCCTATGGAGCGTAGTGGTAGATGAACTGTTGGAGGATGGCATTAGATGCCAGGGGTATGCAGACGACATAGTAATCATAGCAAGAGGAAAATTCGAGAACACCCTCTGTGACATTATACAAGGAGCATTAAATCTAACAAAGGAGTGGTGTGCTGGAGTGGGCCTCAATATCAACGCCAGCAAAACAGCCATAATTCCCTTTACTAAGAGAAGAACTCTTCCGGGACTGAGAACAATCACACTAGGTGGGGAAGACTTGGTGGCAGTTTCCGAAGTAAAATACTTGGGGGTTACATTTGACTCCAAGCTACTATGGAGGAAACATGTCGATAACACGACAGCCAAGGCAACCAGGGCAATTATGGTGTGCAGAAGAATCGCGGACAAATCTTGGGGATGCAGCCCCAAGGTGCTAAGGTGGATGTACACCATGATAGTTAGACCCATAATAACCTACGGAGCGGTGGCATGGGCACCCAGATCGACCCTAATAACGGTGAGGAAATCCCTCACCAAACTCCAGCGTTTGGCCTGCGTATGCATAACGGGAGCCATGCGTACCTGCCCTACTACGGCAATGGAGGTGCTACTCGATCTGAGTCCCCTGCACATAGTAATTGAACAGGCAGCCAAACGAACCATGCTAAACATAGCAAGGAAAGGGACTGGCAGAGGCAGAGTCATTTCGTCCACGGGAGCAGACAGACTTATAAAACAACTCCCGATCTGTCAACTTCCTAGAGACGATATCGCGAAGACTATGAGATTCGAAAAAAGATTTAAAATAGAACTAGGTGACAAGATCACCTGGGACGCCTCCAAAGTGGAAGGTTTCCACCAGGGCAGAGCACTGGTATGGTACACGGACGGGTCAAAAACTCCCGAAGGGATTGGAGCCGGAATAACAGGCCCCCGATCTAACGTGTCCATACCCCTTGGAGAATATCCGAGCATATTTCAGGCGGAAGTAGCTGCGATAAGCGTTTGTGCAGACATAAATCTGCAGCGTGGCTACATCAATGAGAATATAGTAATACTAAGCGACAGCCAGGCGGCCCTAAAAGCAATCTGGGCATGTGAAATAAGATCTCTAGTGGTAATGGAGTGCGTAGACAGATTAAATAACCTAGCATCTCGCAACAGGGTCCGACTAGCATGGGTCCCGGGCCATGCTGGGGTGGAAGGAAATGAGCGAGCTGATCAACTTGCTCGTGTTGCGGCAGCAACAAAGCCCATAGGCGCAGAACCCTTTCTGGGCATCGGCCCACATACCATAAAAGAGAGACTGAGGAAAGAAGAGCAGGATTTGAGAGAGGTACACTGGCGTCAGACCACCGGGCTGCGTCAGGCGAAGGCAATGATGGGCGGTTACAGCACTAAAAGATTTGAAAACATAATCTGCCTGCCCAAGAACAACCTTAGGATCATCACAGGAGTCCTCACAGGTCACTGTAGGCTCAAAGAACATATGCACAGATTGGGCATTGCATCCAGTAGTCTGTGCCGTTTCTGTGATGATGAGAACGAAACTGCGGAGCACATAGTGTGCAGATGCGACGCTCTCTCTAGAAGTAGGCTAAGGATCCTAGGATCCACAACTCTGGAGAGCAAGCACATACATCAACTGAGGCCGACCTTGATTCTGGATTTCCTGAAGGTGATCGGCCTGGAAGATGTGCTATGAGACTATGAGGGCACAATAGATCTATAGGTCGCAGTGCGTTTACCTCTACTACTATTATTATTATTATTGTGCACTCATGTGAGATGTGCCACCATTATCTAAACACCATCTCATTTTTCCTATAGGTGCCATCATTGCTTTTTCTACCGTATTCAAATTCACATTTTCGTTAGCTTTTTCTTTTTCACTAAATATTCGTACTTTGTTTTGTTTGTCTTTGCAATTTCTGGCAAAGTGACCCGGCTTGCCGCACTTAAAACACTTCATCGTTTGTTTTGAATTTTCGAAGTTTTGCTTCGATTGACTTTGCTTTCTCTTAGCATAGAGCACACTGTCATCATTTTTCTCTTCTTTTGATTTACGTGATTCGTACTCTTCTAATATTTTTACAGGAAGTATTTCTGGCGCCGGCAGCTCGTCCCGCGTTTCAAGTGCACATCGAAATATCTCGTATGATGGCGGCAAGCTATACAACAACAATATAGCTAGCAACTCATCGCCAATACACACACCTATTTCTTTTAGTTTTGCTACTGCATCAAAAAATTCATTTAAATGATCACACACTTTATCATGCTCTGACATGCGCGACAATGCGACGCGCTTTAACAATGTAGCTTTCCTAGCTGGACCTTTTGATGGGAACATCGATTCCAATTTCAGCCACATTTCACGAGAATTTCTACATTCTGAAATGAGCCCCAGTTCCGATCTGCATCTGCGTAATGTCTGCAGATGCCTTTTGATCTGCAGTTTTCCACTCTTGCACTTTTGTTTCATCTGTTGGGCACACATTTGTGCCGTCGGCGTAGCCCCACAAATCATTTTTAATTAAAATTGCACGCATTTGCAACTTCCACGAATCATAGTTCTCCGCGTTTAGCGGCTCTATTCGCACAACACTAGCCATTACAGCTTATTAATTTTTGTCTTTTTATTTCAAACACGACTGACTTTATTCATATTCGATGAACGTTACAAAGTTTATATAAAAGAGAATGAGATAAATGTCAAAGGATACATACATGCGAAAGCTACAGAGTTGTATTTTAATGTATTATATTTCATGAGTGATTACGAACTGCCTCGCATCTCCAACACGTACTTTTTCAAAAAAATTACATGGCCTCTTTAACATTGTTAACATTATATTTTAATACGCAATTTTGTAATACCAGTGGCGTAACAATAGGGTGGCAGGGCTGGCAATATTCCACGGGCCTCCGACCTAACAGGGCCCCGGTTTAAGAGGCTGCGAGCACAAAAATGATTTTTTACATTGTACCTGAGTATTTTATTTTATTTGAAAAGGGACATTCCATCGTGACTCCTGGGACATTTGAATCGAGAGCTTAGTCAACTTTGACTTAATAAACTGACATTGGGATTTCAATTGCTATGGAATATATTTATCGACATGGATAAATATCCAATACAATAAATGCATTAAAAGAATTGGCGAAATAACAACAAATAGCTTCATAACTCAATAAGTGAGTGTGACTCCTGGGAAACCTCCCTTTGGAAGGAAAAATCCCTTTGTTGCACCTTTGTGAGCACGAAAACGAATTTTAGCTTTACACTTCAACTTTGAACTACAATTTTTATATGATCGAAAGTACATACTACATAGTACCATATTCTTTAAAAATAAGATCAGTATTAGCTTTTGGAAACTTTTTACAAAGGTTAAAGAGGATGACCTCTGGGACATTTTCCTGTTTTTTCGTGATACAATTTTTAAGTTTTTTCAGTATTATCGATGCAGTTCCCTAAAAATTTAGCTATGCAACTAGTTACCTTTACCCATGATAATAAAAAAGACCTTTATTGTAAAGTTCTGTCAGAGCAGTGGGAGTTTATGGCATTTTAAAAATTTGGTACTTTTCCTCTGTTGGGTGGAATGTCCCAAAAGTATATTTTTATAATTTCTGCTTAAAATCCAAAGTGAGACAACTCAATGCCATAATACAATTTCAAGTTAATCGGTAAGCATTTCAACCAACCTAAACAAAAAGATGTTGATTAATTTTTAGAGATGTACAAGTTACCTGTGACGAGTAATTTTACGTACTTATGACCGTCAAAAAACTGTCAATCAAAATACCGGTAATTCCACATCTCTATTGATTTTAGAACGTATCAATTGGTTTCTACATATTCTGTCGCTGTCCGTTGGCAACGCGGGTGAGTATTGACGATCGGGGAATTCTCCTTTTTGCTTTCACTTTTTTCGCCCAACATGCAAAAATATCAACAACTGAAATATGCTTATTTTATCTTCACAAGTACACGGATATTAAGAACTTACATCAAAGTCAAAATAATAAAAAACAGCATTTCTGTTTAGTAATAGCAGTTTTATTATATTCCATCCATGATTACATGTTTAATAAAGACAGTTTTCTTCTGTGTTTCCTGGTGAAAACATCCAAAACTTCATCAACCTCCATTTGTGCCGCAATATCTCCATGGATATTCATTAAAGCCAATCCATTCAAACGCTCTTCTGTCATCCGGTTTCGAAGATATGATTTTAATCGGCGTAAGGTAGAAAAAGATCGCTCGGCAGTGCTGGTTGTCACTGGAAACGTGTACAGCAATTGACAAAGGGTTCTAATATTTGGTAGCATCGTGGCTCGTTTGTAGGCATCTGCTGGAGTTTCTGGTATATTTTCAGTCATCTATTGCCAAATTTATAGCTCTCCCTTTAAAGCTAAAAAACAAGGAAGATCTTCTTTATAAACTTCAGCACCTTGCAAAACATTATCTAAATCTTCGTCGTTAAAGTTATGCGACAGCAACTTTTGCAACTGTCCGATTCTTTGTAGAGGAGCGGTAGGGAACCTGGTTGACATTTCACTCAACATGAAATGGAGAAATGGAATATAAACTGAAAGTCGGTAATATTCTTCAACTGAATCAGTCTGAATGTTTGATCGATTGATTTGACGACCGGTGGTTCTACGGACTGTGATTTCTGTACCAAGTTCATTTGCAATGGTCTCAGCCTGGTCGAACAGTTTTTTAAATGTGTCATTGCTAGATTCACGCTGCCTCTGCAAACTTGCTGTGGTCGTAGTAATAAGCTGAACTGCAGAAAGTGTGTCAATATCTTTGGCTTGAAGCGATCGATATACGGGCAGGGTTATTCCTAAAATATGTGATAGGATCACCAAGCTTATTAGGAATTCTGACGAAGTTATGGATTGCAGCAAAGAAAATGGCAGTACAGAACTTGTTCTGCTCCCATATTGCTGATCAGCCATTTTCCATAAAGGTCAAAACCGCGTCATGCCTGTCAACCCATCTGGTCTCACACATTTTTTTAAACATATTTTGTTTGTCTTGTGGCAGATTACATCGTATTTCTTCTCTAAGAAGATGTATTCGTTTGACCGATACACGGAAGAAAGTGGCAGTACTTGCTATAACACCTACTGCATTTCTTACACTGGGTACGGTGCAGGCTGAGCTAATAGCCAAGTTAAGTCGGTGGCTTGCGCAGTGGGTAAAAAAGGCTAAGGGCTGAACATTTAATATACGTGCCTGAACACCTTTTAGTTTGCTGCTCATGTTTGCTCCTCCAACATAAACTTGACCGCGGCACATTTTAATGTCAAGGTCATGCTTTTCTAATGCATTCAGAATAGTTTGTGCAATGCTTTCACCAGTGGTTTCGACAACTTCAATGAACATAAGAAAATCTTCCTTTATTTTGATTTCATCCACATCGAAATAGCGAATACTAATTGATAACTGTTCACAAACGGAAACATCTGTGGTCTCATCAGCCATAATGGTAAAATATTTGGATTTTTAAATTTTGGTCACTATTTTATTGCTGATCAACTCGCCACAGCATTCAATTAAGACATTTTGTGTTGACTTACTTATATACGAAGCATTTTTAGCGCTATGTCTTATATGTTCCTTAAGTATTTCATCCCCAGTATCGATTCGAAATTTGAGCAAAGTTCTAAAGTTTCCTTCCCCATGTTTAGAAGAGCTTTGCAAGTCTAATTTGCCGTCATCTCTGTGACCTCTCAAAGGTATGTTTTGCCTACCACAAAATATCACTGTCTTTATAATGGGAATCAGTTTTTTACGATTATTTTCGATTATTTCCCTTTCCTGGGATCTCATTTGGTCAACTACATCTAACGATTTTCCCTCCATCACCATCAAAAAATTTTGGATGCTACCACGTTCGCTTTGTGGTAATTCGCGCTCTCATGGTGTGTGATCGTCTCAATTGCCTTTTTATATTTTACTAGTGGTTCCGACGCCAGTCTTCCCAGCTTCACATCATTTGTGCCCGCTTCACGTCGACCAAAGAGCACACACACTTTGCATAATCCACCGCCAGCAATTTTACTATATGCTAGCCATTCATGGTCCCTTAACCAGCTTTTTTGAAAAGACCGGTTCTTTTTTCCCTCTCTCTTCAGTGGAACCTTAAATTCTGCAGTAGGTTGCAAGGTATACTTCAACCACTGGTACCGTTCCTCATCAGAAAGCCCGCCTTGCCTGCCGAGTAGATAACCTAAAATCATAAATGGATTAGACAATGCAGCAAAATTGTACGTAATTTATAAAAAGGAGAGAAACGTAAATCTTGGCATATAGTACAATGGTGCGTTGCAACCTAAAATAACATGTGATAACGGTAACCTGTGCCGATTTTTAGTAAAAGTTTTATCTAACGGCTTATACTAAGTTCGCAAAAAAGTCCATTAAGGCTTCAAAAACACATTATTTTAATATCGTGTTCATTAGACACGGCCAAACAAAAAAAAAAATTATTTGGGTGTGGTTGCTGAGTGACCTTGTTCAATCCTGACTCCGTCCTCTTTCGTACACTCTGGGCAACGTGGGCTTCCTAGGCTAGCGGCAGAAAGAGAGGGAGCCCCGGTGGGGCCACTCTGACGTATTTGGTTTAAGGGCTCACCGAGGTCTTTTTCGCAGCGTCTGTACACCAGGAGGTGCGGCTGCAAGCGGGCGTCTGTCTTGGATCAAGCGGCTCGCTATCTAAATGTGTAAATTTACTTCAAAACCCCGAAAACGGGTTGTGCGCTGGGTTTGGGACCCGCCACGTAAAAACCAACACCAATGAAACCAAAACCCCTTTCCGGGAAGGAACCGCTGCCCGACTGGTTGATGTCCTCACGAACGCAAAGGCTGACATCACCGCCCTGCAGGAAATACGATGGACGGGACAAGGAAAGACGACCATCGAACCTTGTGACGTATACTACAGTGGCCAGACACACAGCAAATCGCGTGGTGTAGGACTACTAGCGTTCACCCCTGTGGACGAGCGTCTCGCTGCGATCCGCATCAAGGCGAGGTTTTTCAACATAACATTTATCTGCGCCTATGCGCCGACTGAGGAGAAGGACGACGCAGGGAAAGACTCCTTCGACGATAAACTCGAACAGACCTATGATCGCTTCCCCCAGCATGATATCAACTGGCACGATGAGGAATGCAGAACTGCCTCGGACAAAAAAGATGCTGCCTACCGGGAGACGTTGCGAACGGGCGCAACCCGCAGTGTATGGCAACGATATCGTGAGGCGAAGAAGAAGGAAGACGCCATCGATTTTCTTGGATGAAAGCTCATTTATTTTGTAATAAAACAGAGCTTACAGAGAAAAAAAAATATCTGGAACAAAATTAAAAGTTTTCGATATCCTTTCCTGCAAAATACAAATTTTTTTACATTTTTCAAAAAAGGTAAAAATCCGTGTTGATTGCTCATTATCTTCGAGCCACAGGGCCTAGAGAAAAGTTTTGTATGCATGGCTTACAGCAAATTTTATTAGCTTTTAAAATTTTCAAACCGTTTTGGAATTTCTCAATTTGTTCTTTAAAAATGCTTAAAGTAGGAACATAAGAATTGGTATAAAGTTATAGGATGACAGCACCATTCTCATCCATAAAACTGGTGGTTAACCAAAAAGGGGCGTGGTAACTCCCATACAATCCAACTTTTAACTAGGTAGGTAGGTAGAAGTGGCTGCCGCAAAGGCACACCTAGGCCAGTAATAAAAGGCCCGTTGTGATACCACCAAACATTAGGAAAGTCAGTCCCGGGGCCCGGCCATATGGAAAATCCCAGTGCTGTCGGGACTCTCCATATAGCCGAAACCCGGGACTGACACTCCTAACCGACACCGCTACCCCTCCTCGAACCATTTTGATAACTTGATGAAGGCCATCAAGTCCATTATGTCTAGCTCCGCGACCAGGAAGGGAACTCCCAGAGAGCGCCTTCTCGCTCCGCTTAAGGCCGGGCAGTTGCAGATGAGGTGCTCCACCGTTTCCTCTTCCTCATCATCTTTGCAACTCCTGCAGCATCGTCGGTAGGGAACGCCTAGCCTTGCTGCGTGCCTACCAATAAGGCAGTGCCCGGTTAAAACACCTATTAATATGGAGATTTCCTTCCTTTTTAGGGCGTATATGTGTCTAGATCTTTTAAGATCGCATTTTGGCCAGGTTTGCTTGGATATTCGGCACCCTGGGGCTTGTAGCCATCTTTCGTTGGCTTCGCGGAGTGTATGCTCCTTCAGCATTAGCTTGCACGTGGCAAACGGCATACCTATGCGCTCTTTATCTTGAACAATCTGCTTGGTCGTGCCCTGCCTGGCAAGTTCGTCTGCCCTACAGTTTCCCTCAATGTCCCTGTGTCCCGGGACCCATGTGAGGTTCACGCGGTTCTGTTGGGCCATCTCTTGAAGAGATCGACGACAGCTGAGCGTCAGTTCAGAGTTGAACGAGTAAGAGCCAAGGGATTTGATGGCCGCTTGGCTGTCGCTGAAAATACAGATATCCTGTCCGATGGTGCGTTCACCTATCCAAGTCACGGCGTCCATGATTGCAGAAACTTCAGCCTGGAAGACGCTGCTGTGATCAGGTAGTCTAAAGGAGAGTTCTAGGTCCAAATCCCTTGAGTAAACCCCTCCTCCGACTCTGCCGTCTAACTTCGAGCCGTCGGTGTATATAAAAGTGCCGCCATTAGTAGCGGGACACCGATCTATGTTCTCCCAGTCTTCCCTGCTGGGAATGTTTATTCTAAAACAACAATCTCCGACTGTTGTGGTCGCACACCGATCTGTGCTCAGAGGGAGAAAGCTGTAAGATCTTAGAATACAGGAGTGTCCAATAGTGCTTGCGCCCCAGACGGACGTTTCCCTTAGACGCACAGCCGATGCTGCTGCTGCCCGGTACCCTTCCAGATCCAGTGGCAAAAAGCCAAGAATGGCCTGGAGAGCTTCATTGGGCGTTGTTCTTAACGCCCCGCTTATACAGATCATGCTCGATCTGTGGACTTTCCCTAACAGATTTAGGTTTGTTGCCTTTCTTAGCGCAGGCCACCATACCACGACTCCATACAGCATAATTGGCTGGATTATCGCAGTGTAGATCCATCTTCAAATTTTGGGGCTGAGCCCCCATTTTTTGCCAATGGCTCTTTTACACGTGTAAAGTGCAATGCACGCTTTCCTCTGGCGCTGGATGACATTGTCCTTCCAGTTAAGCTTTCTATCTAGAACTGTGCCTAGGAATTTGGCTTTGTCAGCTAAGTTCAGGCGCACGCCATCTAGTTCTGGTAGGTTCAACGGTGGTATCTTGTACCGCCTGGTAGACAGGACAAGCTCCGCCTTTCCCGGGTTGATGCTAAGTCCGCAGCGAGACGACCATGAAGAAACTTCTCGCAGTGCTACTTGCATCAAGTCACACAGGGTTTGTGGGAATTTGCCCCTATATGCAATAGCTAAATCGTCTGCATATGCCACTATCTTCCCGCCCCCCCACCTTGTGTCTCGTAGCAGCGAGTTTACGGTGAGGTTCCATAGGAGCGGGGAGAGAACACCACCCTGAGGCGTTCCTCTTGTGACATGAAAGATCAACTGTTCCCAGTGAAGAAACTATTTTCCTTCCCTTTAGTAGTTGATCAATTAGTCCAATAAGAGACCTATTTATGCCCAGGTTTGTTAAAGCAGTGTTTACTAGCCTCCAGCCTTATATTGTTGAAAGCCCCTTCGATGTCCAGAAAGGCCACGAGACAGTACTCCTTTTCATGCAATGATTTTTCAACAATAGAGACTAGGCTGTGGAGCGCAGTTTCCGTTGATTTACCTTTGGTGTATGCATGGTGATAGCTAGAAATAAGGTTGCTATCAATAGTAGAGGAGAGATAATCGCTAATTATCCTCTCGAAGGTTTTAAGTGCAAAAGACGAGAGACTGATCGGTCTGTAGTCTTTAGGCTCATAGTGTGAGGCCTTCCCAGCCTATGGAATAAAGACTACCGTGGCGCTTCTCCAGGAGCACGGAATGTAATTAAGAGCCAGACAGGCTGAATAGAGAACTACCAGCCATTTAGCTGATATTTCCAGCGTGTTTATGAGTTGTGCGGGGAAAATCCCGTCTGGCCCAGCTGCCTTGAACGGCTCAAAGCTTTTGATTGCCCACCTTACCCTTTCCTCCGTAATGGGTATGTTTACCGCCAGGTTTGTTGCAGATGCTACAGGTGCATCATACAAGTTCCCCGAAAAGTGTGTGTTCAGGAGCAGCTCCAGCGTTTCCCCTTCCGTGCTGGTCCAAGATCCGTCAGGCTTCCGTAAATAGCTAATGGCTGTTTGAGTTTTTGATAGCACTCGTCTAAGTCTCGCTGTATCATCGACTTTTTCGACCCCGGTGCAGAAATTTCTCCACGAAGTTCTCTTCTCTTGCCTTAGAGCCTTTTTATAGGCCCTCAGTTTAGCTTTATATTCGAGCCATTCAGGCTCCGTACCGATGCTCTTGGCCTTGTTAAATTGCTTCCTGCATGATATACGGAACGAATCCAGGTCGTAAGACCACCAGTGGGGTCTATGTTTGCCGCGTGGTTTTGGTACTGGACAAGCCTGCTCTAGGGCATTTGAGAGCGCCGTTGTAAAGGTCGTTACCAGATCATCCAGTTCTCCCACTGATGAGGGGGCTTGTGGAGGTAATACTGGTAGGTCCCTAGCTAATATTTGGTTATGTAGCTGCCAGTTAGTGTTGCGTGGATTTCGTTTCATAACTGGCTGCTCAACAATAAAGTCTAACACAATTTCTATGTACCGATGTTAAGAAAATGAATGCTCATCAAGAACACGCCATTTTCTGACCCACTCATAAGCGCCTTCGCTACAAACAGTGAGGTCTATAACCTCCCTACGAGCGTTAGTTATAAAAGTAGGCTCGTTACCCACGTTAAAAACCACCAGGTTAGTTGTTAGTAGGTAGTCAAACAGAGACTCGCCCCTAGCGTTAATATCGGAGCTTCCCCACTGGACGTGATGAGCATTAGCGTCAGCTCCAATAATAAGATGGCCCGTACAGAAATTATCCACCAGATCTTTCACCTCCTTTTGTGGAGAAGGTTCTTCGGCGTCATAGGGCATATAGACCGACGCCATCGTTAGGCTGGTGCTGCCGACTGTTAAGCTGGCAGCTGTAACGTCACCATTTGAGTAGTTGGGTAATAGAAAGGTGTTTAGCTCAGACTTTACCAAAATACAGGTTCTGACCTTGCCCTCATCATTGGCTTGGATGAGCTTGCACCCCTTAGTCCCCAATCCACAGATCCTAGAGCTATTGACCCAGGGCCACGTCTACGTCGCCTTTAGAAAGACGACTGCTTAAAACAGCCGAGGCTGCTTTAGATTTGTGCAGATTTATCTGAAGCACCACCAACATGAGAGAGCTCAGACTTCCCTGCCGCCAGCGTGTCGTCGAGGTCTGGCCTGTTCCGGGGGCTGTCTCTCAACGAGGAGTTGTTCAGAGCACCTGCACGATTTGGCGTGGCGGGAACCCTGCTGTCTGAAGCAGCATCAACGTTAGTGTGCTCAAGTTTAGCCACGATCGTGACGTCGAGGCCTTCTTGGTCAAGCAGGCTTTCTTCTATCGCCGAGTTGTTCGCAGCACCATCGCAATTTGACGTGGCGGATAACATACTTTCCGCGTCGGACTCCTCTGCTTCCCCTTCCGATGCCTCGATCTCCGAGTCCTCCGGAGCGTCCGGAATAGCAGCGCGCTGTGCATCGCCACGGTATACGTGGATCACGATCTGACCCAAGCCGTAATGCACTCGTCCGTTGCACCGTTTAAGGGGCTCGAGCGCCTCCTTATTCAGAGTGATAACCACCTGTCTATTGGGCCCAACCACATCATCGACCAGATTGACGCCCCAATCCTGCGTCGGGAGAGACGGATTCCAGACCTGCAGCATCTCCAGAATATTCTCGGGTTCTGCAGGGACGGCAGGAATCCATGCCCTTGCCCTTGGCCGAGCAGGAATGTCCTACCAGTCGACGACATCTAGTCTTGCCCCTGGGTAGACTTCACCCAGTCTTGCAACTGCTGCCTTATACAGTGCGACAGTTCTTGCATCCTCGCACGCGAATATTTTGATCTGACCTTGGTGCCAGCCCGCGTCAGTACCTCGCGGCGGACTACCCGGAGACTCACGCATTAAGTCGAGGAGGGCCCTGCCCATTTCATTCCGGACATACAGCCACCGGTCTTTGGGGATGGACCAACGGTCGTTACCTCGGTCAATGATACCTATAAGGATTCTGTCCTTGGTTACTTCAGCAAAGCTGAGTTTTCCCACTACGGGGTTGAACTGATGCCGCTTCGGATGGGGGTTTACCTCTCCGTCCGATCTCTGTCGTTTGAAGGGATTACCGTTCACCCTCTTAGGCACATAGGGCCTCTGGAAATTTGGTATCAGAGCTTTCGCTTCCTCCACCATCTTCCTTCCTTCCGGCGACAGCTTCTCCTGCGATGCTCCCTCATATTTTTTAAGGATCCTTGCGGCCAGTACGCAAAGCGTCGGGGAGATGCCTCTTGGGGGGGATTCAGACTCGTAGTTGCCATCGCGGTCTCTCCCTTTGCGGCGTCGTCCTTCTCTTTCGAAACTCTGAAACCAGGTCGTGAGACCATTGCCCCAGATGTGAAGAGATTGGGTTTCGTAGCAGCGCTGATGGAAGTTTAGCTTCCGCCGTTTTCTGCTTGACTGCGTAGGCAGCCGCACTGCTGCTTGCTCCCATCAAGTCACTCTTACTTGATAGCAGTTTGGGGGATGACTGACCCGTAGTTTCCATCGCTGTCGGCCTCCCAGTTAACTTTGAGGCGGAGTTTGTCCTCCGGCGTTGTGTTTTCGCTTGCTCCAGCATAGTTCTTCTCTGCTGCGGAGTAAACGAAGTCGTTAATTTATGCTTAACAAAATGGGAGATATGTAACTAAAATTAAGGTTAATAAATGAGTCGAAATACCTGTATATGTATGAAAGGTTGGGAGTAAAAGTAAAAAATATGTTTAGTGCAAGTGAAGCAAACCTTATAAAATGTTTGATACAAATACATAAAAAAAAATTGTACAGTAAAAGTCCGGCTAATCGTTTTTTCATTAAAAGTAATGGCTGGTTTTCATTAGGTCAAAATATGACATCAAATGGTGGCATCCTAATGAAAACGGGCTGGCATATGGTGTCAATTGCGTTTGCAGTCAGTTTTGACGACTCATTGTCATATAAAATGACAATCATGTGAAAACGGTCAAGTTTCAGTATGACAGCGCAGTGGGCAACGATTGACACTCAAAATAGATTTGCCAACATGTTGGCAAATTGGTGTCATTCGTCGAACGAACAGCTGATAAGCATCACAAACTAATAGTTTTGTAAAATTTGTAAAAATGTAATTTATTAATTATTCCAATGCTTTTTAATGTTTTTTGATAATAAAAATGGAGGAAACGAAGGAAGAGTAGCGTAGAACCCACACTTTTCTCCGTAGACTCGGCCTAACCCACCATTGTCTCTGCTTTCTTAGCTGGCTCCTCTTCCGCGTCCATGCCCTCAACGTTGTCACCAAGCACAACGTCGCAGAAGCTATTGCAATTTGTTTCTTTGGTAATTGTCTACTTTAGCTGTCAACTGAGAATAAATTAGCTAAAATTATGGAAGGGGGCTCAAAAGACGGGGTTTGGCCTCAAGATCACGAATCCGGAAGCGATTTTCTGTTTCAGTGAAAAGTTATTGTCAAAAAACCGAAATTTGTCACGGGTCCGATACCAAAATTGGGGCGGAATCCAGGGTAATTATGTGCAGAACACCTTTCTGAGTTGGCGGTCTTCGGCCGCGCTTATAAAAAATGGAAATATCTCTTCAGAGAAGCAAAATATTGAAAAAAAACGCTTCCGGTTCCCTATGTACAGTCACTTCTCAGAGCAGAAAACCCAGGACATCGCCATGGATCTCTGCGCAGTGGAACCACCCGGGGTTTTATCTCGGCCAAGGACTGTCACTTTCAATGTAACCCTGTTTAGTATGTTTTGTCCCATTCCGAAACTATCATCCTCCCCCCTTGCAGCAGGGCTGCAAGATATTCTATTGTTACGGGCGGGCGTTGAGCCGAACCCCGGACCAAAAGAATGGATATGCAGTGTCTGTTGCATAAAGATATATATTAAACGGTCGCATTCTGTGCAATGCTTCTCGTGTAAGAGATGGCTCCATAAATCTGGATGTTTAGGGCTTAACCTTAACATCCACAGACCCCGTACTTTCTTTAGTACTTTCGTGGCCCCTTGTTGTTTGTCGGGCGTCCCGCGGTAAGCGCCGTTCAAGCGCACCCCTACCGCCTCTTTCTAGTAGCAATACTAATAGTAATAATAATAATGTCTTAACGACTAGCAGCACTTCTGCTATACCCGCCACACAAACTCCAGACTGTTGCTCGTGCCTTATGGTGTCAACATCACGCGCAGCAGCTCAACACTCTCGCTCCCACCGGAGCAGTTTAGACATGGAAAAAGGTGAGAGTGGTTCCATTACTAAAACCTAGAAAACCGGCAAACATAGGCGATTCATATTGCCCTATATCAGTTTTGTCACCGGTAGTGAAGACGCTAGAGTCCATTTTGCTCCCGTATTATACTGCAAATCTGCACCTGGCTAGTCATCAACATGGCTTCCGTAAGCTGCACAGCACCACCACCGCACTCAATGCCATTACAACGCAAATAAATAGCGGCCTAAATCAAAACCAACCAAATCACAGGACTGTGTTAGTGGCACTTGACCTGTCGAAAGCTTTTCACACAGTCAACCATGCCACTCTCATACAAGATCTGTTTGAGACACAGATACCTGATGGTTTAAAGAGATGGACCGCGAATTGTTTGAATGGACGGCAGGCGTCGGTTAACTTTAGAAACGCAACATCAAAACCTAGACGTATTAGACAGGGGGTGCCACAGGGTGGTGTCCTATCCCCGACACTGTTTAATTTCTATCTATCGAAGATGCCCCCACCACCAGAGGGCGTCTCCGTCGTTTCATATGCCGACGACTGTACAATAATGGCGACGGGGAAGGGCCCCTATACTGATGAAATCTGTACGAGAATCAACGGATACCTCTTCGACCTTTCCAGGTTTTTCACTGAGCGAGATCTGACAATATCTCCGACTAAATCAACGGCGACGCTTTTTACGACATGGACGCACCAGGTGAGAAATGAATTAGACATTTTCGTTGATGGCACTAAGCTACCAACTGTCAGCCACCCAAAGTTATTAGGGATGACACTGGATAATACTTTCTCATTTGCTGGTCATGTGTCTGCAATGGTCTCAAAGGTACGTGGTCGCAACAAGATCCTCAAGTCACTTGCCGGCAATACTTGGGGAAAAGACAAAGAAACGTTGCTGACTACATATAAGGCCATTGGCCGACCAGTCTTTGACTATGCTGCACCCATATGGTCGCCTAATGTACATAACACCAATTGGACGAAGTTACAAGTCTGCCAAAATACTGTCATAAGAACTGCTTCTGGATGTCTCCTCATGCCTTCCGAGTCTCACCTCCATCAGGAGGCAAAACTGCTCAATGTAAAAGAGCATGCGGAAATGCTGAGCAGGCAATTCCTTCTGAACTGCTACAAACCAGCACATCCAAACCGTCATCTTTTGGACATAGATCCGCCCCCGAGAGACATAAGGAGACATCTCCGTAAGCATTATGATGAGATCCGGCATCATATTACCTTGCCGTTTGATCTGCAGAATCATAAGCGGGCTCTAACCGACATCCACACCGAGTCGGTAGACACTTTTGTCGGATCTCTACCTGTGAATCCCGTTCTGAACAGTCCTCCACCGGATATTGCTGAAGAAGAACGCACCTTACCAAGGGAGACAAAAGTGACCTTGGCACAGCTTAGGTCTGGATATAGACACCTATTGCGAGTGTCGATTTGCAGTAGAACAATTCTTTTCGATTGAATCGATCGAATTTTACATTGGTATTGTGTAACTTGATCGAACAAAAACTACCAATTTCGAATGCTTTTTTTAATATTTTCTATTTTTATTAAAATAATTTACTATTTATCAATTTTATTTGCACTTTGCAAATCAATCGACACGTCATCGACTGAAAAATAGCTGTAGAAAGACGATCGATTGTCGCTCATTAAGCGATCGGAGCGACACTCGCAATTGCTCGATGATCGCTAATCGCTTAGTAGTCGATTATCTATTGCGGTCGACACTCACAATAGGGGTGAAAGTGTAAGGTTAAACTCCTACTTATCCAGACTTAATAATACAATCTTAAATACATGCCCTGCATGTGGTAGGACCCCCCATGATACTCTACATCTCTTCAATTGTTCATCTGAACCTACTCTTCTAACCCCTCTGTCCCTCTGGACAAACCCTGTTGAAACTGCACGTTTCCTTGGACTCCCCTTAGAAGAGCTTGATGAAGATCTTCGGAATGATCATACACTCTAGACAGGGCAATACATTGTTAACAACAACAACATCGACTTCATGTCAGTTTTAGAGACGTAATGAAAACACATATGCCACCAAATTACTATGGTGACAGTTGAGTCAGTTTTTGAGGTCAGTCATTTTGACCTAATGAAAACCAGCCTTAAGATATATTTTTTATTTTTCCAACCATATTTCCGACTTTATATGAAAAAAGCAATTTGTCTGACTTTTACTGTAGATACAATATTTTTTTATACTTTTACTTTAAATATACGTTTTTCATTTAACTACCCCAGCCTTTCATATGTATATGTCTACATATGAGGAACCTTATAAAGTAGTATTATTTTCGAGTTCATTCATAGTAAACTACAGAAATCCAAATTAATTTTGCAAAAAACTTCACAACTAAACTTTAACAACTCGTTTTTGACCATTTGCCAAAATTATGCTGCGCTTTAAGCTCGAAAAACTTTGTATGAAAATGGATTCTAAAAAGTTCCTAAAAAATTTGACTTTGAGGCAAGGTAATAATAATAATAATAACGGCGGCCGCCGTGGTGTAGCGGTTAAGTGTTCGGCCTTCTACACCAAGTCGTGGCGGTTCGATGCCCGGCAAAAGTAACATCAAAAATTATTTAGAAAAAGAATTTTTCTAAACGGGGTCGCCCCTCGGCAGTAGTTTGGCAAACTCTCCGGGTGTATTTCTGCCATGAGAAGCTTCTCAGCAAAAAATTCATTTGCTTTGCAAGTGCCGTTCGGAGTCGGCAAAAAAAACTGTAGGTCCCGCCAACTTGTAGGAAAAACTCAAAAAGCAACACACCACAACTTGGAAAGAAAAGCTCGGCTAAAAATCTCGTTAGAGGTTATGATAACCTGTTGGTATATCGCCGCCATTAGTTTTTTTTTTTTTTTTTATTTTATTTTTAATAATAATAATAATAATAATAAAGGCAAGATTTTCCAAAATGTCCCATCGTGCGGAGGTCGCGTGGACCGATTTTGAAATTTTAACAGCATTGCAAAAAATAGTTGCAATTTAAAACCTTAAGGAGGGGCTCTTGTTAACACCGAAAATAATATCAGTCTAGAAATCCAACGGAGAATCACTCTTGCCAACAAGTGTTACTTTGGATTAAGTAGGCAATTGAGAAGTAAAGTCCTCTCTCGACAAACAACGATCACGCTCTATAAGTCTCTCATCATACCTGTCCTGATGTACGGCTCGGAATCATGGACAGTGTCAAGAGAAGATGAGATGGCCCTTGGAGTATTTGAGAGAAAAGTTCTCCGGAAGATTTATGGTCCTTCCCGTGATGCCAACGGCGAGTATCGAAGGAAATTTAACGATGAGCTGTACGAGCTTTACGCAGACCTGACCATAGTTCAGCGGATTAAAGCCCAAAGGCTCCGCTGTCTGGGTCATGTTATGCGAATGGACAAAGAAGCACCAGCACAGAAAGTTTTCCTATCGACACCCGAATTCGGCAGCAGAGGAAGGGGGAGACCTCGACTGAGATGGAAACAACAGGTGGAGGATGACTTGAACTCCCTTGGGGTTTCCAATTGGCGTCAGTTATCGCTAAAAAGGAATGACTGGCGTGCTTTGATACGAAACGGCCAAAATCGCCTAGGCGGTTAAGCGTCATTATGACGCAAGCCAAGATTAGATTAGGGGCTTGTTCGGAGCAGCAGCTGACAGCTAACTAACGTACATTTATTTTCAGCGCTCTTATATCGACTGCCATGTGTGGTAGTTGAAAACTAGCTATTTAATATTTATATCTTCACGCTACGTAATTATGATCATATGGTCACCATAATTCATGCATTTGATCTGAATCTATTACATAAATGACTCTTGCAGTTTCTATTGTCATCGCTCCTCCGTCACGCATACCTACACATACATGCAAAACATATGGGTCATCGAGCGCAATTCGTTTTGGTTTTTGACACTTGTTGCTAGACATCAAAAGGAGAATCAAAAAAAAAAAAAAAAAAAAATATCAAATACAATTTATTGTTCGTAGCCATTTTCGCGGCCCAATATTATTTGTATAAAATAAACTCAGCAAATTGAATAAAGTTCTTGTTAATATTACGGGCCACAGGGTTCCAAAATCAAAGTGAGTTTTTTCTAGATGTATATTGGAACGATTTTCCGTCATCCCTTGTCAAATGTTGTTTTTTCATTGGATTCGTGTGGCTTCGGAACGGTTTGCAGCGTACATTCTTTCATTTTGGCTTTTAAAGTGGCAATAAGGTTTGCCGCTTGTACATAGGTGCGTTTTGTAATTTGGATTTTCATAGCTGCAAAAAAGCTTGTAGGTCAACATTTTTTGGTGACCCCGACGTGATCGCCGCGGGAGTGTGGTACTGCAAAAACAAAGCTATAGGCAATTCGTTTTTTTGCTTTTCAACAATAACTGTGCTAAAGTTCTTTCATTTTTGGTTCTGGCGCATTTTCTCGTGCACACATACATATTGGAGTTTTTTTAGCATGGCATTAAACTGTTAGAACTGTAACTTCCAGTGAATAATCGGCCTGTGTCGTACCTAATTACAAATCGCATTTCATACATACACGTTTTTTTTCGAAAACCATATACATACTTGAATAGTACTGCTACCAAAAACAACTTCGTCTTACATTTTGTCAATAGCTTTGATTTTTGCGCAAGTCTTTTTTCATTTGATGTAAAAGTCTAAACATGGCTGAAGATTCTTCCAATGGGGGAAATGCTGCAGCGGTATCTCCTGATCGAGTTACTTTCTTAAAAGCTATGGCCATATTTGGTCGTCTCGGGCGTATAGCGGCAGATATTGATGGTGATAAGCTGCAAAACATGGATGAGTATGCACTGTCGGCAATGATCGAATCATTGGGCGAATTGAAGTCAACATTCTCAGCAGCGCACAATAGTCTTGAGGAACTAGATGTCGAAAGCTTGAACAGTGATTTACCATATAAATTTGATGATAAGCTAGTAAGCCTCAAAGCAACTTTGCAACGAGAAATTAGTAAGCGTGGTGTCTCTCAACATTGTTCAACGTTCAAGATGAATACCAGCGACACGCCGTCAATTATCGTAAATGCAAATCGCTCCAGGTTGCCTTTGCTTACATTGCCAAAATTCAGTGGGGTCTACACCGAGTGGACCAATTTCTTTTCTATGTTCACTTTCGTTATCGACAAGGATGCTGACCTCACACAAGTCGACAAGCTGCAGCATTTGCGTTCCTGTCTGAGTGGTGCAGCGTTAGACACCATCAGATCACTGGAAATAAACGAAGCTAATTACAAAACTGCATTAGATTTACTTCATAAACGTTTTGATAATAAGAGACTTATATTTCAGGCACACACCAGAGAGATATTCGGGCTGGACAAGGTAGAGGTAAATAAGTTGCGTGAGTTAACGGACAAGGTCACATCGCATATTCGAGCGTTACAAACACTCGGATCACGGGAGCAAATAGCAGATTGCGTCATTGTACATCTAATATTACAGAGATTAGACAAGGTAACTCAAGCCAAATAGGAAGAACATTCATCAGCTGGCTGCATTTTTAGAAAAACGGTGTCGAACGTTAGAGAATGTGGAGCACGCGATGCAAATGCACAAGGGTCAAGCTAACCGAGCCGAAAAACCTGTAAGTACAAATCAAAGAAAATCATTTGTAGTTTCGAATGCTTCGGCAGCAAGGTGTATGTTTACGATAGCTCAGACCATCAAATTCAGCACTGTCAACGTTTTACAAATTTATCACCAAATCTTCGGCAAAAAGAGGCTAAAAAACTTGCGCTTTGCCTCAATTGTCTTAGGAAAGGCCACCAACTGAAGGATTGTAAATCTGGTTCTTGTAGGGCCTGCCAATTGAGGCACCATACCCTCCTCCACTTTGATCGCATACCCACATCTACATCTACCAATCAATTGCCAGCTTCGCAATCTATCAGCTCGCAGTCAAACGCGATGGTGGCAACTTCCTCTGTCCTTGTCCATGCCCTTCCAACAAGGTCTCGTTCTGATGCTGTGCTTCTCGCTACTGCCATCATACTCGTAAAAAATCGTGCTGGAAGCTTCGTGCCCTGTCGTGCACTTTTGGACTCGGGCTCGAAACTTAATTTCGTTACTAATCGCCTTGCCAATCAGCTTCAGCTACGCAGAATGAAATGCTCGGCAGCAGTTTATGGAATTGGAGATGCCAACTTTGCGACATAAGGATGTTCTGTTGATATTGACCTGAAGTCGCGGACTTCAGAATTCGTAACGCAAATCACTGCTGTTGTAGTGCAAACAATTACAGATAATCAACCTAGTTTTTCTTTGAATACCGCTGACTGGAACGTCCCATCCAATATCCCACTGGCTGATCCTAATTTCAACATACCGCAGCGTATTGACTTGCTCATCGGAGCCAATCTATTTTTTGAATTGCTTTGCGTGGGGCAAATCCATTTAGCTTCGGGATTGCCGGTGCTTCAAAAGACTCTCTTCGGATGGGTTTTGTCAGGGGGTGCGCAGCACAACTCAAAACTTTCGTCTTTCGTCGTAAATCAAAAATCAGTTAGTGACATCGAACCAAATAATCGATTGGATGATTTGGTACGTCGTTTTTGGGAAGTAGAACACATTGCTGAACCCATATCTAAGACCACAAAGGAAGAGCTCGATTGCGAGTCCCATTTTGCACAACACTTTTCGCGCTTGCCTTCGGGCGAATATTCGGTTCGCTTACCAACAAAGCTTGATCCGCAGTCGTTAGGCGACTCATACATGCAGGCTAAACGGCGATTTGTAACTCTTGAGCGCAAACTACTTCGGAACCCTGATGTTATGGAAAGCTATCGCGACTTCATAAAGGAATACCTCGATTTGAAGCACATGTCATTAGTCCCCACGGCAGCTGTGGATGAGTGTAAATACTTTCTTCCACATCACTGCGTCTTCAAGGAAGATAGTTCTACAACGAAGCTTAGAGTTGTATTTGACGGCTCAGCTGCTACAACCTCGGGCTTATCTTTGAATGATATCCTCATGACAGGACCAACAATTCAGCCCAAATTATTCAACATCCTTATTAGATTTCATTCGTTTCCTGTAGCGCTTACTGGCGATATCTGTAAAATGTATCGCTGTGTCAAGGTATCGCCTCCTGATAACCGGCTCCAATGCACTTTGTGGCGTGACTCTCCAGGGGGTGATCTTAGCGTTTATGGACTAGACACAGTTACTTATGGAACCAAGCCAGCAGCCTTTCTTGCCATTCGGGCAATGCATCAACTTGCTGAGGACGAATCCTCATCATTTCCTTTAGGCGCCAAAATCGTTATGCGGGACTTCTACGTTGATGACCTGATATCTGGTGGGAACACTGTAGAAGAAGCTATCGAAATCAGGAAGCAAACAACAAATCTCCTCTCTCGAGGAAACTTTCGCTTGCGTAAGTGGTGGCCCAATGATCCGAACGTTTTGCATGGTATTCCTGATGCGGACCGTGAAAGTTTTTTGAAATTCGATAACAGCAGCAACATTACAAAAGCATTGGGCCTTATATGGGATCCGCTCAAGGATACTTTTTTATTTGCTTTCACTCCCCTAATCGCGCCTGGAAAAAATTCGAAGCGTTCCGTATTGTCCACCATAGCTCGCTGTTACGACCCGCTTGGGCTCATTGGCCCGACCTTGACTAAAGCGAAAATTATATTGCAGCGAATGTGGAGGGACAAACTTGATTGGGATGAGAGTCTACCACAATCTCTAGACACAGCGACGTCTGAATTCTGCACAGCCTTTTCAGACATTCATTATTTGTCATTCCCACGTTACATCGGAACTGCACACGAAATTCACGCATTTTGCGACGCCAGCCTTGAGGCATATGGCGCTTGTATTTACGTACGCTCAATCATAGATGATAATTTTCATGTTCAATTATTATGTTCAAAATCTCGCGTTGCACCATTGAAGACGCGCACTGTACCAAAACTTGAGCTCTGTGCTGCTGATTTACTAGCTCAGCTAGTGGCCGAAATCGCTAAAATTAAGCTTTTCGATTGTTCTTATTACTGTTGGTCCGATTCAACTGTGGTTTTGTCACGGCTACGTGAAGAGCCCTCCAAATTCAACGTATTCGTAGCTAACCGTATTTGTACCATACAGCAGCGTACAAAGGGAATGCAATGGCGTTACGTCCCTACGTCCGTTAACCGAGCTGATATTTTGTCAAAGGGAGCTTCACCAGCTGAGCTGTCCCGATCAACGCTTTGGATTCATGGTCCCCCTTTCTTGCAAGCAGAGGAGCAGGATTGGCCGCACGCCAATGCGTCCAACCCTAATCTCCCTGAAATTCGTCACAAGGCTCTGGTTATTTCAAATAATCAAATCGACTTTTCGCTATCTTTTAAGTATATCAACTCATTCAGCAAGATGCAACGCATATTTGGATATGTTCACAAGTTTCTAAACATACGAAAATCCAGAGGAACATCGCAACTAACATATGAAAACATTCATCAAGGAACTCAAATTTTAATTCGCATGGTTCAAAGGGCACAACTTTGGCCTGAGTATGCTGTACTCAAGAATCGGTTCTGTGCTGAAGAATCGGAAGGGTGCTGTTCACCCTTCGAGCAGCATCGCTTCGTTAGCACCATTTTTGGATGATTTGGGAATAATTAGGGTTGGTGGCAGACTCCGGAATTCAACTCTCGGCTTCGAAGCACAACATCCAAGAATTCTACCAAAAGATCATCCACTAACGCTTGCTATAATTATGCATTTTCATCGTAAATATCATCATGCAGGTCCCCAATCACTTCTAGCTACGATTCGCATGCAGTATTGGCCCATAGGTGGAAGAAGGACTGGGGCCCGCGCCCTACGAAAATGTATCATCTGCTGCAGATCAAAACCACGACTCGTCGAGCATATCATGGCAGATTTACCCAAGGGGCGCATTGAAGCCTCGCGCCCCTTTACCATTTCTGGAGTTGACTACTGCGGGCCTTTTTATTATAAGCCCGAAGCGCGCAATAAATCGCCTCAAAAATGTTACATCACTATCTTCATTTGTTTTGCGACAAAAGCTGTTTGGATGGAGTTAGTGAAGGATCTTTCAACAAGTGCCTTTCTCGACGCTTTAAAACGATTTGTTGCTACTCGCGGTACACCAAGCTGCATTTGGTCTGACAATGCAACTAATTTTGTAGGTGCTAATAACGAGCTGAAGGACTTACTCTCGCCTATTCCTCAGTGAAAGGCATCACAAAGATGTTCACGCGCACTGCCTTAATAATGGAATCGATTGGCGATTTATACCACCCCGTTCGCCGCACTTTGGTGGATTATGGGAGGCCGCAGTGAAGATGGCCAAACAGCATTTGTATCGGACAATAGGATCTGCACTTCTTGGCTTCGACGAATTGCGCACCTTAGTATGCGAAATTTCGGCAGTGATCAACTCTCGTCCTCTAGTACCAATTTCCGAAAATCCGGACGATCTCGACGTATTGACGCCAGGCCATTTTCTTATCGGTGGTCCCTTCACAGCCCTCCTTACGCCGCTAAACTACAATCGACTTGATCGTTGGCAACGCGTTACCTATCTACACCAAATATTTTGGAAGAAGTGGAGTGAAGAATATTTGAGTCTTCTCCAGCAGCGCGCCAAGTGGCGCACTCCACATACCAACATTCAAATAAACGATATTGTCTGCATCAAGGATGAACATTCTGCACCCTTAAAATGGCCTCTGGGCCGTGTAACTGAGGTAGTTGAAAACTAGCTATTTAATATTTATATCTTCACGCTACGTAATTATGATCATATGGTCACCATAATTCATGCATTTGATCTCAATCTATTACATAAATGACTCTTGCAGTTTCTATTGTCATCGCTCCTCCGTCACGCATACCTACACATATATACAAAACATATGGGTCATCGAGCGCAATTCGTTTTGGTTTTTGGCACTTGCTGCTAGACATCAAAAGGAGAAGGAACAAAAAAAAAATCAAATACAATTTATTGTTCTTAGCCATTTTCGCGGCCAAATATTATTTGTATAAAATAAACTCAGCAAATTGAATAAAGTTCTTGTTAATATTACGGGCCACAGGGTTCCAAAATCAAAGTGCGTTTTTTCATTGCATTCGTGTGGCTTCGGAACGGTTTGCAGCGTACATTCTTTCATTTTGGCTTTTATAGTGGCAATAAGGTTTGCCGCTTGTACATAGGTGCGTTTTGTAATTTGGATTTTCATAGCTGCAAAAAAGCTTGTAGCTCAACAGGGCTCTTGAGGGTAAACTTAGCAAACCTCATACACAAAACGTTGTTGTTTCAGTCAGATGTCGCATGAGCCGTTAACAAATATTGCCAATACCCACAAAAAATTCGTATAAGGGATTATAAGGAATAAGGTGTACGGCTGCATCACATTATAATAAGTTTATCATAGTTCCACTATGGCCTTACAACAATTCTTATAATAAGTTCATTATATTCACTTTTCTTTTTATAATATTGCCTAACTTACATGTTCTATCAGGCCTTATGCGTAAGGTTGTCTCACAGAGAAAGATTCTTTTAATTAATCTTCATGTACGACTTACTTAATGACATAAGTAAAGAAAAAAATGTATGGCCTAAAGTAAACGTAGCCTAACCCTCTTATACATATATAAAACAAGGAAGTTTTTGATTAGACTTCCAACCGAGTAACTACGCTACAGAAATGAGACTGACTTTCGAATTGAATAATTGAAATATTAAAGCTAAATTTTAATTGTAAAAGCAACAACAACTTGCTTGTTAAATTGTTCCAGACGCTGGTGTCAGCGCTTTCCATTTTACCGGATGCGCGTGCAACTGGTTAGTGCCAAATAATTCGGTTGTTGCGCTAATTCTTTGAATTGGCGCAACTTCGATTGCAAAACAGGAAATGTAAAATAATATTAGTTAGCAATTAAGAATTCACCTGTGGGAATTCTTATTGCGAAATAAAATTTAAATGAAGTGTCAGCAACACTTCGCTAGTTGGAAGTTATTGTGGCTATGGCCAAAAGAATGTAAGTATGTAATTAGGTTTAATGCAGCGGAAACAAAAGGTAAACAAGCTGTTGCAGCGATAGCCCAAAATTTATGTAAATATGTAAATCGCTATGTTTTAGCAAAGGCAAACTGGTAAGTAATTGATTATGTGTTAACTCCTCCGCCCTTAAAATCGAGCGTCCTCGATCGATGAGTTAACATAAAACTTTGGTACGTCTTCTATACCTATTTCTATAGTGTTTCGGTTGGGTTCTTTCTCTTTATTTATTTTTCGTAAAAATCTTAATTTTAACATTGTACTTATAATAACTAGTATAACTATTCCTATGGATATTGAATTAATGGAAAAATATAGCTGATTACGATTTTTAAGTGTTTTTAATTCTTCTAACTCATTAGATTGGAATTCTTTTATTGAATTTAATGACAATATTTCTTCGATTTGCTTATTTTCTGCGATAGGCTGTAAAATAGCCGGCAGGGGTTTTTTCCCTGTTATTATTTTTGAAAAATAAAATTTATTTCCTACTTCTATGGTTGTATTGACATGTTTTATTAAATATGTTCCATTTATTTTTACACTTTCGTTTTCGAATTTAACGAAGCCTTGGTATTCATTTAAAAGTATTAAATCATTTGAAATTTCTTCAATTACTTTAACATGTTGGTTATTTATGTTAGTACAGTTATCTAGTTTACTTTTCAGCAGATGTGCTATGCATGTGCCGTTTGTAATATTTTCTACTGAATCTTTAGAACAAATTGCTAAACTATTGTACGATTTACAGTTGTTGGTTTTTCCGTAAATTTCCTTCTTACATACTAGTAAAGCTTCGTATTCAATTTTGTTTATAAATTTTTCTTTTTTTATCGGTCTAACTTCTAATGATCTACAATCTTCTTTTTCGGTTGTAGGTAAATTTATTATGTAAATTAGGCTTTCTTTGTTGGATGCAATTTTTATATCAGCAAATTCCAATGCTTCATCAATATTTATAAAAGGGATATTTTCATCCTCTAAAAATTTGTTTGTTATTTCGATTTCTCTATCAGATAAAATGTAGGAATTTATTATATTCGATTTTGCCCAATGAATGGCATACGCAATGTTAATTAATTCTTCTTTTATTGTTTCTAATTTAAACTTTGTTTTTAGCAGTAATTCATTATCAATTTCTCTTTCTTCTTGAACTAACTTAGCTATCTTATTTGTATTCTCAATTACTTCATTAATTTTTTCATAAGATAGTTTATTTATTACAACTTGCCTATTATTATTCTCTAAGACGTTATTCATTTTTTCAATTAAAATATTAAAGTCGGTATGGTCTGGATTTCCTGCGATCCATTTCCATGCTGAACCTATGAAATCTAATGACCTTTTATTATGTGATTTGTTTATTCTAATTCTACTTAAATAATTTTTGGATTGATTGACGAGGGATAAAAGGATGGGATTTAGGGGATGATTTGGGAGCTGTTCATTTATTGTCGTTTCTAAGCGTCGTATAGGGTTATGGTCAATCTAAAAAATTTCATAATAAAAATAATACAATAATGCATAATTTTCATTATTTCGTTTATTTTCATTAAAAAAATTTTTGATTTTTTTTTTTTATAAAATTTTTACGTTACGTTTGATAATTCTTTCCCGCTTTCTCTATTTCGAAAAGAAACATTTTTTATTTTCGTTTCGAAAAGAAAAATGGAAAAATTTTGGATAAATTAAAAAAATTGGAAGAAGAAAAAAAATTTTAACATTTTTATTTTATTAAGCTTTTATGTACCACTTTGCCCGATTCTGTAAGGACAGTGGATGAATTGTTTTCTTTGAATGTTTCTTTTTTGTATCGGGGGGTTAGTTGTGATACCTTCGGATGAGACAAGAAATCCTAGAAATTCGATTTCTTTTTTAAAAAATTCGCACTTATCTATTTGCACTTTCATGTTAGCTTCTCTTAAGGTTTCAAAAATTTCGTGGATATTTTCGGCATGTGTTTTTTCGTCTTTGCTGAATAGGTTTATATCATCTATATAAACATAACAGATCTTTCCGATATATTTTCTGAGGATATCGTCCAAAGTTCTTTGGATAATTGCAGGAGCGTTTTTGAGGCCGAAAGGCAAACGTGTGAACTCGTATTTGCCATTTTTTGCTGAAAAGGCAGTTTTCTCAATGTCAGATTCTTTCAGTGGAATCTGGTGGAAACCGCTTTTCAGATCTATGACTGAAAAAAGACTATTTTTACCTAATTGAGATAGGACTTCGTTTATATCAGGAATTGGGTATCGGTCCGCAATGTCTTGGATTATGGTCCGTCCGTCTGTCGTTAGTATTTGTGTCACTAGGGTCCTCACTAGGTTTTGTAGATCGGGTGAGGGTTGTAGTGTAAGGGTGGGCTGTGGGTTTGGGACTGGATTTGGGTTTGGATTTGGATTTGGGGTTGGGATGGGATTCCCTAAGAGCGATGGTCTTATTAGGTTATTTGGGTTTGCCATTTTTAGAAGGAAGAAAAAATGATTTTTTTTTCACGATTTATTATTTACTATTTCTGGTTTATATTTTAATTTAACAAGAAAAAAAAATTTTCACGATTTGTGATTTCCGTTTTATCTTTTATTTTACTGTGCTAAGATTTTATCTAATATTTCAAGATTTTATCTAATATCTAAATAACTTACAAGATTAATTGAGTGCTCATTCTGCAGCTGATGCCCGTGAGTATGTTCCCTTTTGCTGTGCTGCTACTAAGGCCTCTGCTAGGCTACTCCTCGGTCGTGGTATATTTGTGTGGTTGATTTTTCCTGATTTCTGATGATTAAGGTGCTTTTTACAATAATCTTGATGTTGTCTGAGGCCTCTGCTAGGCTACTCCTCGATTGTGGTGTAGTTGATATTTGTTTACAATAATTTCTGATGATTAGGATGGGCTCATTGGCCTCTTTACAATAATTTTTGATGATTTTTTGTTGATTAGGTTGGGCTCATTGGCCTCTTTACAATAATTTTTGATGATTTTTTGTTGATTAGGTTGGGCTCATTGGCCTCTTTACAATAATTTTTGATGATTTTCTCTTTTTCTATAATATTCGGTTATTTCTTCGTTTATTCAATTTCGGTTTAAAGTCATTATTTAGTTTTGTTTAAAAGTCACTTAGATATTGAGAGTCACTTAATTTGTTTTGACTTCACTTTACTTATTTAGTTTTGTTTAGAAGTCACTTAGATATTGAGAGTTATTTATTTCACTTAATTTGTTTTGACTTCACTTTACTTATTTAGTTTTGTTTAGAAGTCGCTTAGATATTGAGAGTTATTTATTTCACTTAATTTGTTTTGGCTTCACTTTACTTATTTAGTTTCGTTTGAAATTTACTTAACTATTAAGAGCTACTTATTTAGTTTTGCCGGGTATAACTTTTGCGTCGGGCGCCAAACAAGGAAGTTTTTGTTTAGACTTCCAACCGAGTAACTACGCTACAGAAATGAGACTGACTTTCGAATTGAATAATTGAAATATTAAAGCTAAATTTTAATTGTAAAAGCAACAACAACTTGCTTGTTAAATTGTTCCAGACGCTGGTGTCAGCGCTTTCCATTTTACCGGATGCGTGTGCAACTGGTTAGTGCCAAATAATTCGGTTGTTGCGCTAATTCTTTGAATTGGCGCAACTTCGATTGCAAAACAGGAAATGTAAAATAATATTAGTTAGCAATTAAGAATTCACCTGTGGGAATTCTTATTGCGAAATAAAATTTAAATGAAGTGTCAGCAACACTTCGCTAGTTGGAAGTTATTGTGGCTATGGCCAAAAGAATGTAAGTATGTAATTAGGTTTAATGCAGCGGAAACAAAAGGTAAACAAGCTGTTGCAGCGATAGCCAAAATTTATGTAAATATGTAAATCGCTATGTTTTAGCAAAGGCAAACTGGTAAGTAATTGATTATGTGTTAACTTATATACATATATATTATATATTACATATATATTTTAATAAGCTGTTATAATTCAAAATTTGTATGAAAATGTCATTGTAAAAATCTTTATAAACCCATTTCATTTTTGATGAATAGGGTTAAATTATGTAAGCCGTATAATCAAGCGATGTAAGGTTTCTAACTAAAAGAAATGAAATTTTTGGTGGGTACCTACACATGCACCAAGGCAAGTTATGTATATGCTACAGAAGAGCATATTAGTTACGCTGCAATAGAAAATACTCTCGATTATCTAAGTTATAGATATGCTACACAAAGAGCATATTCTCCATTTAACCGTTCTGTATTTGTCGCTTAGCTTAAGTGTTAAGTAGGAGTTAATGCAGAAAAAATTGTCACAATATATGTTTTGACTACACGATCGGACGTCCGAAATTGTTATCGCGAATTAATAAATTAATAAATGTCAAGTTTTAATGTGTAATATCAAACCGACATCGAAGTGTTTTTATTAAAAAGGACAATCCTAAAATAATTAAAGAGGTGCGACTACTAAAATATAGTCAAACCTTAACTGGGGACGAGGTGAAAAAAAGAACATAAAGTTCGAACTTTTGCGTGTTTGATAAAGTTTTGAAGTTGTTTCCGTATTAAAGAACAAGTGCTTTAAAATTAAAAATTTTAAGTTTTAATATATTAAATTTTGAAAAAAAAAAATACAAAGATACAAAGATAGTGCGAAAACTAAGAACAAAAAACTGAAAAAGTAAAAAATAATAAAAATTTAACCTTAAACATGCGATGTCCAAAAAACTCTGAAACAGTGCCAGAATAAAATACTGTACGCAAAGAAATCTGAGAAACTAAGTGTTTGAACCCTTGTATTGCAAAAAAGAAAAATAGTTTTTTTTAAAAATATAATATCAAAAATGTTTAATAAATCTAAAATATAAAGAAAATTATTAAAAAATTGTTACTTTATTCCGTAAAAATCGTGCATCTACACAAAAAAAATATCAAGACAATATTTTTGTATTGCAAAAAGAAAAATAGTTATCTTTAAAAATACAATATCAAAAAATTTTAAATAAATCCAAAATATAAAGAAAATTATTAAAAAACTGTTATTTTATTTGGTAAAAATCGTGCATATACCAAAAAAAAAATACCAAGACAATAGAAGAAGAATAGCGGAATCCAACATTCCTCACTATAAAAAATTAAAGTCATATTCTTTAAAATACCGCAAATCACATAAGTTTTCTGAAATTACAGTAACAAAAAATCACTTAAAAAGTGCGTTTGGCTTCAACATTAAAAATTGTAGCCGTAAAACCTGTTCACCAAATAAAATCAAAAGAAAACTCAAAAACTAGAGAGAAGAGTGTTAAAATCAAAACGGACACTCTCTGCTCTTACAGTGTTAACAGCAACATAATAACTTGCTGTGCTAGTTCAGCAACAAGAGTCTAACCAACATTTGTATATATACATTGTTTCTTATCATGATCATAACTTTGTCGAAACAAGCAACGTATTGCGGAATGTTTCTGAGCACTGCAGCTCCATAAATAAATGTTGGTGTTTCGTATGAACATGTTGCGGAAGTTTGTGGCACGTTCGAAATGTTGCAGAATGATTAATATTTTAAAGTTTTGTTGCGAAATAATTTCTGTTTATTAATTCTATCGAACTAAGCGATCTCAAAAATTTTAATATGTGAAAAAACACTAAAAACTAAGCAAAATTATAACAAATCACAAAATAAATAACAATGACTTTACCAAAAAAAAATATAAGAACAAAACCAAAAATTTAAAAAATAATAATATTAAATTGAAAATTAAAATGGCACTGACATTAGCGAAGCGCTTAGAGAGGCGCGTAGCATACCCTTTCTCGATGGACAGGGTGAGTACACTATAACCCATTATCTACGAGATGTCGCAACCATTCTGTCCCTAACAAACGAAAACGAAAGATCCATCGTATCTAACGTCTTATGTAACAAGCTGAAGGGTCGAGCACAACATGTTATCGAACATTTAAACGAGCCGTGTTTCGAAGATATTTTAATAAGTTAAGAGAAGAGTTTAGTGTTAAGTCCACATTTTTAAATTTAAGAAATGACGCTATGAACATTAGGGCTTCAAATATTGAAGATTTGCACAAAAACCTAGGGGTAATTTTACAAAAAATTAATACAAAGTATTATTTAGAAGGCAGTTGCGACATTCTATATACACCGCATAATAATACGAAATTAATATTCGAGGTTTATTTACAGTTTTTGCCATTTAATGTTAAAACTTTGTTGTTGCAAAATAACATAAATAATATGGAAAATGATTTTACATATTATTTACAAAATAACATATTGCACGACATTGATATAGGCGCCGGTAACACGAAGGTTGAAGCTAATTGGAAGAATAGCGGAAATAATCATAATTTCCTCAAAAATTCGAATCGGTTGCAAAATAGTAATAAGCAATCTAATGGTAATTTCCATAGAAATAACCCAAACAATTTTCGTAATAAAAATACAAATTCCAGTTATAACCGTATATATGAAAATTCGAATTCGTATCGCAATAATTTTGGTAACAACTATTCAGGAAATTATCATAATAATGGGAACCGAAATAGTGGGAATTGGAACTCTCGTAATAGAAATAGCCCGGTAAATTTCAGAAATGATTCTGGAAGGTTTACCAACAACACGAGACACAACCAGCAACCACCTGTTGCCCCAATGGAAGTCGATCATCTAGAAAATTTTCAGCTTTCTCCACATCGTCCGACCTACCCTTGATAGATTTGACCCCTATTTTGATCAAAACACTTTTCGCTTCCGATGCCATATTTGAGGAAACCTTAGTTAATATTCCTGCTGAATTTGGGAAAAAGGGAGAAACCATGTCCGTAAAGCTTTTGGATTAAAAAAAATAAACCTTTTCAATGCATATTAGGATTGAACATTCTTGTCCCTCTAAAAATATTGATTGACTTTTCACAAAAGGTAGTAAAAATAAATAATAGGTTTGTTTATTGGGCTGCTCTAGCTTACGCCAGATTGAGATATTTCACAAAATTGTGTTTAACGAACAATTTTCTTGCTCTATCTTTTGTTTCATGAGTACGCTCAAAACAAAACTAGAGTAATCCAGATCACAAATTTCTGCTCTAGCTTTTTTTATGGAGTAAGTTAGAGCAGAGAAGCAATTGTCAGTCAGGAAAAAATAAATTTTTGAAAACTTCAAAAAAATTAGCTTGCAAGAAAATCAATGTTTGTGTAAACGTGAATTTGAATTAATTTTGAAGATTAAAACAAAAAACCCAATTAAAAAGAAACTATCGAGATTCAAGTGTTTCATGGCATTTCTGCTCCGAGTTGCTCTAAATTGCTCTATTTCTATTATGACAGCTGCCCTGCTCTGCTCTGCTCTAACCTGCTCTGAACTTTTTTTTGGTCAGTAAACAAACCTAATAAAGAAATCAAATTTTCTAATAATAAGGCAGAAAATTACGAACAAATAGATGCTAACTTTTACGCGTATTATCACCAAGCTAACACCTATCCAGACACCCTGAACTTGAGCGAAGAAAAGTTTAACGTGGACCCACTCATAAATAAAGATTTAAATAGTGAAGAAAGCCGATTACTTAAAAGGTTTTTATTAAAATACAAATGTACGTTTTTCCAAGATGGTCAATACTTGCCACCTTCAGAAGCAGTGAAACATCGAATAATTACTAAGCCCCATTCACCCATATACACTAAAAACTACCGATATCCTTACGCGCTTGAAGGGGAAATAAATACCAAATTAAATTCTATGCTCGAAAATGGTATAATAAGACCCAGCAAATCGCCATATAACTGTGATTAAAGGTGATAGATTACCGTAAATTAAATAGCCTTACTGTCGACGATAAATTCCCTATGCCGAACATCGACTGACATTTGAAAAACTAGGAAGGGCGCAATATTTTTCAACCATTGATCTCGCCAAAGGCTTTCATCAAATTTTGATGGACGAAAACGACATGGAAAAAACCGCCTTCTCAGGACCAAATGGGCACTACGAATTTACACGTATGCCATTTGGCCTAAAAAACGCACCTACTACATTTCAACGTATGATGAACACGATTTTGTGTGAATACATCAACAAAATCTGTATAATTTATATGGATGATATTTTAGTATTTTCTACCTCTATTAGTGAGCATTTTGAAAGTTTAGCAAAAATATTTGACTGTTTGTCCGCGAGTAACTTAAAAATTCAATATGATAAATGCAACTTTTTATCAAGACATACGGAATTCTTAGGCCATATAATTACACCGGAAGGCATTAAGCCTAATTCAGAAAAAATACAAGCTATCCAGAACGTAACACTACCGCGAACTGTAAAAGAAATCCAATCCTTTTTAGGGTTGACCGGTTACTACCGAAAGTTTATTAAGAACAACTCCATGATAGCTGCCCCGATTATAAGATATTTGAACAAAAACCAAAAGATAAATACAAAAGATCAAAAGCATATCGAAGCATTCGACAAACTAAAACTTATCATTACCTCACCCCCTTTACTGGCATTTCCCGAATTTTCCAAGAAGTTCACTGTAACAACCGACGCTAGTAATGTTGCTATAGGAGTGGTTTTAAGCCAGAATTCCAAACCAATTTGCTATGCGAGTCGTACACTGAATGGCGCAGAAAAACGCTATCACACCCTTGAAAAAGAATTGCTAGCCATAGTGTGGGGCCAAAATCGCCTAGGCGGTTAAGCGTCATTATGACGCAAGCCAAGATTAGATTAGGGGCTCTTGTGGGCAAACTTAGCAAACTTCATACACAAACCGTTGTTGTTTCAGTCAGATGTCGCATGAGCCGTTAACAAATATTGCCAATACCCACAAAAAATTCGTATAAGGGATTATAAGGAATAAGGTGTACGGCTGCATCACATTATAATAAGTTTATCATAGTTCCACTATGGCCTTACAACAATTCTTATAATAAGTTCATTATATTCACTTTTCTTTTTATAATATTGCCTAACTTACATGTTCTATCAGGCCTTATGCGTAAGGTTGTCTCACAGAGAGAGATTCTTTTAATTAATCTTCATGTAAGACTTACTTAATGACATAAGTAAAGAAAAAAATGTATATTATAAGTAATTTTGCATACAACGGAATTCGTTACAAATTTAAGGCCTTATATTACGTTCAATCCTCGACCTAACGATGCAACCGAGCAATGGAAGCATATCTCTCACTCATTACGTACCGCCGCTGAGGCCACTATAGGGTTCCAGCGAGCCCGCAAAAACAACTGGTACGATGAGGAATGCAGCACTGCCTCGGACAAAAAGGACGCTGCCTACAGGGAGACGTTGCGAACGGGCGCAACCCGCAGTGTATGGCAACGCTATCGTGAGGCAAAGAAGGAAGAGAGACGCCTTTTCAGAAAAAAGAAACGTGAGGCCGAAAGGCGTGAGTGTGAGGAGCTTGAGATGCTGGCTGACAGGAATGATGCCCGAAAATTCTATGAAAAGATCCGGCGGATGACGGAAGGTTTTAAGACCGGGGCAAGTTCCTGTAAGGACAATAATGGCGACCTGGTAACCGACGTACAGAGTGTACTTAAATTATGGAGGGAGCACTTCTCCTCACTGCTAAATTGCGAGGGAGACGTCGAACCCGATACCCCAATCCCTGACGATGGAAAAGTCGTCCCACCACCTGACTATGATGAAGTGAGGATAGCTATATCCCGGCTCAAAAACAACAAAGCGCCTGGAAAAGACGGACTACCCGCCGAGCTGTTCAAACACGGAGGCGAAGAGCTGGTAAAAAGCATGCATCAGCTCTTATGCAGAATATGGTCAGACGAGTGCATGCCTCCAGATTGGAATTTAAGTGTGCTCTGCCCAATCCACAAGAAAGGCGATCCCGCTAACCGCACCAACTACCGCGGAATCAGCCTTCTTAATATCGCATATAAGGTTCTTTCTAGCGTATTGTGTAAAAGACTGGAGCCCATCGTAGACAAGCTGATTGGACCTTATCAGTGTGGCTTTAGACCTGGTAAGTCTACCGTCGACCAGATTTTCACGATACGCCAAATCCTGGAGAAGACCCATGATAAAAGAATCGACACACACCATCTCTTTGTCGATTTCAAAGCCGCTTTTGACAGCGCAAAAAGGAGTTGCCTGTATGCCGCCATGTCTGAATTTGACTTCCCTGCAAAGCTTATACGGCTTTGCCAAATGACGTTGAGCAATACTAACAGCTCCGTCAGAGTCGGGAAGGACCTCTCTGAGCCATTTGAAACCAAACGAGGCTTCAGACAGGGCGACTCCCTTTCGTGCGATTTCTTCAACCTGATGCTGGAGAAGATAATACGAGCAGCAGAGCTAAACCGCAATGGTACAATCTTTTACAAGAGCGTGCAATTTCTGGCGTATGCCGATGATATTGATATCATTGGCCTTAACAACCGCGCCGTAAGCGCTGCCTTCTCTGGACTGGATAAAGAAGCGAAAAAAGTGGGTCTTGCGGTCAACGAGGACAAGACGAAGTATTTGCTGTCATCAAAGAAAGAATCGGCGCACCTGCGCCTTGGCAGCCACGTCACTGTTGATAGTTACAAATTTGAAACTGTGGGGGACTTCGTCTATTTGGGAACCAGCATTAACACCGAAAATAATATCAGTCTAGAAATTCAACGGAGAATCACTCTTGCGAACAAGTGCTACTTTGGACTGAGTAGGCAATTGAGAAGTAAAGTCCTCTCTCGAAGAACAAAGATCGCGCTCTATAAGTCTCTCATCATACCTGTCTTGATGTATGGCTCAGATTCATGGACAATGTCAAGAGAAGATGAGATGGCCCTTGGAGTATTTGAGAGAAAAGTTCTCCGGAAGATTTATGGTCCTTCCCGTGATGCCGACGGCGAGTATCGAAGGAGATTTAACGATGAGCTGTACGAGCTTTACGCAGATCTGACCATAGTCCAGCGAATTAAAGCCCAAAGGCTCCGCTGGCTGGGTCACGTCATGCGAATGGACAAAGAAGCTCCAGCCCAGAAGGTTTTCCAATCGTCACCCGAATTCGGCAGCAGAGGAAGGGGGAGGCCTCGACTGAGATGGAAACAACAGGTGGAGGATGACTTGAACTCCCTTGGGGTTTCCAATTGGCGTCAGTTATCGCTAAAAAGGAATGACTGGCGTGCTTTGATAGGCGACGGCCAAAATCGCTTAGGCGGTTAAGCGCCAATAAATGATGATGATGATATTACGTTCACGTTGAGCCATAAACTCGAGTTTATTGGCAACAACAATATGAATTAACAAAAAAAATCACCTTTTAAATCGAGTTTATGGCCTAAAGTGAACGTAGCCTAACCCTCTTATACATATGTATTATATATTACATATATATTTTAATAAGCTGTTATAATTCAAAATTTGTATGAAAATGTCATTGTAAAAATCTTTATAAACCCATTTCATTTTTGATGAATAGGGTTAAATTATGTAAGCCGTATAATCAAGCGATGTAAGGTTTCTAACTAAAAGAAATAAAATTTTTGGTGGGTACCTACACATGCACCAAGGCAAGTTATGTATATGCTACAGAAGAGCATATTAGTTACGCTACAATAGAAAATACTCTCGATTATCTAAGTTATAGATATGCTACACAAAGAGCATATTCTCCATTTAACCGTTCTGTATTTGTCGCTTAGCTTAAGTGTTAAGTAGGAGTTAATGCAGAAAAAATTGTCACAATATATGTTTTGACTACACGATCGGACGTCCGAAATTGTTATCGCGAATTAATAAATTGATAAATGTCAAGTTTTAATGTGTAATATCAAACCGACATCGAAGTGTTTTTATTAAAAAGGACAATCCTAAAATAATTAAAGAGGTGCGACTACTAAAATATAGTCAAACCTTAACTGGCGACGAGGTGAAAAAAAAACATAAAGTTCGAACTTTTGCGTGTTTGATAAAGTTTTGAAGTTGTTTCCGTATTAAAGAACAAGTGCTTTAAAATTAAAAATTTTAAGTTTTAATATATTAAATTTTGAAAAAAAAAAAATACAAAGATACAAAGATAGTGCGAAAACTAAGAACAAAAAACTGAAAAAGTAAAAAATAATAAAAATTTAACCTTAAACATGCGATGTCCAAAAAACTCTGAAACAGTGCCAGAATAAAATACTGTACGCAAAGAAATCTGAGAAACTAAGTGTTTGAACCCTTGTATTGCAAAAAAGAAAAATAGTTTTTTTTTAAAATATAATATCAAAAATGTTTAATAAATCTAAAATATAAAGAAAATTATTAAAAAATTGTTACTTTATTCCGTAAAAATCGTGCATCTACACAAAAAAAATATCAAGACAATATTTTTGTATTGCAAAAAGAAAAATAGTTATCTTTAAAAATACAATATCAAAAAATTTTAAATAAATCCAAAATATAAAGAAAATTACTAAAAAACTGTTATTTTATTTGGTAAAAATCGTGCATATACCAAAAGAAAATACCAAGACAATAGAAGAAGAATAGCGGAATCTAACATTCCTCACTATAAAAAAATTAAAGTCATATTCTTTAAAATACCGCAAATCACATAAGTTTTCTGAAATTACAGTAACAAAAAATCACTTAAAAAGTGCGTTTGGCTTCAACATTAAAAATTGTAGCCGTAAAACCTGTTCACCAAATAAAATCAAAAGAAAACTCAAAAACTAGAGAGAAGAGTGTTAAAATCAAAACGGACACTCTCTGCTCTTACAGTGTTAACAGCAACATAATAACTTGCTGTGCTAGTTCAGCAACAAGAGTCTAACCAACATTTGTATATATACATTGTTTCTTATCATGATCATAACTTTGTCGAAACAAGCAACGTATTGCGGAATGTTTCTGAGCACTGCAGCTCCATAAATAAATGTTGGTGTTTCGTATGAACATGTTGCGGAAGTTTGTGGCACGTTCGAAATGTTGCAGAATGATTAATATTTTAAAGTTTTGTTGCGAAATAATTTCTGTTTATTAATTCTATCGAACTAAGCGATCTCAAAAATTTTAATATGTGAAAAAACACTAAAAACTAAGCAAAATTATAACAAATCACAAAATAAATAACAATGACTTTACCAAAAAAAAAAATATAAGAACAAAACCAAAAGTTTAAAAAATAATAATATTAAATTGAAAATTAAAATGGCACTGACATTAGCCGAAGCGCTTAGAGAGGCGCGTAGCATACCCTTTCTCGATGGACAGGGTGAGTACACTATAACCCATTATCTACGAGATGTCGCAACAATTCTGTCCCTAACAAACGAAAACGAAAGGCCCATCGTATCTAACGTCTTATGCAACAAGCTAAAGGGTCGAGCAGAACATGTTATCGAACATTTAAACGAGCCGTGTTTCGAAGATATTTTAATAAGTTAACCCTTTCGCGATATTGTTGCCATATGGCAACATCCAACTTTAGAGGGGCCTAGCTACTCCTGTGTATAAAATATCACTTTCTTTCTTACATTTTGTTGAAGATTGATGTTTAAAGAGTAGACAAAAATCAAATAAGTTATCATCGTCCATTAAATATCGATAATATACAATTTTTCATAAAAGGCCTTTGCAATACATAATTTTACTATGAAATTTGTCTTTTACTTATATACATTTTTTAGTAAATTATGACAATAATTTGACTAAAAGTTGTATAAAATAAGTAAAAGAATCTTCAATCTACGCTTTGGCATAAAAATATTTTTTTACGAACAATTTACAAAGCGGTACTGATTTTTATAACTTTGCGTGTTGCCAAATGGCAACAATTTTGCTGTAAGGTGTATATTTGCTCTAGATTGCAGAAGAAATTTATTTGCGATTGAGACCTGAAGAGTTTGGATTTATTATTGTTAGCGCATTATAATTTGAAAATAAGTCAAGGAAAATAAGCTACAAAGTCAAAGAAAAGATTTTGGAGAATTTCGGGGAGTCTGACTTGTCAGGTTTGGAGGATTCTGAAGGGAAGAAATATTAGGAGCATTTGACAACAATGAATAGAATTCCAATGCTTTAGAGAAAAGACTTACAGAGATACACAGCTTAAGAGTTTCAGTTTGTATGGAAGGTGTCACGCCCCTTTTGCAATACCTCCCACTTTTACACAATTCTACCGGAACTCAAACTAATTTTCTCATACAAAATACCAATGCTTTAGAGCAAACGCCTGCAGAGACATACACTTTATAATTTTCAGTTTCTATGAGATATGCCGCGCCCTTTTACAATAACGCCCACTTTCACATAACCGCAAGTCAAACTAATTTTTTCATACCAAATTGCAATGCTTTTTTGAGCAAACACCTATAGAGATGTGCACTTTATAAGCCCAAATTTTTATTTGTATGGGACGTGCTACTCCTCCTTTTCCAATGACGCCCACTTTTACATAATTCTACCACAACTCAGTATGCTTTCATAGAAAACTCCAATATTTTACGGCAAATAGATGCGAAGATGTACAGACCATTAAGTTTTTTGTATGAGAGGTGTCACGCCTCCATTTATATAAACGCCCACCACATAATTCTACCGCAACTTGAAACTTCACTTTCATACAAAATTTCAACGCTCTAGACCAAGCAGTGTGAGATAAACATTTTAAAAATTTCAGTTTGTATTGGAAGTGCCACGCCCTTTTAAAAATATTTTTACTATGCCAGTTAACTTTCTGCTAGGGGAAGAAATAAGTTGACAAAGTTTTATTTCAATCCTATGGACGGTTTGGTAGGTAGAGGGGTAGATACATACATTCATTTTTATATATATAAAAGATACATACATATATAATAGATAAAGTTAAAATTTCGATGTATCATATCATATCATATCATTTATTGGCAAGGCATTAGTACAATAAGATCTTAGATCTTTTATAGTACAACAACAGTTATAATAAAAAAGGTACATTTGAAAAGAGAAGAAAAAAAAAGAATAGTAATTATATAATCAATAGATAAATAAATAACAAGAAGAATAACAATATATGTGTATATGTATAAGCGGGAAAACAAATATATGAACAAGGACTAACAAAAATTAACAATCATTAAATCAAAGACTTAAAGTTGAATTAATCTTTCATAACGCCAACCAGCTGATCCATTAACCCTACAGAAATCAATGCATTCAATTTGGCTTTGTGGTATCACACCGTTAGTCGATTATATTTACTCCCGTAGGATTAGTTGGGTCAGCTGCCCTACCCGGCTAAGGGGCAGTTATGGGTATGAAAGATACACTGATGCTTTATAGCAGGCCCTGGATTCTCCAACTGTGAGTTTACAAATTTTCACCTTTTCACCATTTAAAATATATTGGAAAAAAGCGTACATTTCAAAAACTCACAGTTAGAGAATCCAAGGCCAGGAATTACAAATTAAATTTTAAAAACAATAAAAAATATATCTATGTATGTAACTCTAAGGTGGTAGATAGGCAAGATCACAGGTTTTTAATATATTTTAACTGAAATGGGTATAGAGAACGTTTTTAAAGTTGCTTTTATTTAAACTACTTCTAACAGATACTGGAATAGAGTTCCAAATACGAATAGCATTTACAAAGAATAGCCGCCCGGAGGTCAAGTAATTATACCTTGGCACAATCATATCGGTAATCCGAAGAGACTTGGGGAAAACTAGTTTATCATACAAATAGCTGGGCTCTTTATACATAATGAGTCTACACAGGAAGATACAATTCCTGGCTTTCAAGTAATCAAAAATATTACAGCCTAACAAATGTGACCTCCAGCTAGATATATGGTCAAACCTTGCTAAACCGAACACATAACGTGTAACATGATTAAATACTACATCAATTTTATGAGCTGACTGAGAACTCAGCTTACTGTAGACTAGTTCAGAGTAACATATGATTGGCATAATTAACTGTATAGCAAGCTTTCTCCTAACATTGGTGGATGTATACGTTGCTGACATACGTAAGTTCCTAAGGATGTAGTATACTTTACTAACCACCGAGTTCATATGATCATCACAAGATAACGTCGTATTAATGATGAAACCAAGGTTATTTACTTTTGACACCAGCTTCAGGCACTTGTCAGCAATGTATAAGCCAGGAATGTTTTCGAAATTTATTCTTTTTTTAGCTATAGGTAGCACGTAAGACTTATCACTATTAAGACATAATTTATTTCTCCTTGCCCATGCGGAGATGGAAGCCAAGTCATTATTTAACTTTGTACACGTGTTATTTATCTCCTCATGATTTCCAGATAGATATAGCTGGACATCATCAGCATATGCATGCATATGTACATGTTGGCACACATTAAAAATATCATTTATAAACAAGCTAAATAATAGTGGGCCCAAGATGGATCCTTGTGGTACCCCAGCCAGCAACGATTTTAGACCTGAAGATTCGGAGCCCACTTTGACACGCTGAGATCTACCCGCCAAATAGCTTCGCATGAGTCCCACTGCCGAGTCCCGAAAACCGAAATAATTTTTAAGCTTGATGGAAAGTAAGTCGTGATTCACGGAATCAAAGGCTTTTGAAAAGTCAAGTAGGCATAGAAAGGTCAATTGATTTCTGTCAAAGGGTTCCCGAATGTCATCTAAAATCTTTAACACAGCCGTGGAACAGCTGTGCTTTGCTCTGAAGCCTGATTGATAAGGGGACAGCAGGGTAAACTTATCAATGTGGCCATGAATTTGTTCAGACAACAAGATTTCGAAGACTTTCGAAAATGCAGGCAATATACTAATAGGTCGAAAATCTGAGGGACATTGTGGGGACTTGATTTTAGGGATGGGGCGCACGGTCGCAATTTTCCACGTATCAGGAAAACAAGAGGTTGTGATGCTATGATTGATTATATGTGTCAAAGTAGGCAAAATGTACGGGGCAATTATTTTCACAAACTTTATCGGTATGTTATCCTCCCCGATTGCATTCGATTTAATTTTATATATGCACCTTGCCACATCTAGTTCTGACATAGATTGGAACTCAAAAACTTGGCAAGCAGACACCACCGACGAAGAATGTGTTGTAAAACAGTCATTGGCACAGGAAGGGATATCACGCCTCACAAAAGCAGCATTAAGTTCTTCAGGGCAGAAGGAGCAATCCGAACTGTCACTAACATGCACACGCAGGTTTTTTAAATTACGCCACAAAACATTATTTGGTAACGACGTATCTAGCATTCTACTAAAATACTTGCATTTTTCACGCTTTATGCAGGCCGTGGTCTCATTTCGAATTAGCTTATATGCACGCCAATTGGATTCGGTCCGATTCTTTTTCCAGAGGGAGTATTGCTTGTTGCGCTTCATTATCATTGCACGTACCGATCTGTTGAACCATGGACAGGAGGTAGAGCTACCACGATAGGTTCGCGACGGAACGTGAGCCGTATAGAGGTATAGAATTGTCTCATTCAAAAATCTCAATTTATCATTCACCGAGCTCAGACACCAGCAGGTAGACCAATTTATATGGGATATGTCACTTAAGAGACTGTTTAAGTCCAGTAGGCGATAATCTGGAAAAAAGGACAGGCTAGGCACAACACTATCATCATACATCTGTATATCAAAGGAACAGAAGATTAGATCATGGTCTGAAATAAAAGACATTTGGTCAAACTTGAAAATAGAAGAGACATCAGACACAATGAAGTAATCAAGAAGGCTGGGACAGCAGTTATGTCCATACCTTGTTGGAACAGACACATTAACCACCTCAAGGCCGACACCAGAAATATCATCTAGCAATCTGGAGCTATACGAGTCATTACTTAACAGGTTAATATTGAAATCACCACATATAATAATGTCAGAATAATCAACGGCAACAGAGGACAACATTGTGAAATAGTCCTTCACATTACAAGACCTATTCGGACTATAGACGCATGACAGAAGGACTTTCGACATTGGACTAGAGACTTCAACTAGCAAGTGCTCAACACTACTACCAGATATTCCTGATATTAGCTGGGATTTAAGACGCTTTTTGCAATATATTGCTACACCACCACCTTTTTTGACTTTTCTATCCATCCTATATAATTCGTAACCCTTAATGTCAAAGTGTGAGTCCATCACTTCAGGTCTAAACCAGGTCTCGGATACACAAATCACATCAACCAACGATTGTTCAAATATAGCTCTGACGACATCCATCTTTTCACCGTGTAAACTGCGGGCGTTAAAGTGCACAACATTGAAACCATTCTGACGCTTGCACAACACGTTAAGTAAGGCTAGGCTATTATGCTCAATGCCATTCGCATTCCTATTGTTGCCAAACATTGAGAACAATAGGAACAAAAGCAACTTTAAAATTTAAAAATAAAAAAATAATAATTAGCGCTATCATTACATAAGCAAATAATTCAGAAAATAAGAGATCAATAATAAATAAATATACAGGCTGAAGGCTACCGAAACTGCTCAAAATCGTCATCACAAGTTATTTTAGTTGGCTGTGCGGATCTGTCGCTTCTAATTCTCACGTGGACACAGCCTCTTAGAGTAAATGCCGATTGCAGCTTTCCCTCCCGTCGTAACTTAATTGCTTCTTGTAAAAGAAGGCGGTTTTCATTAGTTAAGCTCTCATACAAGCTAAAATTACCCTACAAACCAAGGGGTGCCAAGGAGACTGGGGTTTTCATAAAACCGTTTTAAAATAAACTTATATTCGTAATTTCAAAACTTAAAATTCCCTAGTTTTTCTTTACCGTACAGTATATTTGTTGCCATATGGCAACATGTAAAAAAACAGACTTATAAAAAAAAATTTTATTTTTTATTGTTACTGGGGCTTAAACAAATAGTTGGACAAGAATTTGGATTTTTTGGCCAGCGTAGTAAAAAGATGTAGCGAAAATGTTAAGAGAAGAGTTTGGTGTTAAGTCCACATTTTTAAATTTAAGAAATGACGCTATGAACACTAGGGCCTCAAATATTGAAGATTTGCACAAAAACCTAGGGGTAATTTTACAAAAATGAATACAAAGTATTATTTAGAAGGCAGTTGCGACATTCTATATCCACCGCATAATAATACGAAATTAATATTCGATGTTTATTTACAGTTTTTGCCATTTAATGTTAAAACTTTGTTGTTGCAAAATAACATAAATAATATGGAAAATCATTTTACATATTATTTACAAAATAACATATTGCACGACATTGATATAGGCGCCGGTAACACGAAGGTTGAAGGTAATTAGAAGAATAGCGGAAATAATCATAATTTCCTCAAAAATTCGAATCGGTTGCAAAATAGTAATAAGCAATCTAATGGTAATTTCCATAGAAATAACCCAAACAATTTTCGTAATAAAAACACAAATTCAAGTTATAACCGTATATATGAAAATTCGAATTCGTATCGCAATAATTTTGGTAACAACTATTCAGGAAATTATCGTAATAATGGGAACCGAAATAGTGGGAATTGGAACTCTCGTAATAGAAATAGCCCGGTAAATTTCAGAAATGATTCTGGAAGGTTTACCAACAACACGAGACACAACCAGCAACCACCTGTTGCCCCAATGGAAGTCGATCATCTAGAAAATTTTCAGCTTTCTCCACATCGTCCGACCTACCCTTGATAGATTTGACCATCGAAGGCATGGTAGTGAGGTGCCTAGTTGACAGTGGTTCAGCCACAACGTTAGGAGATTATGAAACCTTTGGGAGTTTTCATAGACGTAGAACATTAAAAACCCCTATTTTGATCAAAACACTTTTCGCTTCCGATGCTATATTTGAGGAAACCATAGTTAATATTCCTGCTGAATTTGGGAAAAAGGGAGAAACCATGTCCGTAAAGCTTTTGGATTTAAAAAATAAACCTTTTCAATGCATATTAGGATTGAACATTCTTGTCCCTCTAAATATATTGATTGACTTTTCACAAAAGGTAGTAAAAATAAATAATAAAGAAATCAAATTTTCTAATAATAAGGCAGAAAATTACGAACAAATAGATGCTAACTTTTACGCGTATTATCACCAAGCTAACACCTATCCAGACACCCTGAACTTGAGCGAAGAAAAGTTTAACGTGGACCCACTCATAAATAAAGATTTAAATAGTGAAGAAAGCCGATTACTTAAAAGGTTTTTATTAAAATACAAAAGTACGTTTTTCCAAGATGGTCAATACTTGCCAGCTTCAGAAGCAGTGAAACATCAAATAATTACTAAACCCCATTCACCCATATACACTAAAAACTACCGATATCCTTACGCGCTTGAAGGGGAAATAAATACCCAATTAAATTCTATGCTCGAAAATGGTATAATAAGACCCAGCAAATCGCCATATAACTCACCGATGTGGATAGTTGAGAAAAAGTCAGTGATTAAAGGTAAAAAGAAATGGCGCTTAGTGATAGATTACCGTAAATTAAATAGCCTTACTGTCGACGATAAATTCCCTATGCCGAACATCGACTGACATTTGAAAAACTAGGAAGGGCGCAATATTTTTCAACCATTGATCTCGCCAAAGGCTTTCATCAAATTTTGATGGACGAAAACGACATGGAAAAAACCGCCTTCTCAGGACCAAATGGGCACTACGAATTTACACGTATGCCATTTGGCCTAAAAAACGCACCTACTACATTTCAACGTATGATGCACACGATTTTGTGTGAATACATCAACAAAATCTGTATAATTTATATGGATGATATTTTAGTATTTTCTACCTCTATTAGTGAGCATTTTGAAAGTTTAGCAAAAATATTTGACTGTTTGTCCGCGAGTAACTTAAAAATTCAATATGATAAATGCAACTTTTTATCAAGACATACGGAATTCTTAGGCCATATAATTACACCGGAAGGCATTAAGCCTAATTCAGAAAAAATACAAGCTATCCAGAACGTAACACTACCGCGAACTGTAAAAGAAATCCAATCCTTTTTAGGGTTGACCGGTTACTACCGAAAGTTTATTAAGAACTACTCCATGATAGCTGCCCCGATTATAAGATATTTGAGCAAAAACCAAAAGATAAATACAAAAGATCAAAAGTATATCGAAGCATTCGACAAACTAAAACTTATCATTACCTCACCCCCTTTACTGGCATTTCCCGAATTTTCCAAGAAGTTCACTGTAACAACCGACGCTAGTAATGTTGCTATAGGCGCGGTTTTAAGCCAGAATTCCAAACCAATTTGCTATGCGAGTCGTACACTGAATGGCGCAGAAAAACGCTACCACACCCTTGAAAAAGAATTGCTAGCCATAGTGTGGGCAGTGCGTCATTTTAGACCTTACCTATACGGGCGTTCATTCATTATACAGACAGACCATCAACCCCTTAAGTGGCTTTATTCCCTGAAAGATCCAACAGCACGGGTTTTCCGATGGAAAACTCTACTTAGCGAATATGACTTTGAAGTTGAATTTATTAAAGGAAGAGAGAATAATGTTGCCGACTTCCTAAGCCGTCAAACGAAAAAGGATCTCATGGATAAGGAAGAAAATTTTGATATCAAATCTTTATTTGAAAATTCCTTAGAAACAGTGCATTCAGCTTGTTAAAACCAAAATGATCACTTCCTTATTTCAGAGTCAATAGTAAACAGATATAATACCCAAATTCGCCTAGTAAAAGTGAAAACCGTCGACAGTGAAGTATTGTATAACAAATGCCGCATAATCTATATAAATGAAACAGATTTGCAAAATAACACCTATCTCACAGATATTTTTAGAAAATATATTAAGAAGGGAAGAATGGGAATTCATTCAGAGTTACCCGACAGAGAATCTGCGGATTGGGGACTAAGGGCTTCAAGCTCATTCGAGCCAGCGAGGAGAGCAAAGTCAGAACGTGTATTCTGGTCAAGCCTGAGTTGAACTCCTTTCTCCTACCTAATTACACCAATGGGGATATTACCGCTATCAGTCTAACGGTCGACAGCACCCGCCTGACGGTGGCTTCGGTCTATATGCCCTACGACGCCGAAGAACCCGCACCACAAACGGAGGTGAAAGACCTGGTGTCAAATTTCTGCACGGGTAATCTTATTATTGGAGCGGACGCTAATGCTCACCATGTCCAATGGGGGAGCTCCGATATCAATGCCAGGGGCGAGTCTCTGTTTGATTACCTCTTAACAACCAACCTGGTGATTTGCAACGTGGGTAATGAGCCTACTTTTATCACTAAGACCCGCAGGGAGGTCATAGACCTCACTATCTGTAGTGAAGGCGCTTATGAGTGGGTCAGAAAATGGCGGGTTCTGGAAGAACATTCTTTCTCCGACCACCGTTACATAGAAATGGTTTTAGACTTTATTGTAGAACAACCAATCATGAAGCGCAATCCACGTAACACTGATTGGCAGTTACACAATGAAATATTAGACAGAGACCTACCAGTACTGCCCTCACAAGCCCCCTCATCAGTAGAGGAGCTGGAGGATCTTGTTACTACATTTACATCGGCGCTCTCAAATGCTCTAGGACAGGCTTGTCCAGTGCCAAAACCACGCGGTAAACACAGGCCACATTGGTGGTCCTACGATTTGGACTCGCTCCGAATATCATGCCGGAAACAATTTAACAAGGCCAAGAGCTTCGGCTCTAAGCCTCATTGGCACGAATATAAAGCTAAACTAAGGGCCTACAAAAAAGCTCTGAGGCAGGCGAAGAGAACCTCGTGGAGAAATTTCTGCACTGGCGTCGAAAAGGTCGACGATACAGCGAGACTTAGACGAGTCCTCTCGAAAAGTCAAACAACCATCACCTATCTGCGAAAACCTGACGGATCCTGGACCAGCACGGAAGAGGAAACCCTTGAGCTGCTCTTGAATACTCACTTTCCGGGGAATCTGCATGATGCACCACTAGCACCTGCAACAAACCTGGCAGTAAATATATCCATCACTGAGGAAAGAGTAAGGTGGGCAGTTAAGAGCTTTGAACCGTATAAGGCTGCCGGGCCGGACGGGATTATCCCCGCGCAACTTATAAACACGTTGGAGACATCAGCTAAATGGCTGGTATTTCTCTTCACAGCCTGCCTGGCTCTCAACCACATTCCGGGCTCCTGGAGAAGCGCCACGGTAGTGTTTATCCCTAAGGCTGGGAAGGCATCCCACTACGAGCCAAAAGACTACAGACCGATCAGTCTCTCGTCCTTTGTACTAAAAACCTTTGAGAGGATACTAAGCGACTACCTCTTAACAACTATTGATAGCAACCTTATCTCTAGCTATCAGCATGCATTCACCAAGGGTAAATCAACAGAAACCGCTCTGCACAGCCTAGTGTCTGTCATTGAGAAATCGCTGTGTGAAAAGGACTACTGTCTCGTGGCCCTCCTAGACATTGAGGGGGCTTTCAACAATATAAGCCCGGAGGCTATCAACTCCGCTCTAACTAATCTGGGCGTAGATAGACCTCTAACTGATTTAATTGACCAACTTTTAAGGGGAAGGAAAATAGCTTCTTCACTTGGTACGGTTGAGTTATCACGTTATGTCACAAGGGGAACACCCCAGGGTGGTGTTCTTTCCCCGCTTTTATGGAACCTCACAGTCAACTCGTTGCTACGTGACACAAGCTGGGGGGGGCGGGAAGATCGTGGCATACGCAGACGATTTAGCTATTGCATTCAGAGGCAAGTTCCCACAAACTCTGTGTGACCTCATGCAAGTAGCACTGCGAGAAGTTGCGACGTGGTCCTCTCGCTGTGGACTTAGTATCAACCCAGGGAAGGTGGAACTTGTCCTCTTCACCAACCGGTACAAAATACCGCCACTAAGCCTACCAGAACTAGATGGCACGCGCCTGGGCTTGTCGGATAAGGCCAAGTTTCTAGGCATAGTTCTGGACAGGAAATTGAATTGGAAGGAGAATGTTCTTCAGCGCCAGAAGAAAGCTTGTATCGCTCTTTACACATGCAAAAGAGCCATTGGCAAAAAATGGGGGCTCAGCCCTACAGTATGCAGTTGGATCTACACGGACATCATTCGCCCAATCATGCTTTATGGAGTCGTCGTATGGTGGCCTGCGCTGAGCAAGGCAACATACCTGAATCTGTTGCGGAAAGTCCATAGATCCAATATGATCTGTATAAGCGGTGCGCTAAGGACAACGCCCAACGAAGCCCTCCAGGTCATTCTGGGCATTTTGCCACTTGATCTGGAAGGGTTTCGGTCAGCGGCGGCATCAGCTCTGCGCCTAAGAGAAACCTCCAGTTGGGCTGAGGGTACTATTGGACACTCCAGTATTCTGGAATCTTACAGCTTTCTCCCTCTAAGCACAGATCGCTGTGCGACTACTACAGTCGGGGATAGCTGTTTCAAAATAAACATTCCCAGCAGAGAAGACTGGGAGAGGACAGATTGGTGTCCCGAAACAAATGGTGGCACTTCCATATACACCGACGGCTCGAAGTTGGACGGCAGAGTTGGAGGAGGAGTTTATTCAAGGGATTTGGACCTTGAGCTCTCCTTCAGACTACCTGATCATTGTAGCGTCTTCCAGGCGGAAGTCTCGGCAATCTTGGACGCCGCGGCCTGGTTAAGCAAACGTGTTATCGGAGAAGATATCGCTATTTTCAGCGATAGCCAAGCGGCCATCAAATCCCTTGGCTCATACACGTTCAACTCTGAACTGACGCTCAGCTGTCGTCGATCTCTTCAGGAGATGGCCCAACAGAACCGCGTAAACCTCATATGGGTCCCGGGACATAGGGACATTGAGGGAAACTGTAAGGCAGACGAGCTTGCCAGGCAGGGCACGACCAAGCAGGTTCTTCAGGATAAAGAGCGCTTAGGTATGCCGTTTGCCACATGCAAACTAATGCTGAAGGAGCACACACTCCGTCAAGCCAACGAAAGATGGCTGCAATCCCCAGGGTGTCGCATATCGAAACAAACCTGGCCAAACTGGGATCTTAAAAGGTCTAGACGCATTTATGCCCTAACTAGGAGGGAAATCTGCATATTGATAGGGGTATTAACCGGTCACTGCCTCATTGGTAGGCATGCAGAAAGGCTAGGTGTGCCCTACCGACGATGCTGCAGGAGTTGCAAAGATGATGAGGAGGAGGAAACAGTGGAGCACCTCATCTGCAACTGTCCGGCTTTAAGCGGCGCGAGAACGCGATTTTTGGGAGTTCCGTTCCTGGATAGCCTAAGCCAGATCGCGGAACTGGACATAAAGGACTTGAAGCGCATTCTCGCGCCACTTAAAGCCGGGCAGTTGCAGATGAGGTGCTCCACCGTTTCCTCCTCCTCACCATCATTACAACTCCTACAGCATCGTCGGTAGGGCGTTCATCTAACTGAGCTGATAAATGTATAAACTTACGCAATGGTGTGTGGTTGCTAAGTGACCTTGCTCAATCCCGACTCTTGCGTCCTCGTTCGTGCACTCTGGGCAACGGGAGCTACCTAGGCTCGCGGCAGAAAGATAGGGAGCCCCGGTGGGGCCACTCTGACATACTTGGTTTAAGGGCTCACCGAGGTTTTTGCGCAGCGTCTGTTCACCATGAGGTGCGGCTGCAAGCGGGCGTCTGTCTTGAAGCAAGCGGCTCGCTATATAAATGTGTAAATATTTTCCAAAAAACCCCGAAACGGGTTGTGCGCTGGGTTTGGGACCCGCCACGTAAAAAATTTAGTCCAATGAAAAATGTATTAAAGCCTCGGATGAGAACCCCCTTTAATGTTGACGACCCGGCAAAACGAATAAGGCATAATGATTTGGATATTAGGGCATGTACCGGGAATGTCCGGACCCTTTCAAGGGACGGTACCGCTGCCCGACTGGTTGATGTCCTCGTTAACGCAAAGGCTGACATCACCGCCCTGCAGGAAATGCGATGGACGGGACAAGGAAAGACGACCATCGGACCTTGTGACGTATACTACAGTGGCCAGACACGCGGCAAAGCGCGTGGTGTAGGATTCGTGGTGGGAAAGAGACTTCGCCGCCAAGTACTAGCGTTCACCTCCGTGGACGAGCGTCTCGCTGCGATCCGCATCAAAGCGAAATTTTTCAACATAACATTTATCTGCGCCTATGCGCCGACTGAGGAGACGGACGACGCAGAGAAGGACTCCTTCTACGATAAACTTGAACAGACTTATGATCGCTGCCCCCAACATGATATCAAAATCGTGCTCGGCGACTTTAATGCGAAGGTGGGCAAGGAAGGAGTCTTTGGTCCAACAGTTGGAAAATTTAGTCTCCATGATATAACATCCCCCAACGGCACTAGGTTGATTGATTTCGCCGCTGCTCGCAATATGGTCATCAGTAGTACCAGGTTCCAGCATAAACGAATACACCAAGCCACATGGCTGTCTCCTGATCAAAGAACAAGAAACCAGATTGATCATGTCATGATCGACGGCAGACATAGCTCCACCGTTCTGGACGTGCGTACCCTTCGTGGTCCCAATATCGACTCGGACCATTATCTTGTTGCAGCCAAGATACGCACACGCCTCTGTGTAGCAAAGAAAGTGCGCACAGCAACGGAAGGAAAGTTTGACGTCGAGAAGCTGCGCACGACACAGACAGCTGACAATTTCTCCACTCGACTCTCACACCTGCTATCGGAGAGCAATCCTCGACCTAACGATGCAACCGAGCAATGGAAGCATATCTCTCACTCATTACGTACCGCCGCTGAGGCCACTATAGGGTTCCAGCGAGCCCGCAAAAACAACTGGTACGATGAGGAATGCAGCACTGCCTCGGACAAAAAGGACGCTGCCTACAGGGAGACGTTGCGAACGGGCGCAACCCGCAGTGTATGGCAACGCTATCGTGAGGCAAAGAAGGAAGAGAGACGCCTTTTCAGAAAAAAGAAACGTGAGGCCGAAAGGCGTGAGTGTGAGGAGCTTGAGATGCTGGCTGACAGGAATGATGCCCGAAAATTCTATGAAAAGATCCGGCGGATGACGGAAGGTTTTAAGACCGGGGCAAGTTCCTGTAAGGACAATAATGGCGACCTGGTAACCGACGTACAGAGTGTACTTAAATTATGGAGGGAGCACTTCTCCTCACTGCTAAATTGCGAGGGAGACGTCGAACCCGATACCCCAATCCCTGACGATGGAAAAGTCGTCCCACCACCTGACTATGATGAAGTGAGGATAGCTATATCCCGGCTCAAAAACAACAAAGCGCCTGGAAAAGACGGACTACCCGCCGAGCTGTTCAAACACGGAGGCGAAGAGCTGGTAAAAAGCATGCATCAGCTCTTATGCAGAATATGGTCAGACGAGTGCATGCCTCCAGATTGGAATTTAAGTGTGCTCTGCCCAATCCACAAGAAAGGCGATCCCGCTAACCGCACCAACTACCGCGGAATCAGCCTTCTTAATATCGCATATAAGGTTCTTTCTAGCGTATTGTGTGAAAGACTGAAGCCCATCGTAGACAAGCTGATTGGACCTTATCAGTGTGGCTTTAGACCTGGTAAGTCTACCATCGACCAGATTTTCACGATACGCCAAATCCTGGAGAAGACCCATGATAAAAGAATCGACACACACCATCTCTTTGCCGATTTCAAAGCCGCTTTTGACAGCGCAAAAAGAAGTTGCCTGTATGCCGCTTGTCTGAATTAGACTTCCCTGCAAAGCTTATACGGCTTTGCCAAATGACGTTGAGCAATACTAACAGCTCCGTCAGAGTCGGGAAGGACCTCTCTGAGCCATTTGAAACCAAACGAGGCTTCAGACAGGGCGACTCCCTTTCGTGCGATTTCTTCAACCTGATGCTGGAGAAGATAATTCGAGCAGCAGAGCTAAACCGCAATGGTACAATCTTTTACAAGAGCGTGCAATTGCTGGCGTATGCGATGATATTGATATCATTGGCCTTAACAACCGCGCCGTAAGCGCTGCCTTCTCTGGACTGGATAAAGAAGCGAAAAAAGTGGGTCTTGCGGTCACCGAGGACAAGACGAAGTATTTGCTGTCATCAAAGAAAGAATCGGCGCACCTGCGCCTTGGCAGCCACGTCACTGTTGATAGTTACAAATTTGAAACTGTGAGGGACTTCGTCTATTTGGGAACCAGCATTAACACCGAAAATAATATCAGTCTAGAAATCCAACGGAGAATCACTCTTGCGAACAAGTGCTACTTTGGACTGAGTAGGCAATTGAGAAGTAAAGTCCTCTCTCGAAGAACAAAGATCGCGCTCTATAAGTCTCTCATCATACCTGTCCTGATGTATGGCTCAGATTCATGGACAATGTCAAGAGAAGATGAGATGGCCCTTGGAGTATTTGAGAGAAAAGTTCTCCGGAAGATTTATGGTCCTTCCCGTGATGCCGACGGCGAGTATCGAAGGAGATTTAACGATGAGCTGTACGAGCTTTACGCAGATCTGACCATAGTCCAGCGAATTAAAGCCCAAAGGCTCCGCTGGCTGGGTCACGTCATGCGAATGGACAAAGAAGCTCCAGCCCAGAAGGTTTTCCAATCGTCACCCGAATTCGGCAGCAGAGGAAGGGGGAGGCCTCGACTGAGATGGAAACAACAGGTGGAGGATGACTTGAACTCCCTTGGGGTTTCCAATTGGCGTCAGTTATCGCTAAAAAGGAATGACTGGCGTGCTTTGATAGGCGACGGCCAAAATCGCTTAGGCGGTTAAGCGCCTATAAATGATGATGATGAAAATGGGATCTTAAAAGGTCTAGACGCATTTATTCCCTAACTAGGAGGGAAATCTGCATATTGATAGGGGTATTAACCGGTCACTGCCTCATTGGTAGGCATGCAGAAAGGCTAGGTGTGCCCTACCGACGATGCTGCAGGAGTTGCAAAGATGATGAGGAGGAGGAAACAGTGGAGCACCTCATCTGCAACTGTCCGGCTTTAAGCGGCGCGAGAACGCCCTTTTTGGGAGTTCCGTTCCTGGATAGCCTAAGCCAGATCGCGGAAATGGACATAAAGGACTTGATGGGCTTCATAAAGTCATCTAAGTGGTTCGAGGAGGAGTAACGGTGTCGGTTTAGGAGTGTCAGTCCCGGGATTCTGCTATGTGGAAAATCCCAACAACTCAGGGATTTTCCATATGGCTGGGTCCCGGGACTGACTTTCCTTGTGTTGGTGGTATCACAACGGGCCTTTCAAAACTGGCCTAAGTGTGCCTCTGCGGCAGCCACTTGAACCTATCCTAACCTACCCGACAGCTTGTATCATTTTATACAGGAGAAACTGATAGATATGTTTTCGAACGATAGCAATGTTAGATTTACTAAACACTGTTATAAAGCCATAAACGTAAAAACAGAAATGGAAATTTTAGAGGTAGTGGAAAAGACGCATACGGAAGGCAACCACAGGGGAATGTTGGAAAACTATGAGGAAATTAAATTAAAATATTTTTATCCAAATCTTAAAAAGATTATTAAAAGGTTCATTAATGCGTGCGATGTATTCACTGAAAACAAATATGAAAGAAAACCTTTGAGAAAGCTTTTCAATCACACAGAAACTCCAAGTAGCCCAAATGAAATAGTTCATGCTGATATTTTTTATTGTTCGGGTACTTGCTTTCTAACGTCTATCGACAAATTCACAAAATTGGCGTCCATACATAAATTGCCGGATAGAAATATGGTTATCATTAAAATAAAGCTGCAGGAAAGATTTTCTTGGTTAGGAACTCCCAAAAAGTTGGTAATGGATAACGAATTAAACAACTCCCTTATAAGATTATTTTGCCGTGAAAAAAATATAATTCCTCACTTTACTACTCCAAACAGCCATACCGGGAACACCTATATTGAAAGGCTACGTTCGACACTTTTAGAGCATATACGAATATTAAAAAATACTGACAACTCCTTAGAAACAGAGGAAATTATGATTAAGGCTATTGGTTTTTATAATAGCTCTATTCATAGCTCACCCAATGTGAAACCGCTGGACTTTATCAATAGAAATGACATAAATTTTGAAAAAATCAGAAAATATAATTACACGAAGAAAAAGAGAGCAATAGAAAAAATAAACGAAAAAGCCGAAAAGGTTCATTCCTTTAACAACGACGAAGTTTAAATGAAAAACCCTCTGGCTAATAGGAACAAAGTTGCCAAAAGGTTTGTAAATTACCCTTGAGTTTTCCAAATAAAATTGACATCGCAAATATTAAAAGGCTGCATAAGCTAATATAAATATTAATAAAAATACTATATGCAAATATTTATTAATTTTTGATAAATTTGACTAAATGTTATAATTATTGTTTTGTAAATTCAACATAAAAGTAGGTGACGAAATGTTAAAATGTATACGAAAGATTAAAGTAAAACGTTTTAATGAATGTAAAAATGAAATGTGATCACAAAAATTTATGTTATTATAATTCCTAAACAAGCCGTTTCTAACCATGATAAAGTACTTATTTATGACGTTCATTTAATGCACTTGCAGTGCTCATATAATAATCTCATTTATATATCTATCGAGATCTATACCATGTTTATATACTACTTATAGCATATAACTACAATATATCCAAATAACTATGATCAATGTTAAGATAAATCGCAGAGACTCGATTTAGTTTAGCGGAAGGCGAGTTATGTATATGCTACAGAAGAGCATATTAGTTACGCTACAATAGAAAATACTCTCGATTATCTAAGTTATAGATATGTTACACAAAGAGCATATTCTCCATTTAACCGTTCTGTATTTGTCGCTTAGCTTAAGTGTTAAGTAGGAGTTAATGCAGAAAAAACTCTCACAATATATGTTTTGACTACACGATCGGACGTCCGAAAATGTTATCGCGAATTAATAAATGTCAAGTTTTAATGTGTAATATCAAACCGACATCGAAGTGTTTTTATTAAAAAGGACAATCCTAAAATAATTAAAGAGGTTGGACTACTAAAATATAGTCAAACCTTAAAGGGCCGAATACATAAAGCTTTGTTAACCTCGCCTGACATTTGTTACCTCAAAACTTTGCGTCCAACTTCAGAGGTATGTTACAATGAACGCCTTGACGTTTCTCTTTTATACATTTGTTTTCGTTATTTATTTCTTTGCATTCAGAGTGTTTTGGTTAATATTTTAATTTAATAGAGAAAAAATTAATTAATTATTATTTCCTCCAACTTTTTATTCTCTAATTAAAGCAAAGTCATCAACATCTGTGTTTAGTCAAGAGCTTTTTCTTGATTCCCGAAAACACTAACTATAAATTTGTGGGGGTGTATATTGCAAAAGGGACAAGACAATCGATAAAAAAATACGAAATGCGCGAACTGTTTATGTTGAGTTCCAAAATTACAATGTTTATTCAAACTTCTTAAAATATGTACAAAGCAAAGAAATCTTAGAAAGAGAATGCCAACTAATTTAGTGTAGTATGTACGTATGAATGTGTATGTCTGTGTGTAATGAGATGTGCAGTGAGAATTTTGTATTGTAGTGTTGTTGTTATATGCGCAAATTAGTTAACTAGGCAATACATAATAATACAGTGCCTCCCACGATTGTTCGGGCACAGATTTGCAATTGTGATCCACCATCCCGGTCCCGTTGAAAGCATCCGCTTTCAAGAGACTGGCAGAATAGCAATCTTATGAATAGGACGGCAGCAGGTACCATTAGCTGTGCGGAGGTGTACAACTCGCACGTGACCGTCTTTTCCTTGGACTGTGGATTCTACACGGCCAAACTTCCAACGTTGTGGCGGCAGATTATCGTCGTGTATAAGTCCCTTCTTTAACATTAGGTGCAGGAGTTGTCCACTTAACCCGTGAGCGTAGTTCATTTATATACTCTTCCGACCATCGGCGCCAAATACGTTGTTTGATAGCAGTGATCATATCGTACCGATCCACGTTGGAAATGTTTGTGTCTTCGAGTGAGCGTTCGGGTAAGGCCCGTAGAGAAGAGCCGACCAAAAAATGTGCGGGAGTGATTGCACCAAAATCGTTTGGGTCGGATGACATCGGGCTAATTGGCGAGAGTTGAGTATAGCCTCCACTTCGACGGCAACAGTGCTAAGTTCTTCGAATGTCAATCGAGTGTTTGCTAACGTTCGATTCAAAAGTCCCTTTGCGCTTTTTACTGCCGCTTCCCAAAGACCGCCAAAGTGAGGAGCCCTGGGAGGAATAAAATGAAAATTAATAAATTCAGATGAACAAAATTTGTAAATTTCCTTCTGATTGTTAGAGTCAAAAAAGAAATTGTTTTAATTCCTTTAATTGGTTGGAAGCTCCGACGAAATTTGTAGCGTTATCGCAAAAGATGTCGCATGGGAGTTTTCTACGGCCACCCATACGTTTTAGAGCATTTAGGAATGAATGCGTTGAGAGATCAGATACAACCTCGATATGTACTGCCTTAGTTACTAGGCAAACAAACACAGCCAAGTAAGATTTGATAGGGCCTCTACCTCGGATTCGCAAGTAGGTGTTTATTGGTCCACAGAAGTCGACTCCACAGCGTTCAAACGGACGAGCGGGAGTGATACGTGTGGCTGGAAGTGGCCCCATGATTTGTTGAGCCAGGATTGGTTTATAGCGTACGCATTGTACGCAGGAACGAACGATACGACGTGCCAAGTCTCTGGCGTTGACAATCCAATATTCTAAGCGTATTAGGGCAACCAATGCTTTAGGACCAGCATGGTAGTTTCGCACATGTAGATGCCGAACATAGTTGAGTACAAATGGCGAGTCGCTGGGCAGCAAAATGGGATGTTTCTGAGCATCTGGCAGATCTGCGTAGTCCAAGCGGCCACCAACCTTGAAGAGTTCGAATCCGGTTGCATTATCTATAAAGGGAGTTAGATGTTTTAAATTGCTTTTTAAAGTTTGATTTTTATTGAGTAATTGAAAATCGAGAGGGAAATGTTGTTGTTGCAAATTCTAAATAAGGCAGTATAATGCGCGTCGTAATTCGTCAGGAGAAGCGATGGTAGGTGATGTAGGTTTCTTTCTGCACAAGTCGCAGAATCGAAATAACCATGTAACAAGACGTAAGCATTGAGTGTATGAGCTGATACCGTTTATGATGTCGAGAATATAGTTTGTGTCCTTGATGATGGTCAAGGCCGTCTTGCGTTTCTCAGCCTTGATAATATCATTGTCGAGAGCAATTGGACCCTTGCTCTTCGGCCATTTGTTCTCATCTTGCAGCAAAAAGTCTGGACCCGAAAACCAATTAGATGAAATAAGTTCTTGCGTTGAACAACCCCGGGAGACAAGGTCTGCTGGGTTGTCTGCCGTTGGGACATGCTTCCAATGTGAACCCACTGTGAGCTCTTGTATATCCGATACTCTGTTTCCGACAAACGTTGATAGCGAAATTGAATGTTGTTGGAGCCAATGTAAGACTAGTTGCGAATCGGTCCACAAGTAAGTGGTAACTGGTCTGTCGGAGAATATGTCTTTTATTTTAACGTAGAGAGAAGCGAAAAGTTCAAGTTTGGGAAGGGACTGCTTTTTTACTGGAGCGACTCTGGACTTTGATGTCAGTAAATGTACTGCGACTTTACCATCCGGGCCCTCAGTACGAACGGATACTGAGCAGCCATACGCGCGTATTGATGCATCACAGAATCCATGAATTTGTATGTTACGTGAGTTAGGCTGCAAGCAAAAGCGAGGTACGGTTAGTGACGAGATAGCGTTCAAAGTTGCCAGGCAATTGGTCCAAGATTGATATACATGTTGAGGTACGGACTCATCCCAGTCGAGCTTTAATAGCCAAAGTTATTTTCGCTGAAATTATTAGTGGTGATAACAAGCCAAGTGGATCAAAGAGAGATGAGGCGATGGACAATATTGTTCTTTTCGTTGCTACATTGTATTCCTTTTTAGGCTGGAAAGAGAATGAAAATTTGTCGGAAAGTTGGTGCCATGTTACCCCTAATGTGCTGGTTACAAAATCGTCGGTTTGAGTGCCATTTTGAAAGTGGAAATTGTCCACGACGAAGTACTTCGATGACTTGGGACTTGAGCACATGCAAAGCGTCGACATCATCTGCGCCACACAAAAAGTCATCCACGTAAAATGAGGCCTTTACTGCTGAAGCGCCAATTGGAAGCTCATCCATGTTTTGATCTGCTAGATAGTGAAGACTACGTACTGCGAGATACGGGGCTGAGGCTGTGCCGTAAGTGACCGTATTAAGCTGATACGTCTGGAGATCGAGGTCAGGCGAAGTTCGCCAAAGAATGTATTGGTATTTACAATGATTGCTATTCATGAGTACTTGCCTGTACATCTTGGTGACATCTGCAGTGAGGGCGAAACGATACAAGCGAAAGCGAAGTAAAAGCATGTATAAATCTTGTTGGATGGTGGGTCCAACCAACAAAATATCATTCAATGATGTTTGCGAAGATGTGCGAAATAATGCGTCAAACACGACTCGAAGCTTGGTCGAGGTGCTGCTAGCATTTTGAGTTGTTGTTTTTACGTAGTGATCCTCACAAATACGATGATCAGGCAGAACTGATTTTGATGGAGTACTGATGGTTTCTAGTTGCCATAGTTTTTGCAGGTTCTCGTCGATGGACGCTTCACCAGACATCAAGCAAGTTGATGTGGCCACATCACGTTCACCACGGTATCTACCAGAGACGATCCAACCGAACAGTGTTTTCTGCAGCGTAGGTAAATTTGGACCGAGGCCAATTTGGCCTACAGCGAGTGCTTCGAAGAATGACTCTGTTCCTAGCAACAAATCGATTCGACGTGGTTTAAAGAAGGTTTCGTCGGCCAATTTCGTATTGGCAGGCAAGTTCCAAGCAGACGTGTCAATTTCGCTGTCAGGTTGGTACGCAATATGTGACAAAATTCCAAACTGAAGCGAAAGTTGAAAACCTGAAGTGCAGGACTTGATTGTTGTACTGGTTCGAGATTTTAGATTTGTGAGTGACTCGCCGATGCTGCGAATTCCGAGGTGATGTTTTTCTAGAAGAAGACGAAGTTTTTGCGCGAAGTCGTCAGTGATGAAGTTGACCTGGGAACAAGAGTCAAGTAGAGCCCTACCAAGTTTGTACGCACCTGTGGAGTCTTTTACCAGGACCATAGCTGTAGCCAAAATAATATGTCCGCAATCAGAGGTCTCCATGTGCGAATGAGTAGCGGCTTGTTGATTTCCCGACTGGAGTTTGGTTGAAGAATTCGGTGTGAACGATGGTGCTTGCCATGAAGGTCGAGGGGCTTGAGAAGGATTAGAAGAAGTGATTGTAGTCTGAGATGACGGAGCTGAATGTGGGGTTCTAGATGTCGATTGAGAAGTACTCGTACCCTGCGAGTTAGTGTCATGATGTAGTAGAGAATGATGTGCCCGATTGCAAGTACGACACCGATGTTTCGAAGGACACTGAGCAATTCGGTGACCGTGACTCAGACAGTTAATGCATAGGTCATGCTTTTTAGAAATTTCGAAATGTTGATTGGTATTCTTTCCCCTAATCAGAGGGCAGGCAGTGAGCTTATGATTGGAGCTAGAACACAGAACACAATTCGAATGAGTTACTGCAAAAGACGATTGTTGATTGCGATTGGTCGAACGACTGGTTTCGAAGACTCGGGTTTGCGCAACTCTGATGATTCGGATGAATGCAGAAACTGGCAATGCCTTTCCAATACCTGGGTACATTGGGACCATGTAGGGAGCGATTTATAGTCGAGGGACTCATTCCATTTTTTGCGTGCTTGCTGGTCGCATTTGCTTACAACGAGATAGATGAGCATTGCCTGTGCGATGTTGGTACTGGTACCCAATGACTCCAATGAGCTAAAAATGGCTGAGGCTTTATCTACTAAACTGCGCAATTTTTGCGGGTTTGATTTTTCAACAGATTCTAGGGTAAATAGCGACGCAACGCCTTCGAGAAATATGAGGGTTGGTTTATCGAACCGTTCCTGTAGTCTATCTAGGGCCTTTGGGTAATTTTCACTAGTCACTTGAAATGCTTTTACCGTTTCTAATGCGGGCCCTTTTAAACAGGTTAATAAGTAATTAAATTTTTCAATATTTGAGAGTCTGGACTCACGAGCGATAAGTTGGGTAAACGATGTTATAAAGTTTTTATAGTCGGCATAGTCACCGCTAAATGTTGGCAACGACAATCGAGGTAAATGGGGTGATTGGGCAATAGCTGCTGGCGACGAGGCTACGGGATAGTGCATGGTGCTGTTTGCATCTTCTCCTAATTGAGCTTGGATGCTAAGATGCGAAAGTCAAATAGGTAGCAGCAACGAATGCGACGTTAGCTAAAGTGGACAGCGCAGCTACTAGCGAGAATGGTGAATGCAGGCAAATGCCAAAAAAACCAGATTACGGCGATTGCAAAGTACAACAACAAAATGTGTGGGTAGGGCGATTGAACTCAAAGTCTTACGGAACTTATGTATTTGGGCACTTTAGGGAATTATATTTCATGCATACATACCAAATAATATATGCAATACCAATATGTCTTTCCGTTAGCAAGTGATGGATTTAAGACAGCAATTAATAATTTGTAGAGATGTCCAAATATGCCCTTTGATGATGTGAAATCCTTTTGCTGATTGTTGCTGCTTTCTCCAGCAGAATTTGTCCAATATATGTATGTTGGGCGCCAAAATGTTTAATCAAGAGCTTTTTCTTGATTCCCGAAAACACTAACTATAAATTTGTGGGGGTGTATATTGCAAAAAAGACAAGACAATCGATAAAAAAAATACGAAATGCGCGAACTGTTTATGTTGAGTTCCAAAATTACAATGTTTATTCAAACTTCTTAAAATATGTACAAAGCAAAGAAATCTTAGAAAGAGAATGCCAACTAATTTAGTGTAGTATGTACGTATGAATGTGTATGTATGTGTGTAATGAGATGTGCAGTGAGAATTTTGTATTGTAGTGTTGTTGTTATATGCGCAAATTAGTTAACTAGGCAATACATAATAATATAGTGCCTCCCACGATTGTTCGGGCACAGTGATTTGCAATTGTGATCCAACAATCTGATGGTCAAAGCAAGCAAAATTTGAGAGTTTGCCAAATTTTAACCTTGCTTCAACTTTGAGGTCTCCAATTTGCCATGCTTCGTTTAAATACGTATACTGAACTTTTCTGTCAAAGTCAAAGTTTGAGGTAAAGTCAAAGTAAAGCTTTATGTAACTGACCCTTAACTGGCATCCACACAGTACAAACAAAACGAATAATCAAAACTAGGATCGCCCGTGGTCGAAATTCGACCAACTTAAATTTGCTTCAACTCTCTCTTTGAAATAAAATAAACCTCATTTAACCTTTATTTTAACAGGAGGATAAACTGGCTGATAAATTTTTATTGAGCGTTAAAGTTGACGGCTAGTCGTGAAAACGGCCCTAAAGATCGCAATATGCTTATTTTTTCATCTCGCTGTCAAATATGTGCGGACACAAAACCCCCGCATTTGGAACTATTTGCCTTTGCGTACTTTATATAAGGCTCCACTTACTCACGATCACGTGCGCGAAGATGAGTTTAGCTCGCTTATATCGTTAATTTAACCCACAAAGACCCTAACCAATAAACGAAACATTTGCCAGAAAAAGTATATTGGTGAGTTAGTACTAAAGTAAAGGTCTTGCCATTTCCACACCACCCATGAGGTAGGCAATTGAAGCATCGTCGGGAATAACGTTTTAAGTCACAAAATTAAAATTCGTCAGGAGAGCCAAAAAAGGCTTAAGTAATAACTTTTTTAATTTACTTCTTTCGTTTTCTTAACTTTTACTTTTAGGTACATCTTTCATATTATCAGTTTTGTACCTTCCTTATAATCTTCCAAAATAATGTATGTCAATTTACATTACTTTACTATTTCTATGTATTTTTACAGTTATGGCGTGCACAATTTTTGGAAATTTTTTTATCTGTTCAATGCAATGTAGAGCAATACAAAAGGTTGTATGCAACAAAACCGGTTTTCAACAAAATTGCATTTAGAACATCATTCCCGATAATGCTTCAATTGGCGCGTTACCGAAGTTAGTTTTGGGTGCTCGGTTCCCCAGTAGGCCTATATCACCCATATAAATAAATAAATAATAGTAAACATGTGTATTTCAGTTCAGTAATTCATTTTTGCTTACACCTACATACATACATATATACAAAGTGAATAAAAATTTAAATATCTATTTACATTGTTCAAAATTACAGGCTTTAAAGGTTAAAAAAAAAAAATATTGTAAAAACTATATCTAAATTTAAAGTATTATATCTAAACTTAAAGATTAAAATCAGAAAAAAATAAAATTCAGAAAAATTCAAATGTGTTAATATCTATAGAGCTTACAAACATTAAATATGTGTTGATCGTAACTGACCGACTTTTTCTAGGCCTTGGTCGTGCCCGAGAGTACCCAACCAAAGATGGTACTCTGAGCTAGCAAAGAGCCAAAACTATTGGGCAATATTCCCGGCATAATAATGTCCGCATATACGTCGGTGCCCAGGATAAGGCGAACCGGAGCCGCGGTAAAAAATTGGGGTCAGCTAACTGTATATGGACATAGGGTGTCGCGATAGCGCTGTCTACGCTGATACGTGGGGCCATCCGTCGGAGGCTCTCTACCACGGTCGCCTGTGTTGTGATTTGTTTATTTTGTCCGTGTTTGCCTCGGATGCGAAGCAAACATCCCACATGTCCGTCGATGATGCCAGTTCGAATGCGTAATTTTTTCGCTAGATCTGCCTCGATGAGGGTCGTCGGGGCACAGGCGTCTATGAGGGCGCGTACATGTTGCAGTTTCCCTCCCGTTTCCAATCTGATGACCGCGGCTGGCGGAATCGCCACGGTGAGACTAAGTAGAGCAGTTTCTGCTAGCGTTGCCGTGAGTCCACTTCTAAAAGTCGAGGTGGTATGCCGAGAAGATCTAGTTTCCGCTCTGCGATCGCGTGAGTCATGTCGGGTTTTTGTATTGTTGAGGGTGCATTCGGAGTGCAGGCGAAGAGGCCGTGTCTCCGCTCTGTGTCCGTTGCATTTTGATGTCATTTGGGATCGCTGGAGCAGTTTCCTCTCTTGATGCAGTAGAGGTCGGAAGGATTGGTTTTTTTTGTAAGTGGCTGCCGGGCGAAGAGACCTAGTCTCCGCTCCAGACTCCTCCACTTTACGGTTCTCCCTAGCTGGACGAAGAGGCCATGTCTCCGTTCCAGAATCCGATGCGTAGAGCGAGATAGAGTCGTCCATCCGTTCCTGCGGTGATTCTAATTCTTCACTTAGCTGTTGACTCCATGGCTTACTGCGGGCTTCACTTAGCAGTTGATTGTCATCAACTTGCGTTATGTGGAGCGTAGAGTGGTGCTTTTTTGCGCAATATCTGCATCGTCCGTGACTTGGGCAGACGTCGGAACGGTGCTCCATCCCCAAGCAGTTGCCGCAGAAGCGTCCGCGGATTGCTTCGTATAAACGCTGCTCGGGTTGCATGGACCTAAATACGCGGCATAGGCGGATCGGGTGTGGTTGGGAGCATAAGCGGCAGTCGATGGTATACAGATGGGAGTTTTCGGTAGCGTGGCGTTGCATGGCGGCAAATCGACCCATTTTTTCTGAAATAAGTAAAAATTGTAATGCAATAAAAAAACCCCCTTCGACTTTTAAATTTTTTAAGTTCATTTTTATAAAAGTTTTCTTTTTTAGTTATATCGAAAGCAATATTAAAAAAATTAAAATGTTTTGTTGGGAAAAACTAAAAACACTTTCAGGAACTACATAAGATGCAGTTTATAAGATACACAATCAAAAACAGCTAAGTTTTAACAATGTGAGTTGCAGAGTGATTGAGCATAACTTGGTTATAGCTTTCAAAATTTAAAGTGGACACATAAAAAAAGTCGGAACTACGCCCCAGCCTTGTTAATTCTGGATCGAAGTACTTGGTCAGCTGCGATATATCGGGTCATAGGTCATAAGTTAAATATACGTGTTTAAACGAAACATGGCAAATGGAAAACCTCAAAGTTGAAGGTTGAAATTTTGCAAACTCTCTAATTTTGCTTGCTTTGACAATCAGATGTGGATGATTTTGCTTTAATTTAAGATAATAAATTTTTCTCTATTAAATTAATAAATTTGCCAAAACACTCTGAGTGCAAATAAATAAATAACGAAAACAAATGAATAAAAGGGAAGCGTCAAAGCGTTCATTGTGGCATACCTCTGAGGTTGAGGTCGTAAATGTCAGGCGAGGTTAAAAAAGCTTTATATAATTGACCCTTTAGAATTAGCGTCTTGCATTGATAACTTCCTGAAAAACAATATTTTTTGTGAATACCCTTCCATCGTTAGCTAGGTGACCTTGATTATTATGTTCGCTAACATAAAACTTCAAGCTGTCAAACGACCTAACTCTGCTTGCAGCCACATACAACTGCCCAAGGGTAAATACAGGGCGCTTCAACAATATCCCGACCTTCTCAAAGGTTTGACCTTGAGACTTGTTTACAGTCATTGCAAAAGACGGTATTATTGGGAACTGAGTCCGTTGAAAACTAAACGGTAGTATGGTTCCAGAGTAGGTTAATTTTATTCGTGGAATAAGAATTCGTTTCCCTTTTGAATATCCCGTTAAAACTTCACAATCAATAGCATTGTTATGAAGGCCCTTAACCCTCATTCGTGTACCGTTCACTAAGGCTTCTTTTGTATTTAAATTTCTAATAAGAAGCACAACACAGTTAGGTAGGTAGGTTGAAGTGGCTGCCGCAAAGGCACACCTAGGCCAGTATTAAAAGGCCCGTTGTGATACCATCAACACTAGGAAAGTCAGTCCCGGGACCCAGCCATATGGAAAATCCCAGTGCTATTGGGACTCTCCACATAGCAGAATCCCGGGGCTGACTCTCCTAAAACCGACACCGTTACACCTCCTCGAACCATTTAGATGACTTGATGAAAGCCATCAAGTCCTTTATGTCCAGCTCCGCTACCTGGCGTAGGCTATCCAGGAAGGGAACTCCGAAAAAGCGCCTTCTCGCGCCGCTTAAAGCCGGGCAGTTGCAGATGAGATGCTCCACCGTTTCCTCCTCCTCATCATCTTTGCAACTCCTACAGCATCGTCGATAGGGTACACCCAGCCTTGCTGCGTGCCTTCCAATAAGGCAGTGCCCGGTTAAAACCCCTATTAATATAGATATATCCCTTCTTCTTAGGGTGTAAATATATTTAGATCTTTTAATATCCCATTTTGGCCAGGATTGTTTGGATACTCGGCACCCTGGCGATAAAAGCCATCTTTCATTGGCTTGTCGGAGTGTATGCTCCTTCAGCATTAGCTTGCATGTGGCAAAGGGCATACCTAAGCGTTCTTTATCCTGAAGAACCTGCTTGGTCGTGCCCTGCCTAGCAAGTTCGTCTGCCCTACAGTTTCCCCTCAATGTCCCTGTGTCCCGGGACCCATGTGAGGCTCACGCGGTTCTGTTGGGCCATCTCCTGAAGAGATCGACGACAGCTGAGCGTCAGTTCAGATTTGAACAAGTAAGAGCCAAGGGATTTGACTGCCGCTTGGCTATCGCTGAAAATAACGATATTCTGTGCGATAGCGTGTTGCCCTATCCAAGCCGCGGCGTCCATGATTGCTGACACCTCAGCCTGGAAGACGCTGCAATGATCAGGCAGTCTGAAGGAAAGCTCAAGGTCCAGATCCTTGGAATAAATCCCTCTTCCAACTCTGCCGTCCAACTTCGAACCGTCGGTGTATATGGAAATGCCGCCATTAGTAGCAGGACACCGATCCCTCCTCTCCCAGTCTTCCCTGCTGGGAATGTTTATTCTGAACCAGCTCTCTACGACTGTTGTGGATGCACAACGGTCCGTGCTCGGAGGGAGAAAGCTGTAAGAATCCAGAATACCGGAGTGTCCAGTAGTGCCTGCGCTCCAGCCGGAAGTTTCCCTTAGACGCAGAGCCGATGCTGCCGCTGCCCGGTACGCTTCCAGATCGGGTGGCAAAATGCCAAGAATGGCCTGGAGAGCTTCGTTGGGCGTTGTTCTCAACGCGCCGCTTATACAGATCATGCTAGATCTGTGGACTTTACCTAACAGGTTTAGGTTGGCTGCCTTGCTCAGCGCAGGCCACCATACCACGACGCCATACAGCATAATTGGCCGGATTATCGCAGTGTAAATCCATCTGCAGATTTTGGGACTGAGCCCCCATTTTTTGCCAATGGCTCTTTTACAGGTGTAAAGTGCAATGCACGCTTTCCTCTGGCGCTGGATGACATTCTCCTTCCAGTTAAGCTTTCTATCCAGAACTATTCCTAGGAATTTGGCTTTGTCAGCCAAGTTCAGGCGCACGCCATTTAGTTCTGGTAGGCTTAGCGTTGGTATTTTGTACCGGTTAGTATAAAGGACAAGCTCCACTTTTCCCGGGTTGATATTAAGTCCGCAGCGAGATGACCACGAGAAAACTGTTCGCAGTGCTACTTGCATCAAGTCACACAGGGTTTGTGGGAATTTGCCCCTGTATGCAATAGCTAAATCGTCTGCATATGCAACTATCCTCCCGCCCCCCCAGCTTGTGTCTCGTAGCAACGAGTTTACAGTGAAGTTCCATAAAAGCGGAGAGAGAACACCACCCTGAGGCGTTCCTTTTGTGACATAGCGTGAGAAATCAACTGTGCCCAGTGTAGAAACTATTTTCCTTCCCTTTAGTAGCTTATCAATTAGTCTAATAAGAGACCTGCTTATGCCCAGATTAGTTAGAGCGGTGTTAATAGCCTCCGGGCTTATATTGTTGAAGGCACCTTCAATGTCTAGGAAGGCCACGAGACAGTAATCTTTTTCATACAACGATTTTTCAATAACAGAGACAAGGCTGTGAAGCGCAGTTTCCGTTGATTTACCTTTGGTGTATGCATGTTGATAGCTAGAGATAAGGTTGCTATCAATAGTAGAGGAGAGATAATCGCTAATTATCCTCTCGAAGGTTTTGAGTGCAAAGGACGAGAGACTGATCGGTCTGTAGTCCTTAGGCTCATAGTGTGAGGCTTTCCCAGCCTTAGGAATAAAGACTACCTTGGCGCTTCTCCAGGAGTGCGGAATGTAGTTGAGAGCCAGGCAGGCTGAAAAGAGAAATACCAGCCATTTAGCCGATGTTTCCAATGTGTTTATGAGTTGTGCGGGGAAAATCCCGTCTGGCCCAGCAGCCTTGAACGGCTCAAAGCTTTTGATCGCCCACCTTACCCTTTCCTCCGTGATGGGTATATTCACTGCCATATTTGTTGCAGATGCTAAAGGTGCTTCATGCAAGTTCCCCGGAAAGTGTGTATTCAGTAGCAGCTCTAGGGTTTCCCCTTCCGTGCTAGTCCACGATCCGTCAGGCTTCCGCAAATAGCTAATGGCTGTTTGAGTTTTTGAGAGCACTAGTCTAAGCCTCGCCGTATCATCGACCTTTTCGACCCCGGTGCAGAAATCTCTCCACGAAGTTCTCTTCGCCTGCCTTAGGGCCCTTTTATAGGCCCTCAGTTTAACTTTATATTCGAGCCATTCAGGCTCCGTACCGAGGCTCTTGGCCCTATTAAATTGGTTCCTGCAGGACTTGCGAAGCGAATCCAGGTCGTAGGACCACCAGTGTGGTCTATGTTTACCGCGTGGTTTCGGCACTGGACAAGCCTGCTCTAGGGCATTTGAGAGCGCCGTTGTAAAGGTCGCAACTAGATCATCCAGTTCTCCTACTGATGATGGAGCTTGTGGGGGTAACACTGGTAGGTCCCTAACTAATATTTGATTATGTAGCTGCCAATTAGTGTTGCGTGGATTGCGTTTCATAACTGGCTGCTCAACAGAAAAATCTACGGCAATTTCTATGTACCGGTGGTCGGAAAATGAATGCTCCTCAAGAACACGCCATTTCCTAACCCACTCACAAGCGCCTTCGCTACAAATAGTGAGGTCTATGACCTCCCTACGGGCCTTAGTGATAAAAGTAGGCTCGTTACCCACGTTACAAACCACCAGGTTAGTTGTTAGTAGGTAGTCAAACAGAGACTCGCCCCTAGCGTTAATATCGGAGCTTCCCCACTGGACGTGATGAGCATTAGCGTCAGCTCCAATAATAAGATGACCCGTGCAGAAATTTTCCACCAGATCTTTCACCTCCTTTTGTGGAGGAGGTTCTTCGGCGTCATAGGGCATGTAGACCGAGGCCATCGTCAGGCTGGTGCTGCCGGCAGTTAAGCTGGCAGCTGTAATGTCACCATTTGAATAGTTGGGTAAGAGAAAGGTGTTCAGCTCAGACTTGACCAAGATACAGGTTCTGACCTTGCCCTCCTCATTAGCTCGGATGAGCTTGTACCCCTTAGCCCCCAATCCACAGATCCTTGAGCTATTAACCCAGGGTTCTTGGATAAGGACCACGTCTACGTCGCCTTTATAAAGACGACTGCTTAGGGCAGCTGAGGCTGCTTTAGATTTGTGCAGGTTAATCTGAAGCACCACCAACATGAGAGCGCTCAGACTTCCCTACCACCGTCGTACCGTCGTGGAGGTCTACCCCGTCCCGGGGCCTATCTCTCAACGACAATTTATCTGCACGATTTGGCATGGCGGAATCTCTACTGTCTGAAACGGCATCAACGTTAGTGTGCACCGGATTGCCCTCCACCACCGTGCGGTCGAGGTCTTCCGCGTCCGTTAGGCTATCTTCCATCGCCGAGTCGTTCACGGCTTCCTCGCAATTTGACGTGGCGGATACCATACTTTCCGCGTCTGACACCCCTGCCTCCTCTTCTGGTCCTTCGATTTCCGAGTCCTTCGAAGCGGCCGGAATGGCAGCGCGTTGTGCATCGCCACGGTATACGTGGATCACGATCTGACCCATTCCATAATGCACTCGTCCGTTGCACCGTTTAAGGGGCTCGAGTGCCTCCTTATTCAAAGTTAAAACCACCTGTCTATGAGGCCCAACCTCACCCTCGACCAGATTGACACTCCAGTCCTGCGTCGGGAGAGACGGATTCCAGGCCTGCAGCATCTCAAGAATATTCTCCGGTTCAGCAGGGATGGCAGGAATCCGTGCCCTTGCCCTTGGCCGGGCCGGAATGTCCTTCCAGTCGACGACCTCGATTTTTGCCCCTGGGTAGACTTCACCCAGTCTTGCAACTGCTGCCTTGTACAGTGCAACAGTTCTTGCATCCTCACACGCGAAAACTTTAATCTGACCCTGGTGCCAACCCGCGTCTGTACCCCGCGGCGGACTACCCGGAGACTCACGCCATATGTCGAGAAGGGCCCTGCCAATTTCGTTCCGGACATACAGCCACCGGTCTCTATCAATGACACCTATAAGGATCCTGTCCTTGGTCACTACAGCAAAGCTGGGTTTGCCCACTACTGGGATATTCTGATGCCGCTTCGGATGGGGATCCACCTCTCCGTCCGATCTCTGGCGTTTGAAGGGATTCCCGTTCAGCCTTTTAGGCGCATAGGGCCTTTGGAAATTTGGTATCAGAGCTTTCGCTTTCTCCACCATCTTCCTTTCATTCAGCGATAGTGTATCCTGCGATGCTCCCTCATATTTCTTCAGGATCCTTGCAGCCTTCCTTTTATCCCAGTACGCAAAGCGTCGGGGAGATGTCTTTTGGGAGGAGTTCAGACCCGTAGTTGCCATCGCGGTCTCTCCCTTTGATAGAAGCTTAGTTGCATCTTCCTTCTCTTTCGGATCACTGAGGCCAGGTCCCGAGACCATTGCCACAGACATTGAGAGGTTGATGTTCGTGCCGGCGCTTGATGGAAGTTTAGCATCCGCCATTTTCTGCTTACCTGCGTATGCAGCCGCACTGGTGCTGGCTTTCATCAAGTCACTCTCACTTGCTAGCAGTTTCGAGGATGACCGACCCGTAGTTTCCATCGTTGTCGGTCCCCCAGTTGACTTTGAAATAGAGTTTGTCCTCCGGCGTTGTGATTTCTCCTGCTCCAGCATGGTTCTCCTCTGCTGCGGAGTAAACGAAGTTATTGAGGGTTTGAATTACGAAAGCGCTTTAGCAATCGCCAAAAAGCCTCAAGGGCCGGCGCAAAGGGAGGCGACCAATAAAAGGGGACGATCCAACAGTACGACCCCACCATATTTCCAAAAGAGGACACGGCAGTTGACTCCTCTTCAAGGCGATGCAGCCAAACAGTCAGGATCTTCTAAAGATACCCTGGTCACTGGAGCCAGTGCCTTAGTAGCCGCGGGCCATCCTGATGGTGTGGCAGCAAAACCGTCAGAATCTTTTAGAGATGCCCTGACCACTGTTAAGCTGGGCATAATCCCGCAGGATTATCCTATTACCATCTGGTCTTCAGAGCAAGTGAAGATCATAAGGAAGGCCATTCTGAATGAAGTGTGGAAACTTCAAGTTGGCGCTATCAGTCCCCGGTTTACGGGATGCCTGATTCGCCAAGGATGGCTTTCGATTGTCTGCGAGGATTCTAATACCGCAGAGTGGATAAAAGACATCGTCCCAAAACTAACTCCATGGGAGGGCGCGAAACTAAAGGTAGTCTCGGACGCCGAAGTACCACGTCGAATTATCTTTGTCGGGTATTTCAAGGAGGAAGATTGTCCCTCAAACGAACATCTTCTGAGGATTTTTGCTGTTCAGAATGCGGCCCTGGACACCAGGAATTGGAGGATACTCAATCGTATAAGTAGGGCCACAGTGGCGGAAATCACAATAGCTGTAGATCCGTTGTCCGCAGAAACGATCGGCAAGCTAAATAACAACATCTATTTTGGGTATGCCAAGGTCAAACTGAGGGCTAAAACCAAACCATCTCTGCCCCGGGTAGATGATAAAGCCAGCGGTAGAGATGGAAATACTATGGCAGAACAGAAGGCAAAAGACCAGGCAGCCGGCGACTCAGAGTCATTACCGGTGGAGCAGGTATCTACTGTTAAACAAACTGCAATGCAGCAAGAATGCATGGAGGATGCACCAACCAAATTTGAGCTGAAATCAACAGCAACGGCTATGGTAGTCGAGACTCCGCTAAAGGCTTCAACGGGAGCTATCCACAAGCCCTCTCAAAACCTACAAACGAAAAGTGGTGAGAACCACAGATCTGAAAAAGGAAAAGCCGAGGGCCAAGATCAAGCATCTGGAGGCGATACTTTGCTGAACAGCAGCCGACTTAAAGAGAGGGCGGACTCAGTCCGCAAAAACTCTTTATAATGTCTCCCCTCCCAAAAAACAATCTTAGCTCGAGGCGTCTTAAATGCCTCCAAGTGAATCTTCATCATGCCAAGGCAGCTTCGGATGTCCTTAGCAGAAGATTCAACAGAGAAGGTCTGGGGATCGCTTTCATTCAAGAACCGTGGATTCTACATGGTTCTGTGAAAGGTTTCAATAGTGTTGATGGTAAATTAATCTATGCCACCGGTTCCCGTCCCAGGGCGGCGATGCTTCTAAGCAAAAAACTGTCGTTTATTCCACTTTTACAGTTCATGACAGCTGATTTGGTTGCAGTTTGGGCGAAAATTCCAACCCCAAGAGGTGAAAAAGAGGCCATTTTAGCCTCTGCTTACTTTCCGGGTGAGGAGGTAACAGCCCCAACTGCTGAATCCAAATCCCTCATTGAGTACTGCCAACAGAAGGCTATCCCTTGGATCCTCTGCTGTGACGCAAACTCCCACCACACAGCGTGGGGTAGTACGAACATAAATAACAGGGGGGAGCACCTCCTGGAGTTTATTAGTAGTCACAATATCAATGTAATGAACCGTGGTAATGAACCAACTTTTGTTAATGCTATCAGAGGAGAGGTTCTTGACCTCACTCTATGTAGCCAAAACATGGCTTTCACTGTCACAAACTGGCACGTCTCGGGGGAGGAATCAATGTCGGACCACAAACACATTGTATTCGACATGGGTCACTTCTCTGATCATGAGCTCGTTTTCAGGAACCCCAGGAAAACGAATTGGGAACAATTTCGTTTTACCATGGAAGAAAGTGGCAATTGCCTACACCAACCGATAACTACGGTGCAGGAGATTGAGACAGAAGCTGAACAATTTCAATCAGATATTATAACGGCTTTCAACGAGAGTTGTCCCCAGGCTAAAAAACGTGTACAACGGGATGTGCCTTGGTGGAACAAAACGCTTGCACAGTTAAGATGTCAAGCAAGAAGGTTGTTTAATACAGCTAAAGACACGGGAGACTGGGTATCCTATAGGAATGCTCTAACTTCCTATAATAAAGAACTTAGGAAATCTAAGAGGGCAACCTGGAGAGAACACTGCGAAAACATTAAAGATCTCCCTACGGCAGTGCGGCTCCAAAAGGCCCTTGCGAGAGGCCACAGCAACGTGATTGGCACTCTGAAGAACCCAGATGGGAGCTACACCAAGCAGCCGGAGGACACATGCAAACTTTTGCTTGCTACTCACTTTCCGGACTGCATACCAGGCAACCAACACTCTCCTCTAATTGACGATCTACCGACGATTAGTGGTAGAGAAAAGAGCCTGGCAGCTAAGCTCACCACTGTTGAGAAAGTGCAATGGGCTTTATCTACGTTCAGCGCTTTCAAATCTCCAGGACCGGATGGTGTCTACCCTTGTTTGCTGCAGCAAGGGATCGGCTATACAGCCCCAGTCCTATCCAATTTATATAGAGCATCACTGCTATTGGGACACATTCCTAACAGATGGACAGAGGTTAAGGTTGTATTTATACCGAAACCAGGGAAGCCTGAAAACTTGCCATCGTCGTATCGACCAATAAGTCTCAGTTCCTTTCTCCTAAAGGGAATGGAGAAAGTTTTGGATCAGCACATTAGGGAAGTAAACTTAAAGAAATTCCCTCTGTGTAAAACCCAATTTGCGTACCAACCCGGAAAATCTACGGAGACTGCTATCCACTGCCTTACAGAAAAAATTGAAAAGGCCATAGAGTCTAAAAACATAGCCCTGTGTGCATTTATCGACATATCAGGCGCTTTCGATAATACGACGTATCAGGCCATTGAGGAAGCCATGATTAGTAAGGACGTAAGCCCAATGATCACTCGCTGGGTGCTGGCCATGCTAAAGCAAAGAAAAATCAGCTTTGAGCTAGGTGGGAGTGCTGGCTCAATCGTGGCCACAAGAGGATGCCCTCAAGGAGGTGTACTTTCTCCTCTACTGTGGACCCTAGTCATAGACGAGCTTCTTCACCTTCTGAAGGGCAATGGCTTTGACGTACAGGGCTATGCAGATGACTTAGCAGTCTGCGTGACAGGAATGCATGAGGATACAATATCCGATCGCATGCAACAAGCCCTGCGCATTATTGAAAGATGGTGTGCTAACAAAGGGTTATCTATTAACCCAAATAAAACATTCTTGGTGCCTTTTACGCGGCGAAGGAAGCTGTCTATGTTAGAGCCGTCCCTAGGAGGCTGCCGTATAAGTTTTTCGATGGAAGCAAAATACCTAGGAGTAACATTAGACAAAACCCTCACATGGAATGCTCATTTGGAAGCTACCATAAATAAAGCAACGAGGGCCTATTTCGCATGCACTAGACTGTATGGCAAAACATGGGGGCTGTCTCCAAAAATGACGTATTGGTCATTTAATACAGTTGTGAAGCCAATAGTTACCTACGCTTCCCTAGTCTGGTGGCCGAAGTCGGCCCAAAGAACAGCGGCAATTAAATTAAGTAAGCTGCATCGGCTAGTCTGTGTAGGCATAACAGGTGCAATGAGAACGTGCCCTGCTGATGCTTTAAGTGCCCTTGTGGGAATACCTCCCTTCCCAATTCTGATAGAGAAGGAAGCAACACTTGCCGCATTAAGACTTCAGAATATTTCTGATCTAAAAATCGGAAATATGACAGGACATATGAAGATAGTCAAGAAGTTCATGAATAGTCCTATATTGCAAGTAAGTGATGCAATAACTCCTACGCTCAGGATCATGCGAAACTTTGAAGTTTCAATCGTAGATCGAGTGCTCTGGGAAACAGGGAACCCATATGCTGAATCCGATTCGGAGATTTGGTATACCGATGGATCCAAGCTGGAAGATGGTAAAACGGGAGCTGGAATCTATGGACCGAATTACAAAAAATCGGTACCAATGGGTAACTACCCCACTATCTTTCAAGCGGAAATCCATGCAATAGAGGTGTGTGGCAGGGAGTGCCTCCGTAGAAGACTATCCTCTAAGCGAATCTACATTATGTCGGACAGTCAGGCCGCCCTACGTGCCTTGCAGTCTTACACTACAACTTCAAAGCTTGTTGATGAGTGTGTCGCAGTCCTTAATGATCTGGGAGCCAAAAACAAAGTTTTGTTAGGTTGGGTCCCAGGACATGAAGGGCATGACGGCAACGAAGAAGCAGATCATCTTGCAAAACAAGGCGCTCTAACAGCATTTTATGGTCCGGAACCCTTTTGCGGGCTCACCAAGGCCCACGTAAGGGAGACCATAAGCAACTGGGAAAACAAACAGTTTAGGCAGCATTGGCTTAGCAGCCTAGGACAGAGGCAGGCCAAACTCTTTATAGAACCCTCTCAAAGAGCATCGGCCAGGCTCATTAATCTAAGAAGGGTGGATCTAAGAACCCTCACTGGGTATTATACGGGGCATTGCGGCCTGCGTTATCACCTGAGTAAGCTGAATCTGTCAGATACAACAATTTGTCGGTTTTGCGAACTGGACGATGAAACGCCGGTTCATATACTCTGCGAATGCAGTGCATTAGCAAGAAAGAGAGCTTGCTACCTAGGTGGGATCACTCTCAATCCGTTCGTGATATGGAATAAAAAGCCTGAGGAGGTGCTCAAATTTATAAAGAGCCTCCGCATACAGCAATAAGCTGAAAGGTCACACAATAGATCATGTAAATGGTCGCGGTGTAATAAGGCCTTATAATAATAATAATAATATTGATTGTTTTGAATTTTGAGTTGTATTCATCTTGTTCGTACGACCCCTCGCCGGACACGGCCAGCTTGGGGTCAAGGGTGGATTAAGGGGAATGTGTCGTCCGCCACGGCAGAGCCCCATACCGCGGTAAGACCATGGTTACTCTCTGAGGCGGTCCGGTATCAGAGAGGCACCGTTCGACTACAGCCACGATTTGCCTCCCGGCTGCAAACGTCCAATGGGCACGGTATCGCGTAACACCCTGGATTGGGAGGAGGTAGATCTTTGTCATCGCGCCAGCGAGGCTAGGCTGCTCTCGCGATGTAGTGCCATGCGGAGCTATGATCGCAAGGGCAACGTAGCCCCGTGGCTATCGACTAAGCCCTCGTACCGCGACAAGGTATCCACAGTTAAGTTTGAGTGAAAGTTTGTGGGGTGGTAAACCGCTCATATTTAGAGAATTAAGAAACTCTGTGGGATAATTATTGACCTCTCTTTCATCGTCGCAAATAACCTTATCAAAACTATTAAATGTTTTAAAAGCGCCTGGTATACGGTTCAATATGTCATTATTAACCAAGGAGCAGTCCTCATTGGTTGCTGCCAAAATAACAGAGTTCACAACTCTGTCTGATAGTAAATTTTCTTCTATATTTCCAAATACGTCATCAATAAGATTATCTTCATTCCCCACTAACTGCTGCGGTATTTCAATGACATTATTTCCAAATTGTGGATAAAAAACTGCTCGACCATCACCAATTTGCTTTAAAAATTCTACGAATTGCAATTCGTGTGGTAATGCTCTCATATTTTGGGTTAATGTTTCATGATGAAATGATGCAAATTCAGCCCAGCTAACAACACAGTTTTCCACCAAAACTACACGGGATCCATGAGGAACAACAGGTAGAATTTGTCTGAAATCGCCTCAAAGCAATATTGTTTTCCCAGCAAACAGTTTGTTTTTAGCATTTTCGTCGGAACATAAATCACGCAATAATCTATCTATGGCTTTTAAAATTAAAAGTGGACACATAGAAATTTCGTCGATGATTATCAGTGCAGCTGAATTTATGTATCTCCCTTGAGCACTGTTCGGAGTGATATTTGGAACGGAGTTTTCTACAACAGGAATCGGTAACTTAAAAACGTTATGGACTGTTCTTCCACCAATCAAGAGAGTAGATGCTATGCCACTAAAGGCAGTGGCAATACATGGAAGACTTAGTGAATTCAACCTGTTAATCAAAGCAGTTTGCATAAAAGTTTTACCACAACCTGCATGGGCAGTAACACAGAACACATTAGATCCAGTGTTATGGGACTGAATTTCTTGGATGACGCGGTCTATTATTGAGCGTTGCTCGTGGTTTGCTCTTGAGTAATAATCCTCAAATAAAATTAATTCATTTTCAGGCTGAGGGATATTACTACTTAATATATCTTGGATCATTGTAGGAGCTGGCAGTCCAAGGCTTTGACATGTCACATTATGACTAAGCAGCACATCTTCAATTTCTAGTAGTGCACGATTAAACGACAATAATTCATCACTTTCTCTCAGAAAATCTTCAGAAAGTGGTTCTTTAAATTCATTCCACAACGCCAATGCATTTGCTGGATTATTTAAAGCACATATAACTGCGAATAAGTGACGCATTTGCCTTGGTGAATGAAATTGTTTGGCTTCTTCCAAGCACGCTCGCCATTCATTATCATTCGAGGCGATTCCCCGAGCATGACATGCTTCTACGAATGTATCATAAAGGACTCCATTAAATGTGCGAACATCTATAAACGATCGCGGCCCAGTAACGTGTAAAAGAAGCAAACGTAAATGAAATAACTCGTTATCCTTTGGCGACACTACATACATGCGTGTTATAATTTTATCACCACCTCGCAGTCTTTTTTTCCATTTTTTTTCTTTATCTTCCCAAGTATAATGCAATGGAATTTCAGTGTACTTATATTCATGTGCCGAAGGATCTGCAATATTTAGCTCAAAAAATGCCAACAATTTAGTTTTTTTCAAACTCTCAACTGCACGTTGTACCTGACCCTCTACAAATACAACATTTTGTCTTTGAGGTAGATGAATATCAAGTCGGTATATAGCATGGGACTGAAAATGCAAGGGATATTGGAAAATTCGCCATGCAGCTTCCGTAGAACCAACGTAACGTCCATTTAAAAAGTTTTGAATTTCGTCATTATTATCTACTCCCTCGACATCATTTTGGTGTGTAGCTAGCTCAACTGTTGCACTATCATATCCTTTATATACATATTTGTAAATATATTCTACACTTTTAACGGAAGAGCAAACCTCCACATTTATATGGCAATTAAATTTGGCAAGCAAATATGGGTTATAAGGAACAACATAACGGTTATCAAGGGATGCACCACGGATATCTACACTAATACCATTATCACGTCTCCTATATAATGGAAATCCATTGACCTCTTCTCGTGTAGACTCACAAAACTCTTTAGGGAAATTTTTAGAACAACTATCATTTCTCATGCAAACTGCGTTCATATTCAAGGCACCACATGGACCATGCATCATATGTTTTGAAACATATTCATGTAACTTCGGATTACTTTCATTATCAGGAATTTCTGCACAAACGACTTTATCAATATCACTAACACCCTCAATCTTATCGCTTTCATGTAGTGTAATCAGTATATGTGCATGAGGTAAACCCCCCTTTTGAAATTCAATGGTATAAATGTAAGCAGCAACAGTACCGAAAACTTTTTTTGTGGTTATTGCGGTCATTAAATCATTTAATTTAGCATGGAAGACGCGCACTATAATGTCTGGTCGATAGTTAGACGCTTCGTTTATATCAATATTTTTGGTGATCTCTGGCCATTTGGGATTACATGTCATTGTAATGAACAAAGAAGGTTTGCCAAAATGACGAACTATAGACATGGCGTCCAAATAATTTTGGTACATATTTCTGGGCGAGCCAGTGAATGACGATGGCAGAATGATCCTTCTCCCTATATTTTCATTTCCACTTACAGCAGGATTAGTGTTTAAATAATCAGTTATGTTGTTCAAAATTTCGCACCTCAGCTTATCTTGATTTATTCTTAAAAAATGAAGTCTTGTGCCCTCTACTCGCACATACATATCTACCAGCCACTGCAGATAAAGCTTCTTGGAATGATGTAAAAGACTGAAGTCATCTCTGACTGCTAAACGATATGATGCGTACTGAAGCATGGTGGTTTTAGTTTTGGGACGACTCGAGGTAGACGTACTTGGTCTGCCATGTAATATTTCTGGATGCCATTCAACATCTCCATTAGGAAATAGTAGTGGGTAAGCTAAAGGATCCAAGGATGAATCCAAAACAGAAATGTTTTTTACTGTTCCATTAGTTTTGTAAAATGAGACCATGTTTCTTTCGAATGGAGGTTCACCATCTACTGTACTAAATATCACAGCAACATCAGTTGTAAGAGCATCATTAAATCTACCCATATCCGTATTGGTCATATCACGATTTACAGTAATTAGTAGACACATTTCTTTACATACATTTTCACGTATATCGCAGTGTTCTTTCATGGAAATAAACGACTGAACAAAGGGATTAACTCTATTCAATTCGGCAGATATGTCTGTCATTAAGCTGCTATCACATGAGGAATTAGCTGGTTCTCCCACCCTAAAAGAATTTGCGGTATCGACATCATAGAAATATAACTGAGCATATGATGGATTCGATCGATCATTTTGCCCACGCGTCAGAGGTCCAGCTCTATGATAAAAGACATTGTGAATTTTAAAATGATAAACGCCTCGCGTTACATTCTCTGCAATTTGGGCTTCAGAGCTAACCATCGCAAAGGATGAAAACTACGTATGTTTTCAAAGTAGTTTGTCGATTTTCTTTTTAAAGCCTGGTTATTGGAGCGCAATCCCTCATATAGAGTTTTAAAAAAATTATTTTGGGTAAGTGGTGGCAAAGTTACTTTTCCCTTTTGGCAACACATAGAAAAAGAATTTCTGTTTCTAGCAGTGATTTCATTTTTGAAATGCATGGCACCACAATTCTCGCAACGTAAATTCATAGATCCACAATCCGAGCTTATAAAATTGGGCGGTACATCGCTCAAAGCAGTCTTAAAACTATCAATTAATTCTGACTCATTACGACGGGTCTCCCTATCTCTATTCCGAGTTGTTCTTCTGTTAACTCGCGGCATTATATATGACTACAAATAAATAAGAAAAGAAAACAAAATAGTTCGACTATTCACCCTGCTAGACAGTGTATAAGCGCCATTATACCACACCAAATTTGGTAAATTTGGCGAATAATTGCAAATTTGGCGCTTTTTTCCATACAAATCTCATTTTCCAAATTTAGAATTCCATCGCATTTGGCCTCATTCGCTGAACAATACAATCCACAATTCCTCAAAATAGCAACCCTGCCTGTGTTCCACATTTAGAATTGCCCAGCAAGAACCTTAATGGGTAATTAACGTGTGAAAACTTTTGCATTATGCACAGTTCTAAATAACAATTTCAACTATTTTTTTTATGATATTGGACCAGTTCCACTAAGAAAAGAGAGAAGCCTTCTTGATTCTTCATTTATTATTACTCTACATGTGTTTAAAACATCAAGGTGGTGCATTTTCTTTCGGTGGCTTTGTATTCTGGTAGAAGATTCTTGCAGGGAAGGTGAAGCCAAATGCAAATTTGCCAGTGTAAACAGGTTCGAAATGACACATTCAAATTCGCCAAATTTGGTGCAGTATAAATGTACTATAATGGTCGATCTCATTTGGAGGTGCCAGATTGTTTGACACTATTTTAAGTAAAAGCGCCATTACACCGCACCAAATTTGGTAAATTTGGCGAGAAATTGCAAATTTGGCGCTTTTTTCCATACAAATTCATTTTCCAAATTTAGAATTCCATTGCATTTGGCCTCATTCGCTGAACAATACAATCCACAATTCCTCAAAATAGCAACCCTGCCTGTGTTCCACATTTAGAATTGCCCAGCAAGAACCTTAATGGGTAATTAACGTGTGAAAACTTTTGCATTTTGCACAGTTCTAAATAACAATTTCCACTAATTTTTTTATGATATTGGACCAGTTCCTCTAAGAAAAGAGAGAAGCCTTCTTGATTCTTCATTTATTATTACTCTACATGTGTTTAAAACATCAAGGTGGTGCATTTTCTTTCGGTGGCTTTGTATTCTGGTAGAAGATTCTTGCAGGGAAGGTGAAGCCAAATGCAAATTTGCTAGTGTAAACAGGTTCGAAATGACACATTCAAATTCGCCAAATTTGGTGCAATATAAATGTACTATAAAGGTTAAGATACCGAGGAGGATATGATATTTCCCAACAAACATTTAGGCTTGAGTTACATTGGATCTCAAGTTGAGAACTACGGGCTTCCCAAGTCTCATGGGTTGTTTCTCAACACGGAAACCACTTAAGAATGATAGCGTTCTCAACAAAACGAGAATTTTTTATATGAAAAAAAAACGCTCTTTGTCAAGTTGAGAAAGGGATAGTTCTAAACTTGTACTCAACTGGGATTCTCTAATTGGACTCAAAGGTATGAATGCGACTCTAAAAATAAATATCAAATGAAATAAACCCTGATTTTATAATTTAAAACGCCATGAATTAGTTGACATACATTTTTTTATTACATAAATGTTAGTCTAAGGTCTTCAATTTCTATTCGAATATTAAATGCTTCAGATTGGAGAATTCGTTTGATATCCACTTGGAAACTATAAAGTTTTCAAAATATCTCAAAGGCTAGAGAATACTTGGAGAATGATGTTGTGCATCACCTCGATAGCTATTAAATTATCAAAATACCTCAAAGCTGGAGAATACTTGAAGAATGATGTTGGATATCAACTTGAGAACTATAAAGTTATCCAAAATATTTCCAAGGTTGGAGAAAAATTGAAGAATTATGTTGGATATCAACTTGAGAACATCCAGTTTCTCAAAGGTTTGAGAAAAAGTTGAGCCATGTTTGCTGAGATATGATTTGGTTCATTTTGTCCTTTCTTGGCACAAAAAATGCAAGTGGCCGCTACTGGTTTACTGCATATGAATAAGAGCAGAAATGGGTGGGTGTAGTTTATAGAGCTTTTAAAAAGAGAGTGATGCCACTCAAAGAATCCACACATTAGGGCGGTGCAGTAAAGTAGTACAACAGAGTTAGCGTATTAATATATAATACTGCAATTTTTCCAAAGGTAATGAAAACATGCGCCAACTATAATTACTATGTTTCGGCTTGTAGTAATGCTACAGATTTTTTGTTTAACAACATTTGAAAGCTAATAACTCCTGGTCTACATTCCTTTGCATGGATTTGAATATTTTTGTTTTAAGCAAATTTTTTATAAAGCTATTTATTGAAAATTACAATTCCGTTGTTGCGATCAAAATTTTTAATTCTATAAAACTAACTTCACTTTTTTGTATGAAAAATACATATGTATAATGGAATTTTTCCAAAGTTAATGAAAACATTTACTAACTCAAACCAATATAGGTAAACATAACTAACTAATTTTTTTTAACGATATTTTTTGAAAAGTACTATTAGGGTGTTACCATCAAAATTTTTATTTCTAAATAACAGCATCCCATTCTTCATTTACCTCTCTACAAACCAATAAATTTAGAAAATAAACTGGACTTATAGACATTTAAAAAAAAAAACTCTACTTTTTTATATAAAAAATACATTTTCTGTTTAGAAATATACTTTTCCAATATTTTGATCCCCTTAAAATTTCATAAGTAAACTGAACTGAAAAAAAAATCGAGAAAAGCTTAGAACATCAAATAATCAAAGTAAAAAACGTGTTTTTATAATATAAAAAAGTAGAGTTAGTCATGTGAAATTGTCCTTAGTAAAAGTCTGTACGTCATTTAGCCTTAAAAATTGGGATCGTAAATTTGTGGATTTTTACTTATAAAATCATATCATTAAAAAAATAAGCTTTTCTTTCTTTTCTAAATTTTTTCATAAAAAACACAGGTAATTTACATACTATTGTTAAAATTTGAAAATTTTCTTTCAAATTTTTTTTTCATAAAACATCAAAAAACGCGTGTTTTTTGTTCTTACATTTTGTAATTTTGAGATGGTGTGTTAATTTCTTGCGTTATTTAGGGAAAAAATTTAGAGAGAATACTCCTAATAAAAAAAAAAATATTTGTATCTTAAAATGACTTTTAATAAAAAAAGGTATTATTTTGACGCAAACTCCAATACAAATATTTTTTTCTTAATTATTTATCAAGATTGATAATTTATCAAGAAAACAGAATTGGGGTGTTAAAATATGTATATAGGTACAATTTCGTCTACACTGCGCTTTCCCTCATACAAAGACATTTGATGCAGTATTATATTATGTATTATAAGCACTCACCTGTAAAATAAATTCGTTGCAGCTAATATTTAGTTTTTCAATTTTAAAGAAAGATGTTGTGTAACGCTCCAAGTAGATGAAACTAAATCATTAATAAAACATTAAATAAAATGATATAATAATAAAAAAGTTTTAGATATAATTTTATAAATGAAAAATTATTTAGAATTGACCTGAATATTTTTGTCAATATATATCTAATATTGTATTTATTAATATTTTTTTATTTATCATTTTATTTATTAATAAGAGGCCGGATTTTTTCATGTGCATATACGTTTGCGCTTAACTTTTGTATGGAGAGCAAAGCATACCACCCTTATTTTCCATACAAAATTTAAACACAACCTCATATACGCATGAGAATAGCAGGACCAATTTCACTTTTACGAAACACATCATTTTCTGGACAAACGCATATGCGCTCAATATTTAATTGCACTAAACACTGTATAAATAAATAAAATATTGAATAAAAAAATAATAATAAATAAAATATTAGATATGTATATATTTATAAGTAGAAACTTATTTAGAATTGACCTGAATATTTTTTTCAATGTATATCTAATATTTTATTTATTTATATTTTGTATTTATTATTTTATTTAATAATAAGAGGCCGGATTTTTTCATGTGCATATACGTTTGCGCTTAACTTTTGTATGGAGAGATAATCGCACCACCCTTATTTAGCATACAAAATTTAAAGACATTGTATGGAGAGAGAAACGCACCACCCTTATTTTCCATACAAAATTTAAGCACAGCCTCATATACGCATGAGAAAAGCAGGGCCAATATTCACTTTCACTGAACACATAATTTTGTGAACAAACGCATATGCGCTTAATCTATACTTTCACTAAACACTTAATTTATAAATAAAATATTAAATTAAAAAAATATTAATAAATAAAATACTCGATATATATTTATAAGTGAAAAGTTATTTAGAATTGGCCTGGATTTTTTATCAATATATATCTCCTTTAATTTATTAATAACTATTTTTTATTTTATATTTCATTTATTATTAACTAAATAGTTAAACAAATAGCCAAATATTTCCGATAATGTTTCCGCACCAAGTAGAAGAAACTAAATGAGCAGAAATTTTTGCCTATTTTTCAATTGTTCGAAGGTAACGGTTAAAATCTCCCCTCATATATGTATATTTCACGCATCCAACAAACTAAACGCGCCGAAATTTTCGCAGAGAGATTGACTATTTCTCTAATTTTCGAAGATAGCGGTTATACTCTTATGACTTCCACTCATATTTATATACATGTACATATATGTATGTTTCACGCACCGAGTAGAAGAAACTAAATGCGCAGAAATTTTCGGCAGAGAGATTGACAATTTCTCAATTTTTCGATAACGGTTATAATCACATGGCTTCTCCTCATAAGTATATGTATGTAAAATGAATTAGTAATAAAATCTTTGAGCTTGCAGGATTCTCTCATATGTGTGTTATTGTAAGTAAAAGAAATGAAGGAAAGAGATTTGAAGCAAGGAGAGCAAGTATTTTTCGGAAATTGTTTCACGCATATAAGTAATAAGTCAAATAAATGAGTGAGGGCGAATGTTGTCGGAGTTTCGATGACTGCGTAATTAGCAACTTACCGTTTTTTCTCCTTGCTTCACGCATATATACATATGTATATGTGGCTTGGGAGTTCTAATATTTGATTTGATTTGAGTAAAGCTTTCGGCAGAATCAGTCCGTCAATACGTCATGTATGTTGAAGTACACAAATATGTCAACAAATTAATTAGCGCAAAACGAAAATTATTAAAAAAAAACATAACAAATGCAAAATTTCGGTTAAAAGCATGGAAAATAATTAAAAATTATTTTGGTTAAATTGGTTTTTTTTCACAATTTTCACAAACGCATTGTCAAATTGGCGGTAAAATTGATTTTGACATTTGTCACGCAGCTGCCGTTCCGTCAAAATAGAAAATTGGCAAAGGATGCCGGATCCGTTGACTGATACTTTGTCAATCTAGCGTTTTACTTACAAAATACACACATCCTACTCGGCTGTCAGTCTCTTCCTTTTCCGGCAAGTACGTGACGGACTGATTCTGCCGAAAGCTTGAAGCGTTCAGCAGAATCAGTCCGTCAGTACATCGAAATAACTGACAGCAAAGTGGACTGCGAGTGTTTGTATGAGTAACGCCAGATACGACGGATAGAATTTGCTCTAAAATTGACGTACGTCACGCAACTGACGTATTGGCGGACTGATTCTGTTTCCCGCTTAATACTACGCAAGGAATCCACACATTAAGAGTAAATGTCGTTACGTTATTTAGCATGAACATTTTGATCTTAACATTGTGGAATTTTGCTTATAAAATCATATTGCTAAAAAAAACTTTTCCAATAGGCAAAAAATGAAATCTATAAAGGCAGAAGTTGAGCTGGATTTCTTATGATACATTTCAATGTAAATGTATCATAAGAAATCCAGCTCCAAGCTCACCAAATGCATCACTTTTGGCCAAGTTTTTTCGAGAACGTTCATCCGCAGACTGAATTTAGTCACCAAATTAACTCATATTAAATTAAATTCGTCTAATTTGGCAAACAAATTCATTCCGCGGACAAAAATTCTCGAAATAACTTCGCCAAAAGCAAAGCATTTGGTGCAGTGTAAATGTATCATTAGCCTTCAAATGGTGTTATAAATGATTTGGGTTATTTTTTTTGGCACACAAATAAAAGCAAGTGGCAGCTACTGGTTTACTGCATATGAATGAGAGCAGAGAGGGGTGGGTGTGGTTTTCGTAGTTTTTAAAAAGTGCGAAATTTTGCGAGGTGGTGATGCCACTCAAAGTATCCACACATTAAGGTAGTGCAGTAAAGTAGTACAACAGAGTTAGGGTATTAATGTATAATACTGCAATTTTTCCTAAGGTGATGAAAACATGCAACAACTGAAATTATTATGTTTCGGCTTGTAGTAATGCTATAGATTTTTTTTAACAACATTTGAAAGCTAATAACTCCTGCTTTACATTCCTGTGCATGAATTTTAATATTTTTCTTTTAAACAAATTTTTTTAAAGCTATTTTTTGAAAATTACAATTCTGTTGTTGGGATAAAATTTTTTAATTCTATATAACTAACTTCACTTTTTTGTATGAAAAATACATTTTCTGCTTAGAAGATATACTTTTCCAATATTTTGTTTCTCTAAAAATTTCATAAGTAAAAAACTATTTAAAAATCGAAAAAGCTTAGCACATTAAATTATCAAAGTAAAAAATGTGGCTTCATACAAAAAAGTGGAATTAGTTATGTAAAAAGGTGCATTAGTAAAAGTTCGTATGGTATTTCCCTGCAAAAATTACGATTAGTCCGGGATCAATCCAAAGGAAAAGTAGACTACTACTTTTTTAGTCACTTTTAGATGGAATAAATTGGTCACATTTGTTCGAGCATGTCCTATAAAGAGACTAATTGTACCCTTTTTATACCAGAATGGGTATAAATGTTTACTACTTGCAGAACACCTATATTCGATTCTCGGTGGATGCAAAAATTTAAAACTGTTTTTTTTTTTTTAATTTTATTTTTTCAGCAAGGAAAATTGAATTTGCTTTAAATGAGACGATTGGGGATATTTTTCTGGGCAATCTTCAACTGTATGAAAAATATATTTTCTGCTTAGAAAATATACTTTTCCAATATTTAACCCCCCAAAAATTTCATAAGTGAATAAAACTTAAAAAAAATCGAGAAAAGCTTAGAACATCAAATAATCAAAGTAAAAATGGGTATTTGTTTCCTTTAGGTGTCAACTTCTAATAAATTAGCTAAAATTATGGGAGATAGCTCAAAAGACGGGGTTTGGCCTCAGGATCACGAATCTGGAAGCGCTTTTTAATATTTTGCTTCTCTGAAGAGATATAATCCAAGTGGCAAGTTTTCATGTGGTTGTTGTAATTTGAGCAGAGAGGGGTGGGTGTGGTTTTCGTAGTTTTTAAAAAGTGCGAAATTTTGCGAGGTGGTGATGCCACTCAAAGTATCCACACATTAAGGTAGTGCAGTAAAGTAGTACAACAGAGTTAGGGTATTAATGTATAATACTGCAATTTTTCCTAAGGTGATGAAAACATGCAACAACTGAAATTATTATGTTTCGGCTTGTAGTAATGCTATAGATTTTTTTTAACAACATTTGAAAGCAAATAACTCCTGCTTTACATTCCTGTGCATGAATTTTAATATTTTTTTTTAAACAAATTTTTTTAAAGCTATTTTTTGAAAATTACAATTCTGATGTTGGGATAAAATTTTTTAATTCTATATAACTAACTTCACTTTTTTGTATGAAAAATACATTTTCTGCTTAGAAGATATACTTTTCCAATATTTTGTTTCTCTAAAAATTTCATAAGTAAAAAAACTATTTAAAAATCGAAAAAGCTTAGCACATTAAATTATCAAAGTAAAAAATGTGGCTTCATACAAAAAAGTGGAATTAGTTATGTAAAAAGGTGCATTAGTAAAAGTTCGTATGGTATTTCCCTGCAAAAATTACGATTAGTCCGGGATCAATCCAAAGGAAAAGTAGACTACTACTTTTTTAGTCACTTTTAGATGGAATAAATTGGTCACATTTGTTCGAGCATGTCCTATAAAGAGACTAATTGTACCCTTTTTATACCAGAATGGGTATAAATGTTTACTACTTGCAGAACACCTATATTAGATTCTCGGTGGATGCAAAAATTTAAAACTGTTTTTTTTTTTTTTAATTTTATTTTTTCAGCAAGGAAAATTGAATTTGCTTTAAATGAGACGATTGGGGATATTTTTCTGGGCAATCTTCAACTGTATGAAAAATATATTTTCTGCTTAGAAAATATACTTTTCCAATATTTAACCCCCCAAAAATTTCATAAGTGAATAAAACTTTAAAAAAATCGAGAAAAGCTTAGAACATCAAATAATCAAAGTAAAAATGGGTATTTGTTTCCTTTAGGTGTCAACTGCTAATAAATTAGCTAAAATTATGGGAGATAGCTCAAAAGACGGGGTTTGGCCTCAGGATCACGAATCTGGAAGCGCTTTTTAATATTTTGCTTCTCTGAAGAGATATAATCCAAGTGGCAAGTTTTCATGTGGTTGTTGTAATTTTATTAGGCTGTACCTAAAAACGTGAAAAAAATGCGTGCCGTGGGTCATTTTTCGATTTTTCGGCACTCAAAAGTAGAGTTATGGTGATTTCGTTTCATCAAAAAATGCGTATTTTTTACACTCTTCAATTTTCCGTTTTCGTTTGCAAAATGAAGGTATAACGTCAAACAGAATATGCTTTCATTTCCTAAAAAACTCAAACTTTTTACCCTCTGAAGCTTTGACAGAGTAGTTGGTTGAACTGAAAATCAGCTGACGAAAATTTTATTTGACAGATAAATTTGGTGAAAAAAATTGGATTTTGCAATAACAATTGAATGTGGTTGATAAGCGAAAACTAATTATTTATGCACATAGCATAGCAAACGGGCAATGTTTTTTGTTCGTTTTATCGATATAGCAGTTTCATGTAGAACGGGTACACTTTTATCACACTTTTACAGTATTCTGTGCAAGGGTATAAACATGTTCAACGAAATCAGCATTAGTGTCATGTAAAATTGTTCTTTAGTTAAAGTCCGTACGATATTTAAATTTCGATCTTAACATTGTGGAATTTTCTTACAAAATCATATCGTTAAAAAAATAAACTTTAACCAATAGGCAAAAAGTTAAATATATAAAGCCAGAAGTGAAGCTGGACTTCTAAGCTTACAAATGGTGTTTAGATGCCGAAGATGATATAATTTGGTACATTTTGTTGTTTTTTTTTGGCACAAAAATAAAAGCAAGTGGCAGCTGCTGGATCATTGCATAGATATGTACGTGTGTGTGTAAGGGAATGAGCGGTAGGTGTGTCTTTGGGAGTTTTATAAGAGTGCTGAATAGTGATGTATAGTTCGGGTATAACAGAATGTGGAGATAACAAAATAGCTGGAGAGTTTGGAGACCTATTTTTTCTTTAATAACAAATAAACTAAAAATAATTTTCAAAATTTTTTTTGGTGAGACACCAGATTAGTCCATTCTAAGTTTCCACTATAAATTTTATAGAGATCTATCCATAAATACTATACGAAATTGGGTTGCGTTTGTTTGTATGGGGAGAGTGTTAGCCTATTAATATATAGATATGTGGTTTTATGTTTGCGTTACACAGAGTTTTATATATATCTGAACCAATATGTAATAGACTTCGAAAATTCAGTGATTCTTCATCTATTTAATCGAATTTCCATAGTGTACAAAAATACCGTCTAGGGTGGGCACGATTCCGAAAATGTTGCTAAATTCAATTATTTGTAGTCTTTTTCGACTAAAAATGCTCTGTGATGGAGTATTAACAGTACAAAAAAACCCGTTTGGGGAGGGCATGTGTCCCCGTGCCCCACCCCTAAACCCCTATGTACATATGTACATTAGACTGGGCCAAAAAAAATTTCGTTTTTTACAAAAATTATATTGATTTTCTTTTTAAAAAAGGTGAAAAAAATACTGAAATTTTTTCCGATTTTTAAACTAATGTCTAGAGGTCTATCATCGCTAGTTTAGGTTTTACAGACTTAACCTCATATTTGGTATTAAAACGATAAACCATTGTTGTGAAACACCATTTACCTGAACACATTTTTGAAGGAAATCGAATTCCCTACAAAAGTTGCATTGACCAAAATTTTCTCAGACTAGCCGTTTTCTAGTATTCTAGCCTAAAAAATTAGCATGTTTTTTCGACATGCAAATATCCATGTACAAAAAAGATAGATACAGATTCTTAAAGATAGATACAGATTCTTGTATGACGAAAATAACAAAACTTGAATAAAGCAGATTTTTTCGCATTAAACATGCAGAATTTTGAAACAGCAGAATTTTAGAAAGCAGAATTTAAAAAAAGCAGAGTTTTGTTCAAGCAGAATTTTTTTGCAATTTACAGAATTTTGTCACCCAGAATTTTGTAATATAGAATAATGACACGCTCCCATGGATTCCACTGCCATTGTAATGTAGATAGCAATAAGGACTAAACTTAAGAAAGGAGGATAAATGGGATTTTTTTCAAATAAAGCAATGTTTTGATTTTTTTTTTGTATAATGCATTGTCTGCGAAACTTGAACGATGGTGAAAATTTCAAAACCCCAGCTCAACAGGAAGTCTGTTGAAATTGAAATGAAATTTCAAATATCGCTACCCGTGCGCCACCGATCGGTTTTTTTTTGTTATATTGCGCTGGGAAAGAAAACTAAACGATTATGAAAATTTGAAGATCCTACCTCAACGGGAAGTTAGTTGAAAAACGAATTAAGCGACAGCGAAAAAACGAGTTAAACAGACCTTCGCATTTCTTAAATAGAGCAGCTCACGCGCCACCTAGCGGGTCCAATTTTTTTTACATTTGGCAATTTATTAAGTAATATTCACGCTAAATATTGTTCATAATTAGGTTTTTCAGTTTTTATTACCCGGATCTGAGCTCCACCTAGCGGATTTTTTTCAGGAAAATATTTCTTTTCATGGTAGTAATACATGTTCCGAATTTCAGCAAAATCGGAATATAAATGCGATTTTTGAGATAAGCGACCCACGCGCCACCTTCAGCTTACAGAGATCATGGACAAACGAGGATATTTTCGCACACCAAAACCTATATTCTACCCCTTACTGCTGTTGATGATATGTGATCTTCAAAGAATGGGACCAAGTAGTCAAGCTCATCTGCTTTGCTTACATCAGCGAATCCTGGAAGAAGCAGTTGGAAGCTCGATAGAATATCTTCGTTTTCTAAAAATCGTGCCGGTAAGCTTTCAAGTAAAGAATAAATTCATGGTAGGAATATTGCGATTTTGAAATACGCTTCACTCGAAGTTGTTCCCGGGTTAGCTTGGTTTCTTTGACGCGATACCACTCTTGTAGCACAGACTTCATCGTCAAAAAAGTCTTCAGCGATTTTTCATGCGGAAACAAAGATTTGCTCAAAGAAATCATCAGAAGATTGTCTAGTTTCGCGTAAAGACTGTATTAATTCTTTCGAAGGCTTTGGGCTTTTATCTGCTTAGGTATCACCGTAGCTTATTATTGCACACTTGACATAACGGAATGGTCTAAAAATCTTTCAGGTGAAATTTACTGTTGTATCCTCCAAAGGTTATCTTATCTGATATTTTCAGCATCTATTATTTCGCTGAATGTATCATTAAAAACTTGAAGAATGTGTGACTTGCAAGCCGACTCAGTTGCAAAATTTTCTAGTTATGAAGGAATTGAGTTTTTAAAATCCATTGACAAAACAAAATGCTCTTGCCTTCGAGAAGAAATGTTAAAACACTGTTAAATGTTTTGTAGTAAGTGTGCATATGTGTGAAAGTGTTTTTTTTTTTTTCAAACTTAAAAGTTATAAAATCTAAGCACAGAAATAGAATTTCACACATTTAGAATCAATTTTCAACTACAAATGTGCAAATATACATAGATAACATTTTGGAAAATATGCATGTGCTTTTTTATTGATGGGTTTTTTGTTCAAATCAAAATAATATTTTGTTTTTGTATTTCAGTAGAAATTATTTTCTTACGGGTGAGCACTACAAAAACAAAATGAGTATCGTAGTATAGGGTTTGGGCAACTATGAATTAAGATAATATTAAAAAGATATGTTTCTCTAAATAAAATTTAAAATCACTTTTGCAAAAGTGCTGTTGACGCAAAATTAAAATTCGGTTTACATGAGTAGATGCACCTGGGGCACATTCGCCAGGTCAATACAAAACAGCTCTATTTCAGCTGAAAATTAATTGAATTTTATTTGATAAAGAGCATTTTGAAAAAAGCCCAAATTTTGAAAAAGTGCGTTTTTGAAAAAAAAATCTGGGCTGGAGACTTATTCAAAGAAATTCCAGATATGTCTTCTTTCACTCAGCCGTCGATATACATTATTTACAACAAAATAAAAGATTTGGGTTCTATTACAAATGTTGATTACAAAAACTGTTATAATAACCTTTTACAAAATAATTTTTACGTCGTGACGATTGTACCCCATCCACTTGTGACCCATGGGTGGGGCAGTTTCGCCAAAAAAGGTAAGTTCGTACAATCGTTAAAAAAAAGTACGAAAGCGTTAAAAAAATTGAACGCGCAGTTAAAAATTAAATGTGAAATCTGTATATTTCCTGGACTTGACTTTTATAGCACAATAAAAAAGTGGCGAATGTGTCCCGTTCTACTCTATATTTTTTTATTAGACATATGTGTTTTTTTTCGGACCCAAAATCCAAAATTAGTTTTTTCGTCTAAAGCTGTGGTCTATAAGCAGGGTGGTGGAAAGGTTAGGTTCAAGTGGCTGCCGCAGAGGAACACTTAGGCCAGTTTTGAAGAGCCCGTTGTGATACCACCAACACTAGGAAAGTCAGTCCTGGGAGCCGGCCATATGGAAAATCCATGAGTGGATGTGATAGCAGAAACCGGGACTGACACTCCTATACTGACACCGTTACTCCTCCTCGAACCACTTTGATGACTTTATGAAGGCCATCAAGCCCTTTATTTGGAACTCCGCGATCTGGCGTAGGCTATCCAGGAAGGGAACTCCCAAAAAGCGCGTTCTCACCTATTAATATGGAGATTTCTCTCCTTCTTAGGGCGTGAATGTCTTTAGATCTTTTATGATCCCATTTTGGCCAGGTTTGTTTGCATATCCGGCACCCTGAGGCTGTTGCCATCTTTCGCTGGCTTGTGGGGGTGTGTACTCCTTCAGCATTAGCTTGCATGTGGCAAACGACATACCTAAGCGCTCTTTATCCCGAAGAACCTGCTTGGTCGTGCCCTGCCTGGCAAGTTCGCCTGCCTTACAGTTTCCCTCAATGTCCCTGTGGCCCGGAACCCGTGTGAGGTTCACGCGGTTCTGTTGGGCCATCTTGAAGAGACCGACGCCAGCTGAGCGTCAGTTCAGAATTGATCGAATAAGAGCCAAGAGCTTTGATGGCCGCTTGCTTGTTGCTGGAAATAACGATATCCTCGCCAATAGGGCGTTTACTTATCCAGCCCGCGGCATCCAATATTGCTGAGACTTGAGTTAAAAGAGCTCAAGTTCCAGATCCCTTGGATAAACTCCTCCTCCAACTCTGCGATCTAACTTCTACGCGTCAGTGTTTGTTTTTGAAGCAGCTATCTCCGACTGTTGTAGCCGCACACCGATCTGTGCTCAGAGGGAGAAAACTGTAAGATCCCAGAATACTGGAGTGTCCAGTTGTGCTTGCGCCCCAACCAGACGTTTCCCTTATACGCAGAGTCGTTGCCGCTGCTACTCGGTACGCTTCCAGATCGAGTGGAAAAAAGCCTTGAATGGCCTGAAGAGCTTCGCTGGGCGTTCTTCTCAGCGCGCCGCTAATACAGATCATGCCAGATCTGCGGACTTGACCTAACAGATTCAGATTTTGTGGCCTTGCTCAGCGCAGATCACCATACCACTACTGTTGTTGTTGTTGTTAACAACAAAACACTCCCCGAAGGTTTTGGGGAGTGATGCCGAAGTTGACAGTCCTTGGCCGGAAATGACCCCGGTACGCTGCGGTACTCCCTTGCGCTACTGCCCGACTGTCGTGGTAGCGATTTGGTATGACCAGTTGAACCTTCTAGGTCATGGCATCCCTCCATCCATGAGGAAGGAGAAGATGGGTAATGAGAGGTGAGAGGCATCATATCCGTAGATCAACCATCGAGTAGCACGTCAATTACCTATGTGCATATTAGTCGCCTCTTACGACCGGTATGCCTACCTCGGGCATATTCTAAACCCCTAACCCGCAGGGTAATTGCAGTGTAGATCCATCTGCATGTTTTGGGGCTGAGACTTTTTGCTAATGGCTCTTTTGCACGTGTAAAGTGCAACACACGTCTTCCTCTGGCGCTGCAGAATATTCTCCTTCCAGTTTAACTTCCTGTTCAGAACCTTGCCCAGGAATTTCAAGTTCAGGCTTAAGCCATTAAGTTTTGGCAGGTCCAGCGGTGGTATTTTGTACCGCTTGGTGTAAAGAACAAGTTCCACTTTTCCCGGGTTGATACTAAGTCCGCAACGAGAGGACCATGATGAAACTTGCATCAAGTCACTCAGAGTTTGTGGGAATTTGCCCCTGTATGCAATGGCAAAATCGTCTGCATATACTACTATGCAGGGAGGGAGGCGTTCGCAGCCTTACGAATAAACACTACCGTGGCGCTTCTCCAGGAACACGGAATGTAGTTGAGAGCAAAGCAGGCTGTATAAAGAAATACAAGCCATTTGGCTGATGTCTCCAGTGTGTTAATGAGTTGCGCGGGGATAATCCCGTCCGGTCCGGCAGCCTTAAACGGTTCAAAGCTCTTAACTGCCCGCCTTACCCTACTGCCAGGTTTTTTGCAGGTGCCAAGGCGTATCATGCAAGTTCCCCGGAAGATTTGTGTTCAAGAACAGCTCAAGGGTTTCCTCTTCCGTACTGGTCCAGGATCTGTCAGGCTTCTGCAAATAGCTGATGGCTGTTTGAGTTTTCGAGAGAACTCGTCTAAGTCTCGCTGTGTCGTTGACCTTTTCGACCCCAGTGCAGAAATTCCTCCACGAAGCACTCTTCGCCTGCCTCAGAGCTATTTTGTAGGCCTTTATAGCCTGTTCATGCTGAGCCAGCATTTTGCATTTTAGCATTTACAATACAAATTCTGACACCAAAAGCAACTAAATGCTACAATAATTTTGCATTACCATTATTTAGTAGTAGTGTTGGTAGGTCTCTGGCTAATATTTCCCTGTGTAGCTGCTAATTGGTGTTACGTGGTAAAGTCTAAAACTATTTCCATATACAAGGTCACGCCATTTTCGAACCCACCCATAAGCGGCTTCACTACAAATAGTGAGATCTACCAGATTGGCTGTTAATAGGTAATCAAACAGAGACTCGCCCCTGGCATTGATATCGGAGCTTCCCCATTTAACGTGGTGAGCATTAGCGTCCACTCCAATAATAAGATGGCCGGTGCAGAAATTTGACGCCAGATCTTTCACCTCCCTTTGTGGTGGAGGTTCTTCGGCGTGGTAGGGCATATAGACCGACGCCACCATCAATCAAGTTCTGCCGACCGTTAAACTGACAGCGGTGATGTCATCATTGGTATAGTTAGGTAGAAGTTAGGAGATCAGCTCACACTTAACCAAAATAGAGGTTCTGACCTTGCCCTCCTTGCTGGCTCGAATGAGCTTGAATACCTTAGTCCCTTGTCCGCAGATCCCCGAGCTGTTGACAAAGGGTTCTTGGACCACATCCACGTACTTAAAGCAGCCGAGGCTACTTTAGATTTGTGCAGATTTATCTGAACCACCACCAACATGAGACCGCTCAGACTTCCCTGCCGTCCCTATATTGTCGAGGTCTACCCCGTCCCGGAGGCTGTCTCTCAATGACGAGTTCTTCAGAGCAGCTGCGCGATTTGGCGTAACGAGAGCCCTGCTGACTGCAGCATCAGAGATAATGCGCTCAGGATTGGCTGCTACCACCGTGACGTCGAGGCCTTCCACGCCCAGCAGGCTGTCTTCCATCTCCGAGCTGTTCACAGCACTTTCGCAAAGTGACGTGGCGGATAACATGCTTTCCGCGTCGGACTCCTCCGTTTCCTCTTGCGGTACTTCGATCTCCGAGTCATGGTGAAGACCACTTGTCTATCAGGCCCTACCGCATCCCCGACCAGATTGACACTCCACTCCTGCGTCGGAAGGAACGGATTCATTATCCGCAGCATCGAGAGAATTCTCTCAGGCTCTGCAGGTATGGCAGGAGTCCGATTTTTGCCCCTGGGTAGTCTAAGTCTTGCAGCTGCTGCCTTGTACTGTGCAACACTTCTTGCGTCGTCGCACGGGACTTCTTCAATCTATCCCTGGTGCCAACTCGCATCCGTGACCCATCCCCCGTGGCCTTTGGGGATGGTTAAACCGTCGTTGCCTCGGTCAAGAATGCCTATAAGGATCCTGTCCTTGGTTACTTTAGCAAAATTTGGTTTGCCCACTCCGGGGGTGTTCTGATGCCGCTTGGGATGAGATTTTAACTTCACGTCCTATCTCTGGCATTTGAAAGGGTTTCTGTTTACCCTCTTTGGCGCATAAGTGCTTTAGAAATCCGGTATCAGAAATTCCCAACTCCACCGACTTCATGGAATTCGGCGAGAGCGTTTCCTGCGGAACTCCCTCATCTTTCTTTAGAATCCTTGCGATCAATCGTTTTTCCAAATACTCAGAGCGGAGGGGAGATGTTTCCTGGGAGCCCAGACCCGTAGTTGCTGCCCCAGACTTTAGGAGATTGGTTTTCATATCGGCGATTGATTGAAGTATAGCATCCGCCGTTGTCCGCTTAGCTGCGTAGGCAGCCGCACCGGTGATGGCTCCCATCAAGTCATTTTTATTTAATAGAAATTTGTTTGAGCGACGCATAGCTGCCATCGTATTACATACAACTTTGGCCCCCCGGTTAATTTTGGAGTGGAGGCTGTCCTCCGACGTTGTTTTCTCGCTAGCTCCAGCAAAGCTCTCCTCTGCTGAGGAGTGAACGAAGATATTGTTTGTTGTTTTAAATTTTGTTTTGTTTTATTGTTAATCTTGTTCGTAGGACCCTTCGCCGGAGAAGGCCAGCTTTGGGTCAAGGGAAGAGTAGGGGGAAGTGTGTCGTCCGCCGCGGCAGAGCCCTATACCACGGTAAGACCATGATTATTCTCTGAGGCGGCCCGGTATCAGAGAGGCTCCGTTCGACCACAGCCACGATTTGCCTCCCGGCTGCAAACGTCCAATGGGCACGGTATCGCATAACACCCTGGATATGGAGGTAGAAGATCTTTGTCGTCGTGCCAGAGAGGCTAGGCTGCGCTCGTGTTGTAGTGCCAGGCGGCGATATCATGACAAGGGCAGCGTATCCCTGTGGCTATCGCACTCGTACCGCGGCAAGCTGTGCACCCTTCACGAGGGGGGTGATGGGAAACTGCGCATATATTTGGCATGCATGTTCCTGACGTTGAGAATAGTCAGATATGGCGCGTTAGAAAGGTATTGACTTCAACGGGGTAAAGACTATTTTTCAACTTTGGGCCAGGGTTGTCCATAGCATCTGAAAATGAAATTTTCAAACCTCTTCTTTCATTTTTCCCAGTACAGATTTTGGTGTATCTAGCTCCTCCCCTAGATCCTAGAAAAGAAGGCTGTAGAACAAACAGCCTGCAGCTCAAAACCGACAAAGGTGACCCAAGGCTTGGATGATGTACAAACTAAGCTACAATTATCGAGACTCCACCGCCCTCTCTGAGAACTCTAGACCCGGAGTCGAAAAAAACGGGCCAAAGTCAGGCATCTAATGGGGATACTTTGCTCAGCGGCAACCTAAAGTCATCGGTGACGGATAGGGCCCGCAAAAAATCTTTATAATGTCAGCCCTCCCAGCAAACACTTGCAGTTCGAGGCGTCTAAATTGCCTCCAGGTGAATCTTCACCATGCCAAGGCAGCTTTGGATGTTCTTAGCAGAAAATTCAGCAGAGAAGGTCTGGGAGTGGCCTTTATACAAGAACCATGGATTTTACATGGTTCTGTTAAAGGTTTAAGCAGTACTGATGGTAAATTAATATATGCCACCGGTTCCCGTCCCAGGGCGGCGATGCTTTTAAACAAGAAACTGGATTTTGTTCCGCTCCTACAGTTCATGACGGCTGATTTGGTTGCAGTTTGGGCGAAAATTTCAACCCCAAGAGGTGAAAAAGAGGCCATTTTGGCATCAGCTTACTTTCCGGGTGAGGAGGAAACAGCCCCAACTGTTGAATCCAAATCTCTCATTGAGTATTGCCAGCAGAAGGGTATCCCATGGGTCCTCTGCTGTGGCGCAAACTGCCACCATACAGCTTGGGGTAGTACGAACATAAATAACAGGGGTGAGCACCTCCTGGAGTTTATTAGTAGTCATAACATCAATGTCATAAATTGTGGTAATGAACCGACTTTTGTTAATGCTATTAGAGGGGAGGTTCTTGACCTTACTCTATGTAGCCAAAACATGGTCTTCGCTAACACAAATTGGCATGTCTCGGGGGAGGAATCAATGTCGGACCACAAACATATTGTGTTCGACATGGGTCACTTCTCTGAGCATGAGTCCGTTTTCAGAAATCCAAGGAAGACGAAATGGGAACTATTTCGATTCACCATGGAAGAAAGCGGCAATTGCTTACAAAAACCGATAACTACGGTGCGTGAGATTGAGGCAGAAGCTGAAGAATTTCAGTCAGATATTATAACGGCTTTTAATGAGAGTTGTCCCCAGGCTAAAAAACGTGTACAACGGGATGTGCCTTAGTGGAACAAAAAGCTTGCACAATTAAGATGTCAAACAAGAAGGTTGTTCAATACAGCTAAAGACACGGGAGACTGGGTATCCTATAAAAATGCCCTAAACTCCTACAATAAAGAACCTAGGAAGTCTAAGAGGGCGACTTGGAGAGAACACTACGAAAACATTAAAGATCTTCCTACGGCAGTGCGGCCCCAAAAGGCCCTCGTGAGAGGCCATAGCAACGTCATTGGTACTCTGAAGAATTCAGATGGGAGCTACACCAAGCAGCCGGAAGACACATGCAAACTCTTGCTTGCTACTCACTTTCCGGACTGTACACCAGGCTATCAACACTCACATCCTACTGTAGATGATTCTCCAACTATTAGTGGAAGAGAAAAGAGCCTGGCAGCAAAGCTGACCAATGTCAAAAATGTACAATGGGCTTTATCGACTTTCAGTCCTTTCAAAACCCCAGGACCGGATGGGGTCTATCCTTGTCTGTTACAGCAAGGAATTAACTATACAGCCCCAGTCCTATCAAATTTATATAGAGCATCCCTGCTGCTAGGATATATTCCTAACAGGTGGACAGAGGTTAAGGTTGTTTTTATACCGAAACCAGGGAAACCGGAAAATCTGCCATCGTCATATCGACCAATAAGTCTCAGTTCCATTCTCCTAAAAGGAATGGAGAAAATTTTGGATCAGCACATTAGAGAAGAGAACTTAAAGAAACTTCCTCTGTGCAAAACCCAATTCGCGTACCAACCCGGGAAATCTACAGAGACTGCTATCCATTGCCTTACGGAAAAAATTGAAAAGGCCATAGAGTCTAAAAACATAGCCCTGTGTGCATTTATCGATATATGAGGCGCTTTCGATAATACGACGTATCAGGCCATTGAGGAAGCCATGATTAGCAAGGACGTAAGCCCAATGATTACTCGCTGGGTGCTGTCCATGCTAAAGCAAAGAAAAATCAGCTTTGAGATAGGAGGGAGTGCTGGCTCAATCGTGGCTACAAGAGGATGCCCTCAGGGAGGTGTACTTTCTCCTCTACTGTGGATCCTAGTCGAACTTCTTCATCTTTTGAATGGCTTTCTTTCTCTTTGACTGACTTTTCTAGTGTTAGTGGTATTACAACGGGCCTTTCAAACTGGCCTAAGTGTGCCTCTGCGGCAGCCACTTAAACCAAACCTAACCTAATTGAAAATACTGGTCAGAGGTTAAAAATGATGTAGTAACGTTTTCTTCCCAACACATATAAAACAACATTATATCCGTTGCGGTATCAAGAATGGTTATTGCGTAGCACTTCACAGCCTATCGTTTCTTAAGTAGCAGTTCTCGGATGCTACACATCGGTTAATGAATTAAAGCCGGTAAAAACATATGGATCTTTAGTTTGACATATTGACTATCTTCTCTGATGACATGGATTTTCAAAATGTAGACAATATGTTTTTGCAGAACTTTGAAATATTTGAGAAGGAGATTTTAAAAATGTAAGCGGGGTTTATGTGCTCCACCAATATTCAATGTTATCATCAATGAAAATAGCGATACTCTCTTTTTGGCAATTTTTAATATTTGTGAATTTGTGATGAGGTATCACTTTTTGAGGCAACCAAGTATTAAAGTTTTTGTTATATGCGATGGTAGACAGCAAAAGTATCTGTGGTTATGAATCTGATGTGCCCTATTTTGTTTTCAAGGTAGAGGCAGATATGTCGAAGTACTTCGTTGCGTAACTTTTTTTCGGTAGCTAGGGTTTTATTTTTATCACTGGAGTTTTTTTGTAATCTTTCCATGGTTTCCAATATAAATTTTTGGAAAAATAAAGCATGCTGAAGTCGCTCATCGGATGGAAAATTATCGAATTATGTTTAATTTACAATTTTAAAATGATCAAATATGTAGTTCCATATGATAATATGTAGTAACCAAAGTTTTAGAAAAAAAATATTTATAAAAAGCGGTTCGAACAAATTCAGAATACCACAAACTATGAAATTACAAGTAAGGAAGTCTAAGTTCGGGTGAACCGAACATTATATACCCAGCGGTAATTTTCGGAACGGGATAACAAAGATATAAGCACTAGAAGGATTTACCTAAAGTTTTTACTATCTTAGCTATTTACCTTACCAAATTATGTCAATTTATGAGATTTTCGAAATTTTCCATATCGAAAGTGGGCGTGGTCGGGAAGAGATCTCGTCCAGTTTCATCACCTATATTGCTAGTATATTTCATGAGTCTGAAGTAATAAGTTTAAAAGTTTTGACCAGTCGAATATTCCAAATGCCTCCCTTAAAGGTGGGCGTTGCCACGCCCACATCTAAACATTTATCAAAAATCATAATAGATTGATTGAGGGGTTCATCCTACCAACCTATATCATTTTAGCCATTTTCGTTACCGAATTATGTCAGTTTATTAGATTTTCGAAATGCTCCATATCGAAAGTGGGCGTGGTCGGAAATCGATTTCGTCCAATTACATCAGATATGCTCCCTATTATGCTAGTATACCTTGTACCAATTTCATCGTGCTAGCGTAGTCAGTTTAAAAGTTATGACCCGTGACATTTTCAAATATGCCTCCCTGAAAAGTGGGCGATGCCACGCCTACTTTTAAAAATTTATCAAAAAATGATATGTAGTAAAATTACTAGGAGGTTCATCCTACCAAACTATATAATTTTCGCCATTTCCGTTACCGAAGTATGTCAATTTATGTGGTTGGAGAGCGATTTTTTCCAGTTTCATCAGGTATACTCCCAACGATACTAGTATGCTTTGTGCCAAATTCCATCGCTCTATCATAATCAGTTTAAAAGTTACGCAAATATCATCGCTCTATCGTAATCAGTTTAAAAGCTACGCCCAGTCGAATTTTCAAAAATGTCCCCCTTAAAAGTGGGCAGTGCCGCGCCCACTATAACATTTTTTTGAAAAAATCATAAAAGAATGACCAGGGGGATTCAACTATAAAATTATATCATTTTAGCCATTTCCGTTACCTAATTATTTCAATTTAGGTGATTTTAGAAATTTTCGTTATCGAAAGTGGGCGTGGTTGGAGGGCGATTTTATCCAATTTCATCAGGTATACTCCCAATGGCTTTGTGCCAAATTCCATCGCTCTATCATAATCAGCATAAAAGTTACGCCCAGTGGAATTTTCAAAAATGCACCCCTTAAAGTGGGCGGTGCCACGCCCACTATAAAATTTTTTTGAAAAAATCATAAAAAAATGACTAGGGGGATTAAACTATAAAATTATATCATTTTAGCCATTTCCGTTACCTAATTATGTCAATTTAGGTGATTTTAGAAATTTTCGTTATCGAAAGTGGGCGTGGTTGGAGGGCGATTTTATCCAATTTCATCAGGTATACTCCCAATGATACTAGTATGCTTTGTGCCAAATTCCATCGCTCTATCATAATCAGTTTAAAAGTTACGCCCAGTCGAATTTTCAAAAATGCCCCCCTTAAAAGTGGGCGTTGCCACGCCCACTATACAATTTTTTTGGAAAATTCATAAAAGAATGACGAATGAAATTATATCAATTTAGCCATTTCAGCTGCCGAGATATGCCAATTTGTGTGATTTTCGAAATTTTCGATATCGAAGAAGGGGGCGTGGTTATCATCCGATTTCGCCCATTTTCAATAGCAACCTACCTTGGCCAGAAAGTAACCTGTATACAAAATTTCATGCAAATATCTCAATTTTTACTCAAGTTATCGTGTACACGGACGGACAGATCCTAAGAACTTTCATATATGGAACTCTATATCTAAAAAAAAACAAGTAAGGAAGTCTGAGTTCGGGTAAGCCGAACATTAAATACCCAGTGTATGGAATCAATAGTAGTACCTATAAGGTATATATTTTCTATATATATTATAATTTGGGAAAAACGAACTCAATAAATTTATTAGTTAGTTTATAAAATTAATATTTATTTATGCTACGGTATAACATATATGTACATTAGAGCGGGTTGATTTGTATGGACCCAAAAAAATTCACAGGGGCCCATGGCGATTATGGTTAATTGGATTATTTCAAGCATTTTTGCCGAAGAAACTATAGGTCTAACATGAATTTCGAGCTAGCGGATTTTTCAAACTTATTTTTTTTTTCTTAAAAAAGTGATTAACTTGTTAAAAAGCTGTGTTGAAAACTAAAAAAATTCATTCTATATATGCATTTGGGGGTTTTTTGAGTCGATAAACCCATTTCCGACATTCATTTTTTATTTTGACGTCCGCCAGAGGACGTTTCCGTCCTTTTATTTTTGTATTTTTTTTTTATTTTTTTGGTTTAAGTAATTCACTCGTTGAAAAGCTGTATTGAAAACTAAAAAAAATCATTCTATATATGCATCTGGGGGTTTTTGGGGTCGATAAATCCATTTCTGACATTAGTTTTTTCTTTTTACGTCCGCCAGAGGGCGCTTACGTCCTTTTTGGATTTTATCTTTATTTTTACGTGGTTCACTTGTAGAAAAGCTGTATTGAAAACAATAAAAAAAACATTCTATATGTGCATCTGGGGGTTTTTAGGGTTGATAAATCCATTTCTGGTATTGATTTTTTTATTTTGACGTCCGCCAGAGGGCGCTTCCGTCCAATTTTTGAATTTTAACACCTTTTTCCGAAAATCAACAACAATGTTCCGAAAATCTATGAAATTCGACTTTCCCATAATGCAATTTCTTTTTTTTAAGTAGACTAACACGTCGATTCTATATTCTTGTTAAATTGTCAAGATACAAATTTTTTTATCAAGTATTTTGAATTTTGCGTAAAAAACCAGTTGTATTTTATTAAAATTATTTTCAAATTATTATTTTTTAAGCAGAATTCAAAATATTTGATACAAATATTTGGTTTTTTATCAAGATTGATAATTATAACTCCGATGGTTTGCTGGGCACTGTTTATTTACATTGTATTACAAATGACACACGTGATCCCGCTACTTTTCATTTCTATACTGTGTTTGCTATAGTTTTCGCGTCAATTGAAATTGATAATAAACAAACGAAAATCAACCAATAAATAAAGGAAAACAGTTTTTAAGAAAACTAAAAGGTATGTATTAAAACAGTTATTAATAATAAAAAAGTGCATGGTGGAAGTTACAAAGAATAGTTTGGTTTTGTGCAAAAAAAATATTTGTTTGCTTAGTTTTTGTTTTTGTTTGGTATTAGGTTAACGGTGCTTTTTTAAAATCAAAGTTATACGTAGAGTTTATGTATGCGTGATATTTTTTATACCCAGTGTCCTAGTACTAGTACAAGGGTATATTAATTTTGTTCACATAACGGTAGTACGTAACGGCACAAAATAATCGAGATAGATATAGAGTTTCATATATGAAAGTTCTTAGGTTGAAAAGAGGAGTCCATTAAGACATGTCCGTCCATCCGTCCGTCCGTCTGTGTACCCGATAACTTGAGTAAAAATTTAGATATTTGCATGAAATTTTGTATACAGGTTACCTTTTGGCCAAGGTAGGTTGCTATTGAAAATGGGCGAAATCGGATGATAACCACGCCCCCTTTTTCGATATCGAACATTTCGAAAATCATACAAATTAACATAACTTGAGTAAAAATTGAGGATTTTGCATGAAATTTGGTAATAATTCGAATTTTGAAAAACTGGCCCAAACGTATTTTTTTCAATTTAAAAATTAGTCTACTTAAAAAAAAGAAATTGCATTATGGGAAAGTCGAATTTCATAGATTTTCGGAACATTGTGGTTGATTTTCGGAAAAAGGTGTAAAATTCAAAAATTGGACGGAAGCGCCCTCTGGCGGACGTCAAAATAAAAAATCAATACCAGAAATGGATTTATCAACCCTAAAAACCCCCAGATGCAGATATAGAATGTTTTTTTTTATTGTTTTGAATACAGCTTTTCTACAAGTGAACCACGTAAAAATAAAGATAAAATACAAAATTTTTTTTTTAGTTTTCAATACAGCTTTTCAACGAGTGAATTACTTAAAACAAAAAAATAAAAAAAAAATACAAAAATAAAAGGACGGAAACGCCCTCTGGCGGACGTCAAAATAAAAAATGAATGTCGGAAATGGGTTTATCGACTCAAAAAACCCCCAAATGCATATATAGAATGAATTTTTTTAGTTTTCAACACAGCTTTTTAACAAGTTAATCACTTTTTTAAGAAAAAAAAAAATACGTTTGAAAAATCCGCTAGCTCGAAATTCATGATAGACCTATAGTTTCTTCGGCAAAAATGCTTGAAATTATCCAATTAACCACAATCGCCATGGGCCCCTGATGCAAAAAAAATCGACCCGCTCTAATGTACATTGTTCGTGTGCCCTCAAAATTGAATGCATTTCTTACTTCTAATATACTTATTCCCAATTTGTGACAAAGTTTTAAATTGAAAAAAATACGTTTGGGCCAGTTTTTCGAAATTCAAATTATTTTCAAAGTTATAGCTATCACCACTTTTCGAAATTCCTTACTTTTTGATGTAAATAACTTCCGCTCCCTTAAAGTGCCAAACAAATTTTTTTTGCTAATAGTTACTAATGCAATGCCCAACAACATCATACAAAGCGGCATCTCGCCACGATGGAGAAGTTAAAAATTGCGAATAATGTTTGCAAAAATTCGAAATGTCCTTTTGTAGAAGATACCATCTTTTATATATATTTAAAAAATTAGCAAAATCGGTTTGACCAATCGTGAGAAAATCATCAAAAAGTGAGGAATTTCGAAAACTGTTGATAGATATAACTTTCAAAATAATTCGAATTTTGAAAAATTGTATACGTATTTTTGTTTAATCGTTCTTAGCCATACTACCCACTTTCAATAAAATACATGGCCGTCGAAAAAATTATAGGTGGCTCACTTAACAAAATTAACTCATCTTTTAAGACTCGTTAATAGTAGACAATTCCTTACAAATTTAACTACCAAATTATACTATAATTATACTATTTTAGTTATTTACCTTACCGAATTATGTCAATTTATGTGATTTTCGAAATTTTCCATATTGAAACTGGACGTGATTGGGAAGCGATTTCGTTTAATTTCAACAGGTATACTTCCTATAACTCTAGTATACCTTGTGCCGAATTTCACGATTCTACCGTAATCTGTTTAAAACTTACGACCAGTCTTTTAGGTGATTTTCTAAATTTTCGATATCGAGAGTAGCCGTGGTTGGACGGGGATTTTATCCAATTTCATCACGTATACTCCCAACAGTACTAGTATGATTTGTGCCAAATTTCATCGCTCTACCATAATTTGTTTAAAAGTTACGACCAGTCGAATTTTCAAAAATGCCTCCCTTGAAAGTGGGCGGTACCACGCCCACTTTTTAAAATTTAACAGAAAATCATAATAGAATGATAAGAGAAATTCACCTATGAAATTATATCATTTTATCAATTTCAGCTACCCATATATGTCAGTTTATGTGATTTTCGAAATTTTCGATACCGACAAAAGGGACGTGGTTATAATCCGAGTAATCTGTATACCAACTTTCATGCAAATTCCTCAATTTTTACTCAAGTTATGTTAATTTGTATGATTTTCGAAATTTACGATCTCGAAAAAGGGGGCGTGGTTATCATTCGATTTCGCCCATTTTCAATAGCAACCTACCTGGGCCAAAAAGTAACCTGTATATAAAATTTCATGCAAATATTTTAATTTTTACTCAAGTTATCGTGTACAAAGAAAAGTTACGACCAGTCAAATTTTGAAAAACGCCTCCCTTAAAAGTGGGCGGTGCCACGCCCACTATAAAAAATTTATGGAAAAATCATAAGAGAATGACCAGGGGGACTCACCTATAAAATTATATCATTTTAGCCATTTCAACTGCCGAGATAAGTCAATTTGTGTGATTTTCGCAATTTTCGATATCGAAAAAGGGGGCGTGGCATCCGATTTCGACCATTTTCAATAGCAACCTACCTTGGCCGGAAAGTAACCTGTGTAGGTATTTTCGACCGTATAGCAAATATGTAAATCTCAAGAAGGGTTGCCACCTAGGGTTGCCACCTAACTGCATTTTATTTATCTTTATTAATATCTCGGGAATAGCTTGACCGATTTTGATAAAATTTGGCATTATAGATAGTATAATTCATTCTAATATTATATGCGTGGGTGTTGCCACTTGGGGCGGTTCACACGGTTGCCAAATGCCTAATTTTTTTTTATAAATATTGAGCAATATATGCCAATATGGGTATCAAATTAAAGCTTTTTTCGACCGTATTTCAAATATATAAATCTCAAGAAGGGTTGCCACCTAACCGCATTTAATTATTTTTCTCTATATCTCGGAAACCGCTCGACCGATTTGGATAAAGTTTCGCATTATAGATAGTATGATTCATTCTAAGATTTTATGCGTGGGTGTATCGATTATATTATATATTATATGCCAATATGGGTATCAAATGAAAGGTATTTTCGGTCGCATTTCAAATATGACAATTTCTAGCAGGATTGCCAGCTAGGGTTGCCCCCAAACCGTATTTTATTTATTTTTCTTTATATCTCGGGAACCGCTTTGCCGGTTTGTATTAAATTTGGCATTATTAGTAGACTAAGACCATATACATGGCGGTTGCCACTTGGGGCGGTTCAAAGGGTTGCCACCTTTCTACTTTTTTTTTTAATATTGAGCAAGATATGCCTATATGGGTATCAAGTGAAAGGTATTTGCGTGATTGATTGATGATTCATTCTAAGATTATATGCGCGGGTGTTGCCACTTTGGGCAGTTCACAGGGTTGCCACTTATCTCAATTTTTTTTAAATATTGAACAAGATATGCCAATATTGGTATAAAATGAAGGGTATTTTCGACCGTATTCCAAATATGTAAATCTCAAACAGGGTTGCCACCTAACCGCATTTTATATATTTTTCTCTATATCTCGGGAACCGCTCGACCGATTTGGATGAAGTTTGACATAATATATAGTATGATTCATTCTAAGATTATGTGCGTGGGTGTTGGCACTTGGGGCGGTTCACAGGGTTGCCACCTATCTGATTTTTTATAAATATTGAGCAAGATATGCCAATATGGGTATCAAATGAAAGGTATTTTCGACCGTGTTCCAAATATTTATATTTCAAGCAGGCTTGCCACCTAGTCTTCCTATCTTTCTCGTACAACTCTCTTTCCTATCTCCATCCCGTTTGCTCTTCATTGCCCTCTTTCCTCTTCTTTTATATCCCATTCGTAATAGCCCCTGTTAATTTAGGCCTAATTCTACCCTTGTACTAAATTTTAAAGAAAACGCACCATATATAAGATATTTTCAAATGGATCGTTTCCCTGGTCCACTTCCCGGAAGTAAGATATTGTGAATCTAAACCATTCTCGAATACATCCTTTTCATATTTCGTTATTTCTGAACTTAAGAAGTTAACTTCTTTCACGTGTACTGGCTACACGCGGTTTTTTTATTATTTAAGTATATGCTCCCAAGTTCTTGCAACATTGGTAAAAATGTACCAATGTAGAAAATTGAAAACAAAACACGAGCGAAAAACGTACGATGCTATTCTGGAGACATCATATTGTAGGCATTTTAGACTTCGACTCATATTATTTTCTACCAACTAAGGCTCAGATATTCCACTTTTTTATGGCCTGAACAAAATTTTCAAAGACATGCGACTGGCTTGTAATCCACTAAATACAACTAAAATTCAAAAAAGCCTATAAAAGGTGACCTAACCATCATCTAAGAGATGCAATGGACGAGGCAGCGGTTGGGATGCACTCCATGCCCGATACATCTGGCTTAATCCGTGCTAGCAGCTTTGGGTTTGCGTCTGGCAGTATCGCCTTTACGTTTTCACCGGGCATTGGCTGTCTTCGAATTGTCTCTACAACTTCGGCCTAGCTTTTGCCTTGGACCGGTTCACAGGCCCGACGAGACGGGGGGCTGAGGGCGTAATTTACCCCGGGCCCGGGCTTCAGAGGGCCCGGAATCTCAAAATTACTTTGTATAAAAGAAATTACGCAAATTTCGGAAAATTCCCTTGAAGTTTGGGCAAATTTTAACGGACATTTCTGTGTAGTTTCTGTTTATAACTCGCTATATTTTAGTAAAAAATTTTTTAAATACTATCGTAGTACCCCGTCTATCGAAATTCAAAAAAATGTTACTGCACGAAATAAGCTGGGAAGCACTGTATGCAAATGTGTAAAAGATGGTAATTTTGATTTTGAGAATGTGTTCATTTAGTATTGGGGCCCGTAGTTTTTTTACCCCGGGCTCGGATTTTCTCTCGGCGGCCCTGTTCTACCAAAAACGTCAGGGCTTTGCTACTTCCTTATTTCCCTTGTTTGCCTTCGGGCGTGAAAAGTAGGTTGATTCTTGTCTGCTTGGGTCCGAATAAGATGGCAAATTAAATTTTTGTGTGTGTTTCTCGCCGGTCCAGTGCAATTTGAAGTCATAACTGTAGTGACTGCTCAATAGGGGGATTTTAGATTAATTTAAAATGGTCTTAATACAAATACATACATAATAAACATGTGTTTGTTTACATAAGTGTTGGCGTAGATAAACAAAAATAGCTAACTATTTTGATATTATAATTACTTATCAGCATGTAGATTTATATGTACATACTCGTATATGTATGTAAGTAATTCTAATTCGCAGTTTATAAGAAGACTTATAATGTGTTGGTCGCCTTAAGCTAAGCGCTAGTCAAATAAAAGTTGTAGCATAAACGTTTTCCCTTTATCGAAAGAAGTGATAGTGTTTTCAATATGCAGCAGAAGTATCTAATTTACACTGTTGCATTTTTCATTCATTGCGCGGCTACTTTTGCTAGTGGCATCAGTAGTTGTCAGGTAAATTGCACCTGTATCGCCAGGACTATACGTTGCATACACGCAAATTTGGAAAGCGTTCCTAAAAACATTACTAACGATATACACCTCATGTAAGTAAAATTATTTTGTGTGTAAAAATCTATCTATCTATCTATCAAACATCTTTAGCAAATCACAACTTGAGACATTTAAATAATTCAGCTCTAGGGTGGTTACAAGAAATCAATTTTGGAATTTCAAATGTCTCACCCCCCTAAAATATGGTAGTAAACTAAAAAAAACCGCGTGTAGCCAGTACACGTGAAAGAAGTTAACTTCTTAAGTTCAGAAATAACGAAATATGAATAAGATGTATTTGAGAATGGTTTAGATTCACAATATCTTACTTCCGGGAAGTGGACCAGGGAAACGATCCATTCGAAAATATCTTATATATGGTGCGTTTTCTTTAAAATTTGGTACATGGGTAGAATTAGGCCTAAATTAACAGGAGCCAATACGAACACACAGAAAAATTTTCATGTAAAATCAATAATTTTTTAACATTTTTTCAGGTTATTATTTTTCAACACTATCGATAATGTTAAATTAACATGAAGCTCATGTTGAATAACCTCACTTCGTGTTAAATTAACATGAATTCCTGTTAAAACAACACTATCTGCCTCATTATCTTATGCAAATTTAACAGGATCTTTCTTGTTAGTTTAACATGGTTCATGTTGACAAAAATTATTCTGTGTGAATGGGATATAGAGGAAGCGGGGCGTGATAGAAGGAAAGAGGGCAATGAAGAGCAAAAGGGAGGGAGATAGGAAAGAGAGTTGTATAAATAAAGATAGAAAGACTAGGTGGCAAGCCTGCTTGAAATTTAAATATTTGAAACACGGTCGCAAATACCTTTCACTTGATACCCATATAGGCTTATCTTGCTCAATATTAAAAAAAAATAGATAGGTGGCAACCCTTTGAACAGCCCCCGCAAAGCGGTTCCCGAGATATAAGAAAAAATAAATAAAATACGGTTTGGGGGCAACCCTAGCTGGTTGTCATATTTGAAATGCGACCGAAAATACCTTTCATTTGATACCCATATTGGCGTATATTGCTCAATGTTTAGAAAAAAATTGAGATAGGTGGCAACTCTGTGAACAGCATCAAATGGAACCACCCACGCATATAATCTTAGAATGAATCATACTAGCTATAATGCGAAACTTTATCCAAATCGGTCGAGCGGTTCCCGAGATATAGAAAAAAATAAATAAAATGCGGTTAGGTGACAACCCTAGGTGACAACCCTTCTTGAGATTTACATATTTGGAATACGGTCGAAAATACCTTTCATTTGATACCCCTATTGGCATATCTTGCTCAATATTTAAAAAAAATTAGACATTTGGCAACCCTGTGAACCGCCCCAAGTGGCAACACCCACGCACATTATTTTATCCACATCAATCAAGCGGTTCCCCAGATATTAATAAAAATAAAAAAATGGGGTTAGGTGGCAACCCTAGGTGACAACCCTGCTTGAGATTTACGCATTTGGAATACGGTCGAAAATATCTTTCATTTGATACCCATATTGGCATATCTTGCTCAATATTGAAAAAAAAATTGAGATAGGTGGCAACCCTTTGAACCGCCCCAAGTGGCAACACCCACGCACATAATCTTAGAATGAATCATACTATCTATAGTGCCAAACTTTATCCAAATCGGTTGAGCGGTTCCCAAGATATAAGAAAAACGCCTACGCCTGAAAGTCTACACGTGCCTCATCGAGGTCAAAGTTAAAAAAAACAGCGATTTGCCAAAAAAATATGGGAAATTGAAAAAAAAAAATTATTTCTGCACTAAAACTATTTCAGAAGTAATAAAATTATATTAAAATTTGTTGTATTCCATTATTTCCATCTTCCTGGTATTAAAATTCTAAATTTAATATATCCACTATGACCGTGATAGATAATAAATACTCACTGCTAAAAATAGCAGTTTTTAACAAAAAACTTCACATAAATCTAAACTTTCACTAATGAAATGTCTTATCGAACTGTATTCGGATGAGCTTCAGGAAAGAACGGTTAACGATTTTACGGATGAAAGTCCACTGTTTTCCTGTCCTTGACCCCTGAGTTGCATTCGATTGCGTATAAAAAATTAGTAACAAACAAAACTGCAATTGTTCTCTAAATTTATACAAAATATGGGAAATTAAGATTGAAAAGTTCTAAGAAATACATTTAATAAAGTTTAGCTTTAATCTTTTAAGTTTAATTTACATTTTTGACTATTAGCAATTACTTTTTAAAATATTTCTGCTACTTCTCATTTTAAGAAGTCAAATCGATAATAACCCTACTTTCGGATGGACCGGATAATGAGAAAACGTTTTTAAGAATATCAAAAGTAAACAATATAAACAAAAAAAATTGTGTTCCCTTTTTCTGTCTAATTTCTCATTTCGAAAACCCTGCAAAAATCGAGAGTACTCAGTTCGATATCCAAAGAGTACTCCAATTGGAGTATCAGTGTACTCAAAATGGACCACCTACTCTAACCGTCGCTTTATTTCTGGTTCTCCAAGGAGTACCTACAGTCAGAGTACTTTGCACTGTACTCCCATGCTGTTACTCCTCGGAGTACTCTCAGCGCGACCATGTCGTGATTTTTGTCGTTAAAGCACGGGGTTTCAATAAGCTGAAGGTGGAACACATAATCCTATTATTTTTGCAGGGTACTTACTTAAAATTTTTTTTTTGTAAAATAAATAAAAAAATAAAATAATTAAGTTTTGTATCTTGTTTTTTTTTTTTTTTCTTTGATACAAAATATAAAAAAGTGTAAACTGAAACATTTGCTTCAAAATTTCCCCACAAATTGGAATGAAAAAATTGTGCAACACAGCAGCAGTTTTGTGCAAACAAGAACCCTGTTCCATCGTTTTACCTTCTGGATTGATATCTTAATTGCGCAAGCCGTTTGTTCCACCAGGGAACATCACGTTGTAAACGTTTCTTGCCTTGCGGACAACTCTCATAGAAAGCTGTTGTAATATCTTATTTTGTATTGTGAAGCTATTTAACCTCTCTCGCGCAGTAGTTATTGGTTGGTGTAAGTAATTGCCGCTTTCTTCCATGGTAAAGCGAAACAGTTCCCCTTTCGTTTTCCCTGGATTCCTGAAAACGGAATCATGATCAGCGAAGTGTTCCATATCGAATACAATATGTTTGTGGTCCCCAATTGATTGATTTAGTGATGACATGACCTAGAAAGTTCCACTGGTCATACCAAATCGCTACCACGACAGTCGGGGAGTACCGCAAGGGATTACCGTAGCGTACCAAGTTCATATCCGACCAAGGACTTTAAATTTCGGCATGACTCCGCAAAACCTTCAGGGGGTGTTTCTGCTGTCAACAACTACAACATGGACAAATGGAGATCATAGCGAGTGAACTCAATCTTTCATGACCCATTACACTCCGACGTAAAGTTTTTCATCTATTAATGGTAGAAAATGATCCTTCCAAGCTCGCCGTGGTCATGCGGAAAGTTACCAAGGCAGTGAGAAGAATTTGTATACCACGGAAAAAGTACTCCAATAGTTTTAAAACCTTGGGTGCTTTTTCAATCGACGATATTTTCGCACACCCCAACCTATATTCTGCCTTTACTGCTGTTGATGATATGTGATCTTCGAAGAATGGCGCCAAGTTGTCAAGCTCATCTGCTTTACTTACATCAGCGAATATTAGAAAAAAGTTGGAAGCTCGGTAGAATATCTTCGTTTTCTAAAAATCGTACCGTTAAGTTTTCAAGTAATGAATTGATGCATGGTAGGAATATTGCAATTCTGAAATACGCTTCACTCGACTTTGTTCTCCGGGTTAGCTCGGTTTCTTTAACGCGATACCACTCTTGGAGCACGGATTTCACCGTCAAAAAGTATTCAGCGATTTTTGATACGGAAACAAAGATTTGCCCGAAGAAATCATCAGCAGATTTACTAATTTCGCGCAAAGAGTGTATTAAGTCTTTCGCGCGGTTTATAGCAGAGATAAGGTCTAAAGATATTTCTTGGAGAAACACCCATAGTTGAATTTGACTCTTCAGCAGTTTTTCAGATACCAAAAATACCAAATTGGTTGGCTGTGGGCTTGACTCATTGAACCCATACCAGGCTACGTGCCTGCTCGATATGGACCTCATTTTATATGTATTTTACAAATTCTGTATTAAAAGTAGGAATTGGTTTATACCAATACCTGGTTTCTGTAAAAAATCGACAAAATTCTCGATTTTCATGTCGTCACACTCGACTCGATTCAAAATTGAAAAAAAAAAAAACAAACAATTTTTGTCACTACCTCAAAAGCAACTGAGAAAATAAATCGACAAAATACCTTTTTTTTACAGAAACAAAACAAATTAGTGTGAAGTCAATACGACGTCAAATCTACTATTTCAGTCGAGACGATCGATCGAATTGAGTTACAGAAACGCAGTACAGACATCGAAAATATCAAGTAACAATTTCAAAGGTTTTGAAAATAACAAAAAATTTAAGACAAATATTCAAATATTCGTAGAAAATAAAAAATTCTGAGACAAAAAAAAATTTTCGAAATCAATTTACAGTTATTTTCAATCTCTGGTTTATACTATATACTTAAAACTAGTTTTCAAAATTTAGAAATGATAAACTAGGAAAGCACTTTAATAAGATTGCGGCCTAGTGACAAATCAAATTTCAATGCATAAATTGGATCTTCATTTTTTAATTATTACTTTTTTGCTCGAAAAAATTATCTAATATCTAAAAACCAACCAAATCGAAAGAAAAAATAGAATAAAAAAATATTTTTAATTTCAAATGTTTTTAAAATAAACTAAAAACTGTAAAATAATTTCTCCTCTGCCTACATAGATTCTTCACGATGTAGAGCTTGTCCTGAACATTTGTGAGTGTGAATTCTTATAGGTATTAATCAGTACTTGGCAAGTTTGATATGTATAAAAACATTTGGCGCTTGCTATATAGTGAAAAGTGGATCTTTTGAGGAAAGCTCAAATCGGAAAGATGATTGTTAGAAAGTTATGTGAACCACCTATAGTGTGCGCCAATGTTTTTATACATATCAATCTTGCCAAGTACTGATTAATACCTATAAGAATTCACACTCACAAATTTTCAGGACAAGCTCTTCGTGGTGAAGAATCTATGTAGGCAGAGGAGAAATTATTTTGCAGTTTTTAGTTTATTTTAAAAACATTTCAAATTAAAAATATTTTTTTATTCTATTTTTCATTTTATACTTTTTAGTTGTGAGTCTGTGAAAGTTTTTTAAGATTGTAATCGGATATTCTGTAAGGTTTCATAAAATCCCTTTTTTTATACCCAGCGTACTAGTACTAGTACAAGGGTATATTAATTTTTTTCACATAACGGTAGTTTGTAACGGCACAAAATAATCGAGATAGATATAGAGTTCCATATATGAAAGTTCTTAGTTTGAAAAGAGGATTTCATTCAGGCATGTTACTCTTTGGCCAAGGTAGGTTGCTATTGAAAATGGGCGAAATCGGATGATAAGGTTTCATAAAATCCCTTTTTTTATACCCAGCGTACTAGTACTAGTACAAGGGTATATTAATTTTTTTCACATAACAGTAGTTTGTAACGGCACAAAATAATCGAGATAGATATAGAGTTCCACATATGAAAGTTCTTAGTTTGAAAAGAGGATTTCATTCAGGCATGTTACTCTTTGGCCAAGGTAGGTTGCTATTGAAAATTGGCGAAATCGAAAATTTCGAAAATCACACAAAGTGAAATATCTCGGTAACTGAAATGGCTAAAATGATGTAATTTCATAGGTGAATCCAACCGGCCATCCTCTTATGATTTTTCCAAAAAAATTGTATAGTGGGCGTGGCACCGCCCACTTTTAAGGGTGGAATTTTTGAAAATTTGACTGGTCGTAACTTTTAAACTGATTAAGATAGAACGATGAAATTTGGCACAAGGCATACTAGTATCGTTGGGAGTATATGTGATGAAATTGGATAAAATCGCCCCCCAACCATGCCCACTTTCGATATCGAAAATTTCGAAAAAAAACACAAATTGAGATATCTCGGTAACTGAAATGGCTAAAATGATATAATTTTATAGGTGACTCGCCCTGGTCATCCTCTTATGATTTCTCCATAAATTTTTTATAGTGGGCATGGCACCGCCCCCTTTTAAGGGTGGATTTTTTGAAAATTTGACTGGTCGTAACTTTTAAACTGATTAAGATAGAACGATGAAATTTGACACAATGCATACTAGTATCGTTGGGAGTATATCTGATGAAATTGGATAAAATCGCCCTGCAACCATGCCCACTTTCGATATCGAAAACTTCGAAAATCACCTAAATTGACGTAATTCGGTAACGGAAATGCCTAAAATGATATAATTTCACAGGTGAATCGCCCTGGTCATCCTCTTATGATTTCTCCATAAATTTTTTATAGTGGGCGTGGCACCGCCCACTTTTAAGGGTGGTTTTTTTGGAAAATTTAACTGGTCGTAACTTTTAAACCGATTAAGATAGAACGATGAAATTTGGCACAACGCATACTAGTATCATTGGGAGTATATCTGATGCAATTGGATAAAATCGCCCTCCAACCATGCCCACTTTCGATATCGAAAATTACATAAATTGAAATAATTCGGTAACGGAAATTAGATAAATCCTCCTAGGGCCCAATGATTGTTATCCCGTTCTAAAAATTACCCCTGGGTATTGAATGTTCGGTTCACCCGAACTTAGACTTCTTTACTTGTTTAATTTTAAATTTATTAACATATTAGTGGTATTCATGTATAACTTTGCGAAACGCGAAAATCTATGCAGCACAGTTAGATGAACGCTAAAGATAAATTAAAACTTTATGTCAAATAAATACATTTTGTTGCGGCAATATTTTGAAAATAAAGCACACGAATATATTAATAAATAAACGTTTAGTACAAAAATTTTGAAGGTTTTAATATCTGATATATATACTATTAAGAAAAAATGGCAAATTATCATATTTTTTAGTCTTACTTTCTCTATTCGTATTTTCTCTTCGGCTGTTCGTAAAGAATGAAGCCGTTAGAAACCATTACAAATTTAATTTCAGTATACATATACACGGTTGAAATAAAAGTAGATAAATTATAAATTATCAGAGGTGTATTTAACAAGAAACCTTAAGTTACGTTCATATGTCAATAACATCCCGCCCCCCGTGAAGCGAAGGAGCGGCAGCTATTTGAGATTCACTAGTAATATCCATTACCGCTAGTTTTGAAGCGCGTCTTCAAGTTGTCATTCATGGTTTTGATTAGCGCTGATCTGACCTGTCCTCTAAAACTATGCCACGTCTGCATTCGCTTATGCTCTCATTTCCATCACAAACAACAACGACGTCACCAACTTGAATGGGCCGGACCCTTTCATGCCACTTTCTCCGACGGGTGAGGGTTGGCAAATACTCTAGTATCCACCTTCGCCAAAAAGTTTGTTTCAGATGTTGTATAATACGTCATTGCTTGCGTAAGCATACTGTAATGCCAATACTCGTTTTACACTTCTAACCATACGCTCCCAAATACCGCCTGCAGAAGGATTTTCAGGCGTATTGAACAGCCATTCTGTACCGCGACGGGTGCACTCCTTCTCGACGCCCGCTGCAATGTGTAACCAATCCATTTTGCTTGCTCCCACGAAATTTGTTCCTCTATCACTACGTATACGCACTGGAGCACCTCTGCGGTTAACGAAATTTCGTAAACTGCATCTGTCGACAAATCTCTGGCCACCTCTAAGTGTATAGCTCGAATCGTCAGGCAGGTGAATAACGCCACCCATCGCTTTTCTCGCCGTCGACCTATGGGGACCATAACTGGTCCGAAGTAATCGAGGCCTGTATAAGAAAACGGCCTATGGTATGGTTCAAGCCTTTCTGAGGGTATTTGACCCATGAGCGGGGTCCTCGGCGTAGCTGTGGAGATTTTACATACCTGGCATTCGCGCTTAATTAGGTTAGGTTAGGTTCAAGTGGCTGCCGCAGAGGCACACTTAGGCGAGTTTTGAAAGGCCCGTTGTGATACCACCAACACAAGGAAAGTCCTTCCCGGGACCCAGCCATATGGAAAATCCCTGAGTTGTTGGGATTTTCCACATAGCAGAATCCCGGGACTGACACTCCTAAACTGACACCGTTACTCCTCCTCGAACCACTTAGATGACTTTATGAAGCCCATCAAGTCCTTTATGTCCAGTTCCGCGATCTGGCTTAGGCTATCTAGGAACGGAACTCCCAAAAAGCGCATTCTCCCGCCGCTTAAAGCCGGACAGTTGCAGATGAGGTGCTCCACTGTTTCTCCTCCTCATCATCTTTGCAACTCTTGCAGCATCGTCGGTAGGGCACACCTAGCCTTTCTGCATGCCTACCAGGTTTGTTTCGATATCCGACACCTTAGGGATTGCAGCCATCTTTCGTTGGCTTGACGGAGTGTGTGCTCCTTCAGCATTAGTTTGCATGTGGCAAACGGCATGCCTAAGCACTCTTTATCCTGAAGAACCTGCCTGGCAAGCTCGTCTGCCTTACAGTTTCCCTCAATGTCCCTATGTCCCGGGACCCATATGAGGTTTACGCGGTTCTGTTGGGCCATCTCCTGAAGAGATCGCCGACAGCTGAGCGTCAGTTCAGAGTTGAACGTGTATGAGCCAAGGGATTTGATTGCCGTTTGGCTATCGCTGAAAATAGCGATATCTTCTCCGATAACACGTTTTCTTAACCAGGCCGCGGCGTCCAGGATTGCCGAGACTTCCGCCTGGAAGACGCTACAATGATCAGGTAGTCTGAAGGAGAGCTCAAAGTCCAAATCCCTTGAATAAACCCCTCCTCCAACTCTGCCGTCCAACTTCGAGCCGTCGGTGTATATGGAAGTGCCACCATTTGTTTCGGGACACCAATCCGTCCTCTCTCAGTCTTCTCTGCTGGGAATGTTTATTTTGAAACAGCTATCCCCGACTGTAGTGGTCGCACAACGATCTGTGCTTAGAGGGAGAAAGCTGTAAGATTCCAGAATACTGGAGTGTCCAATAGTACCCGCACCCCAACTGGAGGTTTCTCTTAGGCGCAGAGCTGATGCCGCCGCTGACCGAAACCCTTCCATATATTTAGATTTAGATTTAGATTTAGATTTCCGCAACAGATTCAGGTATGTTGCATTGCTCAGCGCACGCCACCATACGACGACTCCATACAGCATGATTGGCGAATGATGGCCGTGTAGATCCAACTGCATACTCTAGGGCTGAGCCCCCATTTTTTGCCAATGGCTCTTTTGCATGTGTAAAGAGCGATGCAAGCTTTCTTCTGGCGCTGAAGAACATTCTCCTTCCAATTCAATTTCCTGTCCAGAACTATGCCTAGAAACTTGGCCTTATCCGACAAGCCCAGGCGCGTGCCATCTAGCTCTGGTAGTCTTAGTGGCGGTATTTTGTACCGGTTGGTGAAGAAGTTCCACTTTCCCCGGGTTGATACTAAGTCCGCAGCGAGAGGACCACGTCGAAACTTCTTGCCGTGCTACTTGCATCAAGTCACACAGAGTTTGTGGGAACTTGCCTCTGAATGCAATAGCTAAATCGTCTGCGTATGCCTTTATCTTCCCGCCCCCCAGCTTGTGTCACGTAGCCACGAGTTGACTGTGAGGTTCCATAAAAGCGGGGAAAGAACACCACCCTGGGGCGTTTCCCTTGTGACATAGCGTGATAACTCAACCGTACCAAGTGAAGAAGCTGTTTTCCTTCCTCTTAGAAGTTGGTCAATTAAACCAGTTAGACGTCTATCTACGCCCAGGTTAGTTAGAGCGGAGTTGATCGCCTCCGGGCTTATATTGTTGAAAGCCCCCTCAATGTCTAAGAAGGCCACGGGACAGTAGTCCTTTTCACACAGCGATTTCTCAATGACAGATACTAGGCAGTGGCGTGCCTTCCATATAAGCCGAAAAGCCCGGCTTGCCTAGCTAATCCCCTATGAGCTACAATATGTATGTTCATTTGGCTTCTTAAAAGGATATCCGGTTTTTATTTCCCTGCCTTCCACCTACTACCTAATAGCTGTTAATAGCATGGAAACATACCTACATCTTTTCGTACCACCTGCCGGCTGATAGCTCATTTACATAAAATTATTTCAGTGCGTGATGGCCATCTCTTACTTACTTACTTAAAACAGCCTTTAACCTCCTAGGCAATGACGGCCATCTCGCTTTTACTTATTGGCTTTTACGGGGCTTTCAAAACCAGTACGAATCTGCGTGCTGAAGCAATTGTTTTTTTTTTTAATTTGGAAGTAATTTTATATGAAACTTTGAAGCTGGCTTCTGGCTGGTGTTACCGTACGCTATAAATGCTTACGATAAAACGAAAATGAAATTTGTTTATGTATGTATCTACAATTTTAAAGTGCAAAGCGCGCTACTCAAAAATTATTGGCGCATATTTTAAAGTAGAAAAAAAAGAATTCAATAGTGGTAGGTGCTATAATTTTTATAAAACTTAAAATATATAGGTATTCAAGATTTCTTAGCTTGCAATGTACCTAAATGGGAAATAGTGCCTATTAGCGGAACCTAAAAGTTTAAAATTTTCCCCGTCTGCAAAAGTCGATAAATATCCTGAACTCTTATTTGTCTGAAATGTTCTCTGGCAACAGTAAGTGCTTTCGTTGGGGTTATAAAGACTGGGGCTTGCCTCGGTTGATACTCGTAGGCACGCCACTGATACTAGGCAGTGCAGAGCAGTTTCTGTTGATTTACTCTTGGTGTATGCATGCTGATAGCTAGAGATAAGGTTCCTATCAATAGTCGTTGAGAGGTAGTCGCTTAGTATCCTCTCAAAGGTTTTGAGTACAAAGGACGAGAGACTGATCGGTCTGTAATCTTTTGGCTCGTAGTGGGATGCCTTCCCAGCCTTAGGGATAAACACTACCGTTTCGCTTCTCCAGGACCCCGGAATGTGGATGAGAGCCAGGCAGGCTGTGAAGAGAAATACCAGCCATTTAGCTGATGTCTCCAACGTGTTTATCAGTTGCGCGGGGATAATCCCGTCCGGCTTTTACGGTTCAAAGCTCTTAACTGCCCCCCTTACCCTTTCCTCAGTGATGGGTATATTTACTGCCAGGTTTGTTGCAGGTGCTAGTGGTGCGTCATGCAGATTCCCCGGAAAATGTGTATTCAAGAGCAACTCAAGGGTTTCCTCTTTCGTCCAAGTCTCGCTGTGTCGTCGACCTTTTCGACGCCAGTGCAGAAATTTCTCCACGAGGTTCTCTTCGCCTGTCTCAGAGCTTTTTTGTAGGCCCTTAGTTTAGCTTTATATTCATGTCAATGAGACTCAGAGCCGAGGCTCTTGGCCTTGTTAACTTGTTTCCGGCATGATTTGCGGAGCGAGTCCAAATCGTAGGACCACCAATGTGGCCTGTGTTTACCGCGTGGTTTTGGCACTGGACAAGCCTGTCCTAGAGCATTTGAGAGCGCCGATGTAAATGTAGTAACAAGATCCTCCAGCTCCTCTACTGATGAGGGGGCTTGTGAGGGCAGTACTGGCAGGTCTCTGTCTAATATTTCATTGTGTAACTGCCAATTAGTGTTACGTGGGTTGCGCTTCATGATTGGTTGTTCTACGATAAAGTCTAGAACCATTTCTATGTAACGGTGGTCGGAGAATGAATGTTCTTCCAGAACCCGCCATTTTCTGACCCACCCATAAGCGCCTTCACTACAGATAGTGAGGTCTATGACCTCCCTGCGGGTCTTAGTGATAAAAGTAGGCTCATTACCCACATTGCAAATTACCAGGTTAGTTGTTAAGAGGTAATCAAACAGAGACTCGCCCCTGGCATTGATATCGGAGCTCCCCCATTGGACATGGTGAGCATTAGCGTCCGCTCCAATAATAAGATTACCCGTGCAGAAATTTGACACCAGGTCTTTCACCTCCGTCTGTGGTGGGGGTTCTTCGGCGTCGTAGGGCATATAGACCGACGCCACCGTCAGGCGGGTGCTGTCGACCGTTAGACTGATAGCGGTAATATCACCATTGGTGTAGTTAGGTAGGAGAAAGGAGTTCAACTCAGACTTGACCAAAAGACACGTTCTGCCTTTGCTCTCCTCGCTGGCTCGAATGAGCTTGAAGCCCTTAGTCCCCAATCCGCAGATTCTCGAGCTATTGACCCAGGGTTCTTGGATGAGGACCACATCCACGTCGCCTTTAGAAAGACGACTACCTTAAGCAGCCGAAGCCACTTTAGATTTGTGCAGATTAATCTGAAGCACCACCAACATGAGAGCGCACAGACTTCCCTGCCGTCCCCATATCGTCGAGGTTTGCCCCATCCCGGAGGTTGCCTATCAACGACGAGTTGTTCCGATTAACTGCCCGATATGGCGTTGCAGGACTCCTGCTGCCTGTAGCGTTAGATGTTAATCGCTCAGCGTTGGCTGCTATCACCGTGACGTCGAGGACTTCCTCGTCCTGTAGGCTGTCCTCCATCACGCTTAATTGATCGCACAACACTTCGCAGACTGGGAATCCAAAATTTCGATCTGATCGCGCAGATTATTGTTTCTTGGTTTTGGTGGTAGAATATTTCGTGATAATGTCGCGCTATAAGTCGCGACATGGCGTGGCATTTTGGCAAAATAATTGGTCTTCTAGTATCCATTGGTAGACATAAGGCGTTGTCGATACGACCACCAACACGTAATATCCCTTTGTCGTCTAGCAAGGATGTCAAATTAAATATAGGGCTACGTTTTGACAGTGGCTCACCTCTACGCAACGTTGCAACTTCTTCATTAAATGCTTCTGCTGGAACAAGCTGGCATAATTTTATTTCTGTTTCTTTTATTTCATAAGCTGTAACCTTAAATGGCATTTTGAGGGCTTTGGTATCTCCTCTTACAGAGGCCAAAAACTTTGCAGCTGCCATCCGAACCCAAGTCATAACCGTGAAAAATTTATAATTCGAAAATTTCGTGAATGGTATAACGTTCTCATCTAGTTCCACAATATACAGTGTTTCGCTCTTTTCTCCACATCACCATTGCCACCATCTGCTGATATATTATTATCTTGCATCGATGGCCAATCATATTCGCATTTCTTCAGAAAGGCAGGCCCACTAATCCAGCTCGATCCTCGTACAAATTTCTTATTATATTGGGCCGTGTTGCTTCGTCAGCCGGATTCAATGTTCCAGTTACCCATCTCCATTGTTGCACCTCAGATGAGTGAAGGATTTCCGAAATTCGATGGCTTACAAACTGTTTATACTGGCGAGCTTCGGATCGGATCCACTGTATTACGGTCTTAGAGTCAGACCAGAATGTTACTGAATGTGACCTTACCGTATGACCATCTATAATTAATTTACATAATCGGGTTCCCAGTACCGCAGCTTGCAGCTCTAACCTAGAAATTGACGTTTTAACGGGCTGCACCGACTCTTGGCTGCGATGAAGGAAACGCTGACTTCGTCCTGGTGACTAACTCTAAAATATGCGACAGCAGCAAAAGCCAATTCAGTCGCATCAGCGAATATATGTAACTGCATTTCCGAAGACTGACTGGGCGAAGCACGGAGAACAAATGGAACCGAAAATCATGGCCTTCATGACATACACGTCTGGCGGCCTCGACGTATCACCCTCACGCCATAGAAAACGCTGAAAGTTTTGGTCTTTTTCAATAACATTAATGCGGTGGAACATTTCTCTGATGTCTATACAAACGGCTATCGCACCCTCACGAAATTTAAACAAAATCGATTGCAAAGATCGTGGTTGATAGTCATCAGGGCCCTTCAAAAGCATGGAATTCAAAGAAACAGAGTTGACCTTGGCGGCTGCATCAAAAACAAGTCTGGGCTTATTGCCCTTGTTTACGTTATAAACGGCGAAATGAGGTAAATACCATATGCGCTCAGTTTTCAATTCAATTTCACACGAAGATTGTTTTCTTGCATATCCCTTTTTTATGTATTCGCATATTTTACCATTGTACCATTCTGCATAACTGGAATTGCGCAACATTTTGTGTTCGACAAGCTGAAGGCGTTTTAATGCTACGTCGTAACTATTTGGCATAGATACAATATCATATTTTATTTATATAATCATCGGTATCTATAACAAATTGTATAACTATTAATTTCATTTTCGTCTGAACCGAACAGCGTCGAACCCAATTTTGTTTCATGTGCTGTGAATCCATCGATGAAGTTCACAACACTAAGCGGGCGTACCAAATTTGTATGCGGCATTCCGATCAGAATTTTAGGAATCGCATTGGTATAACTTTGTATGGGTATGTCATTTAATTCTTCAAACTGTTGCGCAAACTTCTCGATGCACAATGTTTGTGAAGGCAACAATAACTTTTTTACTGTTCGCACCCCTTTCATGTCGAACCTCTTGTTGTTGTTTACGTTTGAAATTTCCAAGTTTGCACGCATCAAAACCTCACTTGTAGTTTGGTCGTCAAACCACTTTAAATGCAACAAATCTGTTCTACCTGTAAGACCAATTTCATTAGCAATTTCTTCCTCCAGCAATGTTACCTTTGTTCCTTCATCAATAAAAGCAATTATATCAATACGCCCTTTTGGTCCATGTAAGCTCACAGGTAAAAATTTCAATAACGTTTTGTTTACATTTGTAATCACATTTTCTTTATTTCCATCATTCGTTATTTGATTTTTTTTTTATATTCAGAAAAACGACATTTACTTATTGTAGCAACAGCTGACTCGACAGGTCTGGTGCTGCCGGTAGGTTATTTTGAGTTGTTGTTGTTGTTGTAACGATGTGTAGTCCTGCCCAACGCGTATTTTTCCTTAACCTAATTGTCATCAATATCTTCTAACGGGAGTCCAAGGAAACTAGCAGTTTCAATAGGATTGGACCAAAGAGAGATGGGTGTTAGAAGAGTGGGCTCAAATGAGCAAGAAAATAAGTGATTGGTATTGTGGGGGGATGAGCCGCATGCCGGACATACATTCGGCACATCAGGGTTCAGTCTAGATATGTAGGAGTTTAACCTACTACAATATCCAGAGCGTAATTGAGCCAGAGTGACCCTTGTCTCTCGAGGAAGATGACGCTCCTCTTCAGAAATGCCAGGTGTTGCGGCATGTAAGACATTGTTTAGCGGACAGAGCGCAGAGTAATGGCCAACAGACGTTGTATGGATATGCCCCAAAGCCTGTTTGTGCACCTGTAGATCAAACGGCGTTGTTATATAGTGACGGATCTCATCAAAATGTTTACGTAGATGCGACCTTATGGTCCTAGGAGGCGGAATGAGTTCAAGCAGTTGTCTACCGGGATGCTGTGGTTTACAGCAGTTCAGTAGGTACTGCTTGTTTAGCATTTCATTATGCTCCCTAACTGGAAGCATTTCCACCTCATTATGTATATGAGATATAGGTGACATAAGGACGCACCCCGTAGCGGTTCTGAGCGCGGTGTTTTGACAGGCCTGAAGCTGATTCCAGTGAACGTCTGCAAGCCCCGGCGACCATATCGGCGACGCATAGTTCAGGATCGGCCGACCAATTGCCTTGTACGTTACCAACAACGTTTCTTTGTCTTTACCCCAAGTACTGCCGGCTAGTGACTTGAGGATTTTGTTGCGGCTCTGTAATTTTGAGACAATTGCGGCTGAATGGGCAGCGAAAGTGTGCATGGTGTCAAAAGTCACTCCTAAAATTTTTGGGTGAGCGACAGTAGGTATTTTATGATCACCTACATAGATTTCTAATTCCATGCCAACCTGCGCCGTCCACGTCGTGAATAAGGTCGCCGAAGACTTTGTTGGCGACAATGTCAAGGTTCGGGCAGTAAAGAACTCGACTAGAGAGGGGAGATAACCATTTATTTTGGAGCACAGCTCATCAACGGAAGTACCAGTTGCCAATATCGTGCAATCGTCTGCGTAAGAAACAATCGTAACTTCTTCTGGTGGAGGAGGAAGCTTCGAAATATAGAAGTTAAACAATAACGGGGAGAGGACACCACCCTGTGGTACCCCTTGTTTTATCTTCCTGGCTTTAGATTTTTTGTTTCTAAATACAACAGACGACCGACGACCACTGAGATAATTGGCGGTCCAACGCTTTAGACAGGGGGGGAGTGACGAGTCTTCCAAATCAGCTACAAGTTGCCCATGATTTACTGTGTCAAAAGCTTGACTCAAATCAAGTGCAACTAGAACCGTCCTGTCATTAGGCCTATTTTGATTAAGACCGTCAGTTATCTGAGTGTTTATGACATTTAGAGCAGATGTTGTGCTCCTACCCTTCCTGAAGCCATGTTGGTGCTCGGCTAACATCAAGTGTGATGTGTAGAGCGGGAGTAGGACCGCCTCAAGTGTCTTTACTACTGGCGAGAGGAGTGATATCGGGCGATATGACTCCCCAACGTTAGCTGGCTTGCCAGGCTTTAGTAGTGGGATCACAGTTGCCTGCTTCCATTTGTCTGGTATGACAGCTGTGATCAGAGACAAATTGAAGACGGCCGTTAAATATTTGACTCCCGCTAGGCCGATGTGTTTTAGATGCACCATGGCTATGCCATCAGGGCCGATGGCTTTGGAGTTTTTGGCCTTCCGGATGGCCTCTTGAACCTCTGTAGCGGTGATGGGAACGGGGGCATAGTTTTTGTGTTTATGCGCACGCCTGAAGATTCCACGTCTAGCCCTGTCTTGCGCAGGGTGTGGGACATATTGTCGACAAAAAGCCTGTGCACATTTCCTGGGGTCATTTATTGTCTTGTCACCAAAGGTAATGTCGACATTTTTTGGTGGACCCGAAGGATTCGACAAGGACTTGACGGTGGACCATAATTTCCCAACACCGGTAGAGAGGTTACAAGACCTGAGGTGCTCCTCCCATTTGGTTTGTTTGTGTTCGTTAACCAGCCTTCTGATTTCCACGTTGAGATCACCGATCTGTGGGTCAGATGGATCGATGTTGCGTATGAGGTCACGTTCGTTGGCCAAGGCTGCGGCCTCAGCTGGGAAGTTAGGCCTGATATCTTTTATCCTACCAGCTGGTATGAAACGGGCTGTAGCCTTTTTAATGACCTCACGTATGTTGCGCTCGCCAACGTGTACGTCAGTGGGAATGGGAAGATCACCAAAGGAGCTCTCCGTGAATTCCAAAAAGCCGACCCAATTGGCCTTTTTGAAATTCACGTAAGTACGTTTCTCCGACGTGATAAAATCCGTGGCACGATCGACAGACAGGATGATAGGCAGGTGGTCGGATGACAGGGCCACCATAGGTTGCCAGTTGATGCTGTTAATTAGCCCCGGGCTAACAATAGTTAGGTCCGGGGAGCTACTGCAGTTAACAGCCATCCTAGTTGAGGAGTCTCCGTTCACAGTACAGAAAGAGGAGTTATCAATTTGCTCGGCTAATTCCCGTCCTCTGCCGTCCACCGAAAGGTGTGAATGCCACATATCATGATGGGCATTAAAATCGCCCATGATGATACGGTTATCGCCACAAAGAAACGCCCTAAGGTCAGGACGATAACTTCTGGGGCAGCAGGTGACGGGAGGAATGTATATATTGATTAGCTCGAGATCAACGCCACCAGCTTGTATAACTATACCTTGACACTCTAAAGGTAAGTCACTTTGGTCAGTGTTGATATCAAATTCCCTATACTGTACCGTATGGTGTACAAGGAACGCGAGACCACCTCCGCCGTCTGTACGATCATGCCGGAGTACGTGGTAGCCTCCACTCGCTCGGAGATTCGAGTGGGGGCCAAGTTTTGTCTCCTGGATTGCAGCAATTTTGATTTTATGTAGCTGCATAAATGTGGTTATCTCCGCTATCTTGCCGGTCAAGCCGTTGCAGTTAAATTGCAACAATTTAAATTGCGAAGGAGAGGCAATGGCCACTCTGGGAGTTAAAGACTGATGTGTTCGCCTAGATGGTGGTAGGCTATGTCGCGATATTGATCTCCGTTGCAGTCCTGAAGCCGGCGGAATTCGTTCACTATTAGATGAGTGTACTTCCGTCGGCGTTGAGGGCTGCACAACTCGACAGCAAGGCGCGACAAACACATCAGTCCAAAGATTTCTGTTTGCGAGCCCAGAACATATGCGTAGGTGACACAGGCCTAGGCAGGAGTTGCACTTGACCGATGCCACAGACGCATATATCCTGTGCCGACATACAGTGCACGAAGAGTGAGGGACCAGAAGTTGATGGACTTGACTTTCATTCGTGCTAGTGCCGGAAGAAGTTATTAAAGAGTTTAGAGACGGGGGCTGAAGCTCAGTAGTGCTACAAGCATCAACCGATGTGCTACGAAGAAAGTAGCCATGAGTGGGTGCTTGTGCTGTTGATGCACTAGGAAGTAAGCTACAGCCGGGAACACATATATTCTGCTGGGCAATATAATTATTGCAGGTCGTGGAGACTTGATTATTATTAGAGGGCGATAAAGCAACATATGAGCGTCGCTTGCCTCGGGACGTCCTTCGACGTGAACAGCAGGGCGCCACAAAATTTTTATAGAAACTTGTGGGCCGATGTGCTTTCGGATCTAGTCCGGAGCAACTTGATTTGTGCAACCAACCTTTGCATGATGCACACTGTACTGAGTGTGATCGTCTTGTATATATTTTCTTCCGACAAACGCAGCAGAACCATTCTCTTGGGCCAGGATTTGGCTCAATGCCAGCCCGGATCAAGAGAATAAGGAGCAGCCGTGCTGCAAGGGGCTGTTCCGGGGATGACAATAGGTGAGGGAATCGTGACGCGTTAGACAGGGTCACTTCGAAATGTATTGCTCTTGGCCGAGTCATTATAAAAAAAAAACAACCCGGGTCGTTTCGGTACGAAGGGTATTGTACAGGTACAAATACCGTTCTCGCAGAACCGGCAATACGTGAAACGGTTATTTTGTTATTTTGAGTGATTTCATTATGCAAAAGTTTTTTGTGGTACTTTTGGCAAAGCGATATGCCAAACGGGCGACGTCGTGGGCAGTTGTGCATATTATGACCCGGAGAAAGGCAACAAAAACAAAGGCGGTTGGTTTTAACGATCTCCCATCGTTCCTCATATTTAGCTTCTTTGAACTTTAAGCATTGGTACAATCGGTGATTGTCCTTACAAAATAAACATTTGAATTTTTCTTCCGATACGGCTAGGACTGGTTTTACAAATTTATTTGTGTTAGAATTTCGTGGTGGCTTATCGAAGTTGACATGTGGTGAGTTAAGCTCTGCTGCCGTAACAACGTATGTTGACATCTGTTGCAGCCACGAACTGAATTCGCAAATTGTTGGATACGGCATTTTATCGAGAATGTGTGACGTGCCCATTCTTCGATTTTGTAATGTGGTAGTTTACTTACCAATTATTCAAGCAATATGGGGTTCGACAGGTGAGGCACGGCACCGGCTTTCTGTAACCATTGAGCTAAAGTTAGCAATTTCATGGATTTTCCCAGTTGCGATTGATGGAAATGATCTTGCTTTGGCTAGCTGGCTGCGAATAAGTAGTTCTGGTCGTCCAAAGAGAAATTGCAACGACGAAATCAACGCAATGACACTTGACGGGTGAATCAACAGAGATTCAACTTTTGATCGGGCTTCTCCCTTGAGAGCCTTTTGCAAACGGAGTAAATTCACCACATTGGTGTATGCGTACTTATTTGTTGTTTCTCGAAAAGCGAGTATAAACATTGGCCACTCTTCTGGCGACCCTGAAAACTACGGCAATTCTTGTAGTTTACTAGAAAAATTTGGGTTGTGCGACGGTATAAACGTTGGGTGTGAATTATTATTCAATATATGAGACGAAGGGGTTGTATTTGGCCCCAGGTTCAAGCATAAAAAGATCCACCAAGCAACATGGCTATCGCCAAATCGGAAAACCCGCAATCAGATCGATCACTTTGTGATAGACGGACGGCATGCTTCCAGCGTTATGGACGTACGTACGATGCGGGGTCCAAACATCGACTCCGATCACTACTTGGTATCAGCCAAGATTCGTACTCGCCTAAGTACAACGAAAGAGGAACCACAAAAAACGCAAGGAAAGCTGGACGTCGAAAAGCTGCAGTCACAACAGACAGCCAATGATTTCGCAGAACGACTCGCGCACCTTCTCTTTGAGAGCACAATTCAACCCAGCGGAGTGCACGAGTAGTGGGAGCATATCTCCGGATCACTTTGTACCGCAGCCGAAGAAGTAACTGGATTCCGGCAAATGCGAAAAAACAGCTGGTACGATGATAGAGAGTACAAAGGCGCAATGAAAAGAAAGGACGACGCCTATAAGGCAACGTTAAAAGCGAATGCAACGAGGAGCGTGTGTGAACACTGCCGCAAGATGAAGAGGGAAGCGAGACTGCTTTTTCGGGCGAAGAAAAGGGAAGCGGAAAAGCGTGAAATCGAAGAGCTTGAAATGCTAGCCAGCAGAAGCAAGGCCCGAAAATTTTATCAAAGAATTCGACGAATGACGGAAGGTTTTAACCCCGGGGCAAACTCCTGTAAAAATTACAACGGCGACCTGGTGACAGATGTTCAGAGAGTACTAGGGTTATGGAGGAATGTAAAACGAAGTACCTGCTGGCATCAAGCAAAGAGTCAGCGTATTCGCGCCTTGGCAACCACGCCACTGTTGGTAGCCATAATTTCGAGATAGTAAGTGACTTTGTATACCTGGGAAGCAGCATTACTACCAACAACAATGTAAGCCCGGAAATCCATAGAAGGATAACTCTTGCAAACAAATGCTACTTTGGGCTGAGTAGGCAATTTAGAAGTAAAGTCCTCTCTCGACGAACAAAAACTACACTCTATAAGTCACTTATCGTACCCGTCCTGCTATATGGTGCAGTAGCATGGACACTGACAGCATCTGATGAGGCGGGTCTGGGAGTATTCGAGAGAAAAATTCGTCGAAAGATATATGGACTCCTAAAAGTTGGCGACGGCGAGTACCGAAAAAGATATAATGGTGAGCTTTACGCAGAATTAAAACCCAGCGGCTCCGCTAGAAGGTATTTTTATCGGCACCTGCCGGTGGAAGTAGAGGAAGAGGGAGACCACCACTTCGATGGCAGGACAAAGTAGAGGCAGACCTGCGAGCACGCGAACCGACTGGCGTAACATGTTGGACGGCCAAAATCGCTTAGGCGGTTAAAGGCTATTTTAAGTAAGAAAGTATATGAGACGAAGGAGCTGTGTCCACCGACGCGGTGGCTGTAGAATTGAAATTGGCATTTGACATATAATTACCTGTTATGAAGTTAGAATTATGCGTATTAGGTTGTTTGTAGCTAGGTATATGATGACCATCTGATATGGCGTTAGCGAAACTTGTAAAAGCGTTTGAACGGGCGAAGTATTCATCCTCAGCAGCAACGTTAGAAGTATGTGTGGCAACAGCGGCGTTAGTAAAAATTGTATGTGGCAAAGAGTAGGCAGGATGATTGGCGGTTGTTGATGAAGTCATATACATTGGCATTGAAGTTTGTGTGGCAAGAGCGGCGACGCTATTAAAACTTTTACTAGAGTCTGGACGTAATTATGGAGGGAGCACTTCTCCTCACTGCTAAATTGCGAGGGAGACGTCGAACCCGATACCCCAATCCCTGACGATGGAAAAGTCGTCCCACCACCTGACTATGATGAAGTGAGGATAGCTATATCCCGGCTGAAAAACAACAAAGCGCCTGGAAAAGACGGACTGCCCGCCGAGCTGTTCAAACACGGAGGCGAAGAGCTGGTAAAAAGCATGCATCAGCTCTTATGCAGAATATGGTCAGACGAGTGCATGCCTCCAGATTGGAATTTAAGTGTGCTCTGCCCAATCCACAAGAAAGGCGATCCCGCTAACCGCACCAACTACCGCGGAATCAGCCTTCTTAATATCGCGTATAAGGTTCTTTCTAGCGTATTGTGTGAAAGACTGAAGCCCATCGTAGACAAGCTGATTGGACCTTATCAGTGTGGCTTTAGACCTGGTAAGTCTACCATCGACCAGATTTTCACGATACGCCAAATCCTGGAGAAGACCCATGATAAAAGAATCGACACACACCATCTCTTTGTCGATTTCAAAGCCGCTTTTGACAGCGCAAAAAGGAGTTGCCTGTATGCCGCCATGTCTGAATTTGACTTCCCTGCAAAGCTTATACGGCTTTGCCAAATGACGTTGAGCAATACTAACAGCTCCGTCAGAGTCGGGAAGGACCTCTCTGAGCCATTTGAAACCAAACGAGGCTTCAGACAGGGCGACTCCCTTTCGTGCGATTTCTTCAACCTGATGCTGGAGAAGATAATTCGAGCAGCAGAGCTAAACCGCAATGGTACAATCTTTTACAAGAGCGTGCAATTGCTGGCGTATGCCGATGATATTGATATCATTGGCCTTAACAACCGCGCCGTAAGCGCTGCCTTCTCTGGACTGGATAAAGAAGCGAAAAAAGTGGGTCTTGCGGTCAACGAGGACAAGACGAAGTATTTGCTGTCATCAAAGAAAGAATCGGCGCACCTGCGCCTTGGCAGCCACGTCACTGTTGATAGTTACAAATTTGAAACTGTGAGGGACTTCGTCTATTTGGGAACCAGCATTAACACCGAAAATAATATCAGTCTAGAAATCCAACGGAGAATCACTCTTGCGAACAAGTGCTACTTTGGACTGAGTAGGCAATTGAGAAGTAAAGTCCTCTCTCGAAGAACAAAGATCGCGCTCTATAAGTCTCTCATCATACCTGTCCTGATGTATGGCTCAGACTCATGGACAATGTCAAGAGAAGATGAGATGGCCCTTGGAGTATTTGAGAGAAAAGTTCTCCGGAAGATTTATGGTCCTTCCCGTGATGCCGACGGCGAGTATCGAAGGAGATTTAACGATGAGCTGTACGAGCTTTACGCAGATCTGACCATAGTCCAGCGAATTAAAGCCCAAAGGCTCCGCTGGCTGGGTCACGTCATGCGAATGGACAAAGAAGCTCCAGCCCAGAAGGTTTTCCAATCGTCACCCGAATTCGGCAGCAGAGGAAGGGGGAGGCCTCGACTGAGATGGAAACAACAGGTGGAGGATGACTTGAACTCCCTTGGGGTTTCCAATTGGCGTCAGTTATCGCTAAAAAGGAATGACTGGCGTGCTTTGATAGGCGACGGCCAAAATCGCTTAGGCGGTTAAGCGCCAATAAATGATGATGATGAGTCTGGACGTGATTCACTTGTCTTTAATTCGATAGCGGCAGTTGTAGATGCTAGTGTCTGCTTTAGCAATAGTCTTTCTTTTTCGGAGACCTCTAAATTTTCCCGGAGTCTACGAATCTGCAAATCAGCAACTGCGTTATCTGATTCGATAATAGTTTTCTCTGGATGTGTATTTGTTTTCTTTTTTTCCTTAAATTGTAGCGCGGCATGCGTTTATTTAAAGATGGCGATTATTCAGCAGGCTTATGCGTGAATAAATATTAAGTGAATGTTGCGGCGGCAATATTTTGAAAATAAAGCACACGAATATATTAATAACGCATTTTATTAATCGATAAACAAACGTTTAGTACACAAATTTTGATGGTTTTGATATCTGAAAGGATATAAATTATAATTATTAAGAAAAATTGGCAAATTATCGGGAGTGCCACTAAATCCCCAAAAACAAAATCCCCACACACAAAATACCCAGCTTTTAAAAAATCCCCAAAAAAATTATCCCCAAAATAAAAATCCCTAAATCCAAATTCCCCAAAACAAAAATCCCCAAACATAAAATCCCCATGTTTTGAATATACAAGATTAGCGTGTAAAAAAGTTATTTGGGGTCAAAACTTGAGAAAATAAAAAAAAACCTTAAATTTGGATTTTTCTTGACTTCCGTCCCGAATAACTTTTTTCGCACAAATCGGATCGATGGGAACTTTTGCAGTTTTGTTCCAGGGGGCGAACCTAAGCTCCTTATAAAAATTTGGCTGTGTGGGATTTTTTTTTTACAAGATAAACTAAATTTATTTTTTATTTTTTTTAATTATGCAGGGAGAAAAAAGTGGCTCCAGAAAACCTAAAATTTTGACCTCTGACTCCGAATAACTTTTTTAGCACATACGGGATAGATGGGGATTGAAGATTCCTGTTTGCCGGCTAACCAAAGCTCTCTACAAAAATGTGGCTCTGTGGAAATTATTGATATTTCAAATATTTATTTTGACGTATTTTTCTTGTTTTTTATTTTTATTTTTGTAAACTGCTGTTATGAAAAATATAGAAAAATAGGGAAAAATACAAAGAAATAACGTAGTGTCATACGGGCATAAGGAAATATCTCAAATTAAGTGGTTTGAGATGGGACTGAATTACAGAATACAGCTATAAAACAAAAAGCTTATTAATTAAAAAAATAATTTAAAACAAATGGTATAAAATTTAAAAAAAATATTGAGCATAGATCAGGCATTGGACTCACGCCCTGCGTGGTAAACGAAACTCAATCGACTTAGCTAATGAAGCCGTTAGAAGCCATTACAAACTTAATTTCAGTATGCATATACAGGGTTGAAATAAAAGTAGTTAAAATATAAATTATCAGAGTTGTATTTAACAAGAAACCTTAAGCTACGTTCATATGTCAATAACACATTTTATTTCAAAATTCCCTTTAAAAAAGTATTTTTTTAGCATATTCTACTTCTGCCTAGTGTGCATTGAATGCATTAAATAAATTGCATGTCGAACAGCTTCATCGAATTAGGTAAATTATCGAGCTTTTAACACAAAATTTCACCAAGTTTGTGATATCTTTGTTCCCTACAAATTTGACAGCTCATTTACGCATTTGACAATTTTCTATGTTAATAGGCTTTACGCGATGTTTCTATGGTTACATGAATACCATTATTCTATTTAACGAGAAAAAATAAACAATATTAGCACTTGTTTGCACGAAATTTCGTTTGCATTTACATTTTATTTACTTTTGCGCATTTATCGCGTTTCTGAACTACATTACCGACGATGTGCGCCTAAATGTAAGCAACTTTTTCAAACTCATTCTGTTGTGTACACTGTATACATTTTATTGTGTGGACAGTTGACATTACATTGTGTGGACTTTAGATTGTAGATTGATATGCAAAACGACTAAACTTAATATGAGCCGACAAATAGGATACATATTTGCAAATAAAGCAATATTATGGATTTTTTCGTATAATGCATTATCAGCGAAACCTGAACGATGGTGAAAATTTCAAAACCCCAGCTCAACGGGAAATTAATTCAAAATCCAAAGCAAAATCTCTGAATCGAAATTCCTCAAATATCTCTACCCATGCGCCACCTATTGGAGTTATTTTTTTGTTATAGTGCGTAGGGGTAGAAAACAAGACGATGATGAAAATTGCAAGATCCTACCTCAACGGCAAGTTCGTTGAAAAACGAATTAATCGACACCGAAAACAGATCTTCGCATTTCTTAAATACAGCGACTCACGCACCACCTAGCGGGTCCAATTTTTTTTGAACGTTTGGAAATTGATTAAATATCAGCCAAATCGGTCCAAAATTAGGATTTTCAGTTCTTATTACCCCGATCTCAGCTCCACCTAGCGGAATTTTTTTAAGGAAATTATTTCTTTTCATGGTAGTAATACATGTTCCGAATTTCAGCCAAATCGGACCATAAATGCGATTTTGGAAAATATAGCGACCCACGCGTCACCTATCGGAATTTTTTTTCATAATAATGCAGTCATCGCGATCTGAACTGTGGTGAAAATTTCAAGACCCTATTACAACAGGATGAATTTTCTACGCTTAATTAAGCACGAATATTTTTCCATTTATAACATTTAAACTCTTTGTTGCTTTTGACTTGTAGTCTATTGCTGTAAATACCGACGGTATTTATAAGCAATTTTTGGGATTGTATGAAAATGTGGTTTTTGAGAAAGATTTACCTACGCGCTGCAGGAACCAGACATAAATTCGCAAATCTTTCATATAAGTTAGCATTGAAATAAAAGAAATGTTCTATATGGAAGTATAAATATGTATATGCATAAATGGAAACTGAGAAGGGTTCACCTTCAAGCTGGGTAGTGGCCTAAGGTGCTAGACCTTCTAGCATACAAGTCACTACAGTGTTGTGAGTTCGACTCTCACAATGCCGGGAAGAAAAGTCCTTGAAGAGATGTAACTCCAGTATCATCGAAACATATGTCGGCTTGTCTGGTTCCTGCAGCGCGTAGGTAAATTTTTCTCAAAAAACACATTTTCATACAATCCCGAAAATTGCCTGTAAATACCGTCGGTATTTACAGCAATAGACTACAAGTCAAAAGCAACAAAGAGTTTAAATGTTATAAATGGAAAAATATTCGTGCTTAATTAAGCATAGAAATTCTTTCATAGGTTTCACACCAAGTCCTAAAAATTCGCAAATCTTTCATATAAGTTAGCATTGAAATTAAAGAAATGTTCTATATGGAAGTATAAAAAGGGTTTACCTTCAAGCTGGGTAGTGGCCTAAGGTGCTAGACCTTCAAGTCACTACAGTGTTGTGAGTTCGACACTCACAATGCCGGGAAGAAAAGTCCTTGAAGAGATGTAACTCCAGTATCATCGAAACATATGTCGGCTTGTCTGGTTCCTGCAGCGGGTAGGTAAATTTTTCTCAAAAAAAAAAAAAACATTTTAGTTAAAAAACTAACAAACAACCAATTTTGAAAAAGAAAAATAAAACCAGGTAAGTTTGGTTAGAAACAACCAAAAGTGCTTGTGTGAGTCTCAGGAGTTGAGCGCCCTCATTGTCATTTGGTCATTGCTGTTTAACTTACTAGACTGGATTCGTATTTTACTCAAACACGGGAATTTTTTTTTTTTCATTAACGGTCACATTTTTTTGGAGTAACTCAAAGTTAACTCAGGTAACTTTTTAAAACGTGCTCACGAAAAAGATAAAACTCGTAAATTACGTATACAATAAAAATTGGTAAAATTCACATGCTTAATGTTAGGAGGTAATGCTGTACCCATCGTGCCGAAACGACCCGGGCCGTTTTCTTATATCGACCCGGCCAAGAGCAATACACTCGAGGTGACCCTGTCTGACATTTAGGCAGGGCTACACCTCGCTACAACAACAACAGGAGTTCAACCCTGTTATTTAGGAAAACCTTTTTTAAGTGTACATATAGATACATATTATATACATTCATCGCTTTTTATAGAAAGTTAACTTCAAGTTATTTCTGGGACTGCTTATGGGCGGTACGCAGTTCACAAGTAATTCCTTCAAGGAAAATACTCCTTTTTTCCTGCGTGAAAAATAGTAGTATGGAAGTAATTTTGACGATTAAAAATCCATGGTGAATAGTGAAACAAGCAAAAAGAAGAGCAGAGAATTGAAATTTTAGGGCTGATTTTGCAAGTCACGATGACTAAGCGCGCTGCAGGCACTCACATTTACATTGTTATTGATTTAATATAATTAGCAAAGAAAATATGAAATTGTGTGAAAAAAGTTAAAGATTGTTATAGTGAGTGTTTGTTTTTCTTTTATTTGTTGCTTTGTAAGTGTTTATTTACTGCATTTTCTTTGAAGTTGGGAAACTTTAGCTAAATGCATAGATTTGCTTACAGCAGATACCAAGAGCTAAAACACGTTGAAACACGTCGGAACATGTCGCCAAACTTTTGATTTTTTGCGAAAAACAACGTGTAAAGTAACGTGTTTAGATAAATAAAGGCTATATTTGGCAAAATTTTGTTGATACCCGAGACCCTGTTTAGTAGATATCCTTTAAAATTTTAAAACCGAATAACCGTTTACTGTGCCTAAAAATAGTGGTATACTATCACTGTCTCGTACGAACACATGACTAAACTTGGACTTCTCACTTATATGCGACTATTTCAAAAGAAAGTTTCTGGTTTTCCCACAATATTAATGGCAAACAAATTTTCATATAAAGTAATATGCTTCTTTTAATTACGATTTGAAACTAGATAATGTCGAACTATTTGTCCCGGACGAACCATGGAATGCGCCAAAAGAAAAATCTAGAATATCGCTCAAAGAAGTAGAAAATTCGACTTTTTTAATTTTTGAAGTTATGAAAAAAATATCATATCATATCATCAGAGCGGGAAGTCAATATGTCTTTCTTTACTTTCCCCTTCCTTCTTTCATTTAATTTTACTGTTTCCATTCTTATTGGGTCATATGTGCTGTGCAGTCGGGTTTACTTTACTGTGTTTTTAATTGTGAAATTTAAATTAATATATACAACTTCCATATTCTAATTTGTGATAAAATGAAGTGCAAAGTCATAGTGTTCAATTTTAAACATTTGCATTGTTGAGATAGTTCATATTTTAAGAATTTTAGCGTAATTCTAAATTCAATTTTGCTTTTCCTTTATTTGCCGAGTCATTTGCATAGTGTATTTGTTTGTTGTTTGATTGGCTTTATCTTCTTCTTGTTATTGTTATTGCTATTGTGTACACTTGTTACTTTGCTATTTTCTATTTTCTTTTATTACATTATTATTTTTCTTTTATACAGTGACTCTCAAGCTGCTCGCTGCTATCTACTTGCCTATACAACTTTCAGGGTTGCTCTTAACTAAAACCTGCTTTTATAAATTATTAGTTGAGCTTTTCCTTTTTTAATAAATAATAAAAATTTTTTTGCCGTTTTAAAAATGTATTGTATTTACGAAAATTGTCTAATAAAAAGCGATTCCGAACGATACATGTCTAGCTGGCTCTGCGACGCGCTTGTTAATACGAAGTGCGCAGGGCTGACAGGTAGGATTGTAGATGCAATAAATGATGACAAGGGTGTTCGTTGGTCATGTGTAAAATGTAGATCAGCTGAAATTTATCTTTTCAAGCTTTTTAGGGAAACTCGAAATGCGTTTTCTGAAATCGGTAAGGATTTTTCTAAAATATCCGTGAAATTTGACCATTATGAAAAACTTTTTAGGTCATTCAAGTGTTTAGATGGTTCTCCTGCAGTAAAAAAAAAACATTTAAATAATGCGAACGTAGTTTGCCTCCTCAGCTAGGTATCCAACCGCAAATGTTGGAATTATACGACTTGGCCACACCCAGCCCCAAGCAGTAGTTCCGTCCACTTCCAAAGAAGTGGTTCATCCACTGACAAAGGAGTGGGTCCATCCACTTCCATAGAAGTGGTTCAGTCCACTTCCGCTGCCCCAAATCGAACCCCTGAACAACAAAATACTTCCAAGTCAATTCAACCAACGGCTAGTAATCTGGTTGTGGTTCCTTCGAGAAAATCTATATTCGTGTCTAGATTTCAGAAAGACACTTCCGTCAACGACCTTAAGTCTTACATTAAATCGAAAATAAAGGCTTAGGATTTAGTAATAAATAAGTTGAAATTTAATTACCAACGAAAAATTTCTTCATTTAGGATTGATGTTTTTGATGAAGATTACGATAAGATTATGCATCTGTCTTTCTGGGCCCCTGGTGCTCTTATTCGCTAGTTTTCACCTAAGTCAATTGCGAATGACCCAGATGATGTACAAATTACTCGTCAGAATACTGGTCCAAGAAACTACTTCTAAATTCTTTCTTGAACATTTATTATCAGAATGTTAGAGATTTAAATACCAAATTAACTGATTTTTACTTAAAAACGATCAATTGTAACTATAGAATTATAGCTTTCACCGAAACTTGATTAAAACCGCATGTCTTTGATTCCGAAATTTTTTGTGATGGGTATCAGATTTATAGAAACGATCGCTTAGACAGAAACGGGGGCGGCTCCTGTTGGCTATACATTCTTCAATACCATCTGAAGATGTTATTTTACCTGCTATAGAAAACATAGAACATTTAATTTGAACGTATAGGAATTGGCACAGGCCCTATTTATTTAGCTGTTAGTTACATTCCACCGTCATCTGATTTATCAGTGTATATGCACCACATTTCACTTATAAAAACTCAATAGTTGTTTTGCGTGACTTTAACCTGCCCCACATCTCGTGGAGAATAATTGATGGCAATATTGTCCGAGTGTCATCTAAGTTGTGTAACGAGTTTTTGGGCGAAATGACCAACCTATGTCTTAGTCAGATTAATATTACTAGAGTTTGCCCATTGGTTGAAATTCAACCACAAAACTTTATTTTATTTTCCTACCTTTTTGCTATTTCTTAAATTTTCCTTTCTTTACCGTATTTTTTATATTTTTGTTTCTATACATTCCTATTCTTTTTACCTTTTCCTCCCTCTTTACACCATTCAGTAATATAGTTTCAATGTTGATAATTATTTATTCTACTTAGGCCGTCTTTATAAGTATTTCTTTCCTTTCCTTTCCTTTACTTTTATTTCCTTTCCTCTCCTTTTATCTCATTTTATTTCTTTTGCTTTTCTTTCCTTTCCTTTTCTTCCCTCTCCGTTCTTTTCCTTTCCTTTTCTCTTCTTTCATTTCATTTTATTTCCCTTCTTTCTTCTTTTCTGTTCTTTTCTTTTCCTTTCTTTTATTTTCTTACCTGAGCTTTATTTTCATTTCCATTACATTCCTTTTTTCCTTTAATTTTCCTTTCCTTTCTTTTCGTTTCCTTTGCTTTAGTTTCGTTTCGTTTCCCTTAGTTTTCTTTCATTTTATTCATTTTCTTTTCATTTCATTTCTTTTCTTTTATTTTTTTCTTACCTTTATCTTCTTTCACTTTTTTTCCTTAGATTTCTTTTCCTGTCATTTCGTTTCCTTACCTTTCCTTCCCTCACCTTTTTTTTTTTTAATTTTATCAATTTTCCATTTTATCTTATTTCACTAAGTCTAGCCACGAAGGGCCTTGTGCATGATCTAGCTTATTTGTACTTTTTTTTAAAGCATCATGTCTGAGCAAGCATTTGCTTCTCTGAATACCCACTCACAGATTTTGTTTTTGTAAATACTGTTTGTACCTACGCTCAATAAAGTTAATCTATATTATTATTCTAAAACACGGCGCTTAGCTAGACTAAACTACAATACGCATATAAAAGAAATGTATATCAGATGAAATCTTATCATGAGCATGTTTGCAAAAAATTATAACAATTCCAATAGGTTAATTTGTTCATGAGAAATTAGCGTTTAAAGTTTGTACCCAAGCTCTTTATATGGCACTATTAACATGCTTTGTAAATGTATATCCATACATATGTACATACAATGCTCGCATGGATTTCAGTCGAAATAGACAAACATTGAAAAAAATGTAAATATGTATGTATGTAAGTACATCTGATTTTGCGCTACTTTGACTACAAAAGCAATGCAGGGGTAATAAGCAAACACACCCGATTATCGGGGGTTACATACTACTTATTATTATTCTAAAACACGGCGCTTAGCTAGACTGAACTACAATACGTATATAAAGGAAATGTATATCAGATGGAAGCTTATCATGAGCATGTTTGCAAAAAATTATAACAATTCCAATAGGTTAATTTGTTCATGAGAAATTAGCGTTTAAAGTTTGCTTATTTACCCCTGCATTGCTTTTGTAGTCGAAGGAGCGCAAAATCATATGTACTTACATACATACATATTTACATTTTTTTCAATGCTTGTCTATTTCGACTGAAATCCATGCGAGCACTGTAGGTATATATGTATGTATATTAGGGTGATTCAAATAAAAAAAATTGGTTTTTTTTCGGTCTTACCCCCTGAAACTTTAGGTATTGACTAGAAAATAAGCCTTGCAAAAAATTAGCGCCCTAACTTAATCCTTAGGGGTGGATATTTTTTTTCGCCCTTTCCCATACATTTTGTACGGGGAAAAATGATATTTTTTTCAAAGTGAATTTTCTTTCAATTTTTGATACTTTTTTGAAAATATTTCTACATGCCCTCAAAGTTGAAGCTTCAAAAATGGGAAGCCATGTGCGAATTAAAAGAAAATTCACTTTGAATACAAAAAGTATGGGAAAGAGCGAAAAAAATAGTCACCCCTAGGGGTTAAGTTAGAGCGCTAATTTTTTGCAAGGCTTATTTTCTCATCAATACCTAACTTTTTAGGGGGTAAGATCAAGTCGACATTGTTTTGAATCGCCCTAATGAACATATGTATGCATGTGGTACGTTTGACTGCGTTTTAGTGGAAATTATAATTTTGCAGCGACAGGTGGTTATTTGTGACGAAAAGTTTTATTAATTGTAAGTAACTATTTAAATAAATAAAGATATTATATTTCATCGGTTCTTCCCTAAATTTTAGCCAATGGACAGCAAAGAAGAGATTGAGCAGAAAGTACAAAGTGGAGTTTTCCAACTAGTACCAAAAAAAAATGGTAAAAATGAAATATGGACCCTTTTCGCAAAAATTTCCACGAATGAAGAAACAATTTTGAATGGCTATGTATGCTGCCGCAACTGCAAAAAAGTATGTAAATATAATGGGCAGTCTTCATCTAATCTGAATCGTCATAAGTGCTACAAATTTACGCAAGGTGTATCTTTAAAAACGGTGAGCGAGGAGGATAAACAAGGAGCTATTAATGCGTGCACAACATGGGTAGTAGATGACTATCGTCCGTTTACTGCAATTAGTGGTTCGGGATTCCGAAAAATGGTTAATTTTTTTATTAAAATTGGGGCACGCTATGGTGGAAACATAGACGTTGATACTTTACTGCCTGACCTATCGACACTTTCTCGCCGATTAGCAAAAACGGCGCAAGAAAAGAAAAACGAAGTGAAATCAAAAATTGCCAAAATTGTAAGCAATGGTGAAATATCTGTAACAATTGATCTTTGGCAAGATAACTATGTGAAGCGAAATTTTGTGTGCGCAACTTTGCATTTTCAAATGAAGTTTAAAATGATTGATATTGTACTGGGAATGAAATCTATGGATTTTATGCTTTCAAGTGGTCAAAATATTTTACTCAAATTGCAAGGTTTACTTAGTGAATTTGGTGTCGATGATTTGAAAAAAGCTGTATTTGTGACAGATAGAGGAGGCAATGTAAAAAAAGCTCTGGAAAACTACACAAGGTTGAATTGTGCAAGTCATTTATTTTCAAATATTCTCGACTTCGCCATTCAGTGCACGGAAGAATTGACAGAAGTTATTACCTCGTGTAAAAAAGTTGTCAAATATTTTAAAAAGGCGAATCTTCAGCATATGCTGCAAACTTCATTGAAAGCCCATTGTCCCACTCGTTGGAATTCTCCCTATAGGATGTTCAAGTCAATATATGACAACTGGATAAATATAAATGAAATTCTCACCACAAGTGCTGAAACGGAGAGATTGTCAAGCATAAATATTTTAATTTTACAATGCTTGGTCGAGCTCTGCTCTAATTTTGAGGTCATCTTCAAAAAAACTGCAAGGTTGTGGCTCTCCGACTATGTGCTTTATTATTCCCTCGATCAATCGACTAAAGGAAATATGTGCCGCTCAGGAAAATGACGTTCAAGCACTTTCTGTACTAAAACCAAACATTTTGAGAAAGGTAGAAGATTTATGGGTTGCAAATTTAAGTATATGGCATAAAGTTGCATTTTTTTTGTATCCGCCTGCTAATCGTGAGCAAGTAACTGATTTGGGGGAAATACAAGAGTTCAGTATTAAAGAAATGGAACAAATTGAGTCTTCGATGCCTTCACCTTTATCAATAGTATCATCAGATTTACCGAACCCATTAACACCTACATCTCTTCCTTCGTCACCGAATATACCCGCGGATACTTCAGCTTCACCAATATTACTATCGCTGCAACAGCAAGTTACCAATAGTAATAGCCCAATGTCTCCTTTAAACAAGGATGTGAGCTTCTTTTCCCAAACTTACTAAGGCGCTCTATGGTATTGCCTTCGGAAAGTTCAAGGACAGACGTTATACGGTATAGTATGGAAACCGTAATGATAAACGAGTCCTTTGACGTAATGCATTGGTGGGAAGTAAATTCTGCAAAATAGCCAAGACTGTCGAAACTAGCATTGCGCATTCTATCGATTCCAGGAAGTAGTGCTGCATCAGAGAGGGTGTTTTCTATGGCAGGTAATATTATCACCGAGAAAAGAACAAGATTTTCTCCGAAAACAGTCGACAGCATTTTATTTTTAAATTCGTATTATAAAAATATTGCAACTATTAATTAAAAAACTAAAAATGTATGGCTTTTTTTTCTTGTTATATAAAAATGAAATCTCAATATGAAATCGATTAAATAATTTCTATTAACATAATTTAACTTTGGGTTTTCTTTATTTCCCAATCGAAATAAAAAAATTTTAAAATCATTTTGGGACCACTTTGGGGTCATTTGGACCATTTTGGGATCAGTTTGGGCTCATTTTGGGAGCACTTTGGGATAACTTGGGCACACTTTTTTCTCTGTTTAAAATACTGCTCAAAGAGATTCTCAATGTAAACATAATGATCTTATTATACGCAACACATTATACGAACATTTACGAAAGAAAACTTTTCTTTTCTAATTAAAATAAAAAAGCTGTTTAAAACCGGGATTAATCACAAACAGGTTTTTTTCAACTTTGGCCATCCCTAGTTTGCTGGGTAAAAACCACAAAGCAATTGCTTCTTTCGAGTACGACGCAACATGCTGGGTAAAAACCACGATGCAGTTGCTTTTTTCGAGTACGACGCAACATATTGTGTGTAGCTTCGGGTATTAACATCGTAGGTCGTTATATGATACGTGTTCGAAGCTGATGCGTTGGAGTATGAAAAATACTCGAAAGCTTTTTCGGATACAAAGCAAGACAGCGTTGTAGTCACTACGTGTAGATATAAGTACAGCATTTTATGCATATTGAGCCGAAAATAACCGATATGGCGATACTCATTGCCAGACTCTGCTCACGATATACGCGATTTTTTTCCGAGAACTTAAACTCAAATTCCATTGAAAATCAAACTCAAACGTGTTATGTACTCATTTTTTTTTGTTTTGAATATCGAGCAAGTGCACACCAATTTTCGTGAGTGAAAATTTAATTCTGTTTTCTTCTGTTATTTAATTAATAAATTTGTTTTTCAAAATTTGCAATAATAACAGTGGAAATTAGAAAGTGAAGTAATTTTTAAAATTTAAATCATCAACAGCTTTTATCTATTAAGGTATCTAAGCTGGAGTTAAATGTGGGCGGCGAGCAGTTTACTATTATTGTTGTTGTTATATTATATGGTTGAGGGAGTTGGCCGGGGTTGCCGGTTCGAATCCCACCTCAACCAAAGTCTTTTTAATTTTATTTATTTTATTATTTTAATTTTCTATTTAGTTTAGTGGACTGTAAAATCATTTTATTAAACTTTATTGTTATTTAATTAGGGTGAGCGCTAGGCCTAACGAAAAAGTTAGCAGCAAAAGCTGAATGATACTCAGCACTAGGCCCTGAGGCAGTTAGCAGCCTTAGCTGATTGACACTCACTTTACCCACATTATATTATTTTATACTCAGTATTTATTTAGGGACGTAGATCCCTTCCAAAAGTTATTTATATGCATCCTTGTCATTAGGGGCGTAGATGCCCTTCGAAGCGTATGCATAGGAGGCTAGCGTGAGTGCTAAAACCACACTTTGTTGAAGCAGCTATAAGCTATGTATTCAGGAAATTCTATAAACTATCTGCGAATTACATTGGTATGTAATGCAGAAGATATGAAATGAACGAAATAATCATAGCTTATGCCGCGTAAACATACTCCCCGCCCTAGACGGCTTAGTCGTCTAGTAAAGAGCTATAGGTGCTGGTTTGATAAGGCTCGAAGGACCATACTGTAAGGATAAAATCCATCAATAGGTTAGTTAGCGACACATCTGGCAACACTCGCTTAGCAATGCCAAATGTGTTATTGTGAATAGTTTTTATGAATAAGATTTACATATACATAGGTTAGGATAGGTAATAGAATAAGAAGAAAAGAGACCGATAGAAAGGAAGACACGAATGTGCAAAAAGAACATTCGTGATCCTCCTTGCTAATTCGAAAAATCGGCCATTACATTTTTGACCAGACTCGACACCTGTTTGCTCGCGGTAATAAAGTTTGTTTAAATTAAATTAAAGTTTGTTTTTTTAATTAAATAAATAACTCGAGTTGGTTTTCACATCGAGGTTGAACCTCCAACGCTATTGATATAAGGAGCGCTAATTAAAGCGCTGGAATATATCAATTACGTACTTTCGATAAGTACTAGCGGCAGCGCAGCAGACAGCGGAGCACCCCAAAAGTAGGAGCTCCAATATGGCGACCGGCAGGCAGCAACCAAAGGTGATGTGACGGCGGCAGAGTGGCGGTGAGTTATAGTTAAGTGGCAGTGAATAATATTAAAAATTAAATCAAACAGAAATAATTATAGAAAAATGTAAAAAAAAAAAAAAAAAAAAAAAATTAATACGAAAAAATTAACATAAACGGAAATAATTAAAATCTTGAAAAATTAGAATTTTGTAAAATTAGAAAAATGTAAAAATTTAATACGAAAAAACTAACATAAACGGAAATAATTAGAATTTTGTAAAGAATAATAAATAAAATCTAACGCAAACAGAAATAATACAAAATTTTATACACTAAATGGCCATAAGTGCCGAATAATAAATAAAATCTAATGCAAACAGAAATAATACAATATTTTATACGCTTAATGGCCATAAGTGCCGAAAACAAAACTTTTTACATACGAAAATTTAACAGAAGAACTTAAAAATTTAATAAAGAAAATTAACAAACGCAGAGATAATAGAAATTGAAAAAGGTCATAAGTGCCAAAACGAAAATTTAATAAGTTAATTTCCGAATTTTAAGAAAAAATAATATATAAAATTAAACTACAAATTTAATCGAAACAGAGATAAACTAAAACTATTTTTCAAAATAATACATAAAACTAATCTACCAAACTAAGAAAAACGGAGGTAAAATTAAAATTTTTGAAAACAATACATACAACTAATCTACAAATCTAAGAAAAGCAGAAATAACCTTATAAAATTTGAAAAATTATAAATACAACTAAACTACAAAATTAAGAAAAGCAGAGATAAATTTATAAAATTTGAAAAATAATAAATACAACTAAACTACAAAATTAAGAAAAGCAGAGATAAATTTATAAAATTTGAAAAATAATAAAAACAACTAAACTACAAAATTAAGAAAAGCAGAGATAAATTTATAAAATTTGAAAAATAATAAATACAACTAAACTACAAAACTAAGAAAAGCAGAGATAAAATTAAATAAACCTAAAAATAATACAAAAAACTAATCGACAAAATAACTAAAGCAGAGGTAACATTTTTGATGCTGTACCTAACGGGACATCATATCACGCCACTTAACTAACGGATTTTTTCAACTCACGCTACTCGCATACAGACACAACGCAGCAACAACCGAGGCAGCAGTGAGCGATGCAGCAGCAGCACACGAGAGAAATTTTGCAGCAGCGGTAGCGGTAAAGGCGGTAGCGGCGGCAGCAGTCATAAGTATTTATGTACATATATGTAGTTTTTGCTTTATGTATGTATACAGAGTTTTTTTCTCCTATGTGTGTATAAATACTTAAGATTTTTTTTTTTTCATTTTGGAATATAGCAACGGTGCGTCCGTTTGCAGGTAAATTTTGGATTTTTTATGAAACGGTGGTCACGTAATAACCAAACAAAATTCCTTTTGCTGTGAAACGGTGCGGCCGACACGTTAAATAATCAAACAAAATTCCTTTTGCTGTGAAACGGTGCGGCCGACACGTTAAATAACCAAACAAAATTCCTTTTGCTGTGAAACGGTGCGGCCGACACGTTAAATAAGCCATTTTGAGATTTTTGCCAATTCATACTTGCACACTTTTCAGCCCATTTTAAATTCAAATATTTTTTTAAAGATTTTTCATACCAACATTTCAGTTTCAATTAAATTTTCCAGTACATTTTTAAATATTTGCCTCTTGTTAGCGACAATTTACTGTAATTCAGTCCCTTTTCCAAATTTTCTTTTTCAATATTTCAGCTTCAATTACAAATTCCAACATTCAAATAATCCTTCATTAATACATAGTTTAAACTAAATTCTTTTGCTCTTCTTGTAACTACATATGTACAACTTTAGAAATAGGAAGCAAGATTCTAAAGCTCCAGAATCAGAACCTGAACCCGACAAATCAGATTCAAGCTCAGCAAGTTCAACTTCATCTTCGACTGAAACAGTCATAAACCAGGAAAACAGATTATCTTTGTCGACAGATTTCCTAGGTTTCGGAGATTCTTCTAATCAAAATTCAACTTCTAATTTAAACTCAAATCTTAACGATTCAAATAACGAAAACTTAGCTTCAAATTCTTCTAATACAAATTCAAATCTTAACGATTCAAGTAGTGCAAACGTAGCCTCAAATTCTTCTAATACAAATTCAGATCTTAACGATCCAAATCGAGTAAACTTTGCTTCTTCTTCCAATTTTACTTCAGATCTTGACGATCAAATCATGGCAACACCTGAGCAAAAGAAATCTTTTATTAGCATGTGTGCTACTATTATTAGAGAAAACTATAGCGGTGATCCTCTAGCACTTGAGTCCTTTATAGACAAAATTACATTAATTGAAGATTTAACCGATGAAAATTTAACAGGCACTTTTATAGGATTTTTGAAATCCAAACTCGAGGGTAAAGCGCGTGAAGCAATTCCAACCGAGGTAAATTCCGTTAGTCAAATCAAAGCCGCGTTGCGAAATAAAATCAAACCCGACAATTCGAAAGTTGTCGCGGGCAAGATTGCGTCTTTGCATGTTGTTAACAATAACTATACGGAATTTGCCAAGCGTGTTGAGGAATTAGCTGACAGTTTGGAACGTTCTCTGATCATTGAAGGTATGACGCAAACCAAAGCTCACGAAATGGCTGTAGAACAAACAGTAAACGTTTGTAGACTGAACACTCGTTCAGAATTAGTCAAATCCATTTTAGCGTCAACTACCTTCAGTGACTCAAAGGACGTAGTGGCGAAAATGATAGTTTAGCGCAATAATGAAGTTAAAGAGCGTCAAGTGCTAGCGTTTCACTCGCGTGTAAGGTCAAATAATTTTCGAGGAGGCTATAGAGGAAATAATTTCAATAACAGACAAAATTTTAACATTAATCGATTCAATAGTAATGGTAGATACAATAATAATTTCGGAAACAGTCATAGATACAACAACAATAGTAGAAGAGGTAATAGTAATTCCGATAACAATAATTCGGGTAATCGGTCTAGTAACAGAGGAGGCAATAGTAACAATAGTAACAGACGTGGAAGTTCGAACGCTAATGTGCTACTTTAAACGCGGAACCCCCTCAGGAGCGAACACTGGGGGAGCAGGAGTTCGACTTTTAAACGAAAACGTTCCTAAAATTGCTGTTTATTGTCTTAATCTTAACTATTCCGATTTCATTGAAATGTAATGATTCTTACAATCCATGCACTTTTCTAGTAGACTCTCAAGCTGATATTTCTTTAATTAAATTTTCAAGTTTAAATCCTAAAGTTCAAATTAACGGTAAAGATATAATTAACATAACAGGTGTAACAACAGATACGGTTTCAACATTAGGCACAATAGATACAAATTTAATCGCATCCAATTTTTTCATTCCGCATAAATTACACGTAGTAAACGATGACTTTAACATACCTTCTGACGGAATACTCGGTAAAGATTTTCTAAAAACGTATAAGTGCATAATCGACTATGCAAATAATAGCATCACAATTAGCATTGGCACAGAAAATCATAGTATTAAAATTTTACACGGTACGACTACCGATTCTTTAGTAATTCCTCCTAGATGTGAAGTTTATCGCTTATTTAATTTGGAAAAATCAGAAAATCCTGTTTTTGTAGACTCGCAAGAAATTTGTAGTGGCGTTTTTACGGCAAAGTGCATTGTTGACACCAATAACCCAATTTTAAAAGTTTTGAATATTACAAATGAGGTGAAATATGTCAACAATTGCAAGATAATTACAGAAGAAATTAGCAACTACAACGTCTACAAAATCAAGGACACTTCAGATGATCCAAAACGTTTAGAGGAATTAAAAACTATTTTAGAAAAACAATTGCCTAACGATGCCAAATGCCAATTGCTCGATTTATGCCTTAAATATGCCGATGTATTCGCGTTAAAAACAGATCGTATGACTCTTAACAACTTTTACGAACAAAAATTAAGATTAACAGACAAAACACCAGTCTACATTAAAAACTATCGTTTGCCTTATTCTCAGCGTGAAGAAATTAATAAACAGGTCGATAATTTACTAAAAAATGATTTAATTGAGCCAAGTTTTTCAAATTACAATAGCCCACTAATTTTAGTACCGAAAAAAGATCCCACAGGTCAAAAGTCATATCGTATGTGCGTAGATTTCAGAGCGGTAAATAAAAAACTTATAGCTGACAAATTTCCGCTAGCACGCGTTGACGATATACTTGACAACCTCGGCAGAGCCAAATTCTTCTCGACTCTAGATCTTTTTTCCGGTTTTCATCAAATTCCATTAAATTCTAACTCAAGAGATGTAACATCATTTAGTACTGACAGAGGAACTTTTCGTTGGAAAGTCCTGCCTTTTGGCTTAAATATAGCACCCAACTCTTTTTCGCGTATGATGTCACTAGCATTTTCAGGCATCGCGCCTAATCAAGCTTTCATGTACATTGATGATATAATTGTTATAGGTTGCAGTGAGAAACATCATTTTAATAATTTAGAAAAAGTTTTTGAGACATGTAGAAAATTCAATTTAAAGCTAAATCCCATCAAATGTAATTTCCTGCGTTCGGAAGTAACTTTCCTAGGCCATAAATGTACGTCGAAAGGTTTGCTGCCAGACGATTCTAAAATAATTGCGATTAAAAAATATACAAGACCAAATGACAAAGATGCCGTTCGGCGCTTTGTTGCTTTCGCAAATTATTATAGACGATTTATACCGCAATTCGCATTACTGGCAGCACCTCTCAACCGTCTAAGTAGGAAAAAGGTAGAATTTGTTTGGGATGAAGCGCGTGAAACAGCTTTTTCAAAACTTAAATCTGCATTAATGTCTCCTCAACTTTTACAATATCCCGATTTTAGCAAAGAATTTATAATAACAGTTGATGCTTCAAAAGTTGGATGTGGCGCTATATTAAGTCAAAAGCATGAAGATGCTGACTTACCAATCTGTTTTGCCTCAAAATCTTTCAACAAAGCAGAACAGAAAAAAGCTATCATTGAGTTAGAACTTTTGGCAATATATTTTGCAATTAAACAATTTCGTCCGTACGTTTACGGTACACATTTCTTAGTAAAATCAGACCATAGACCTTTAGTATATCTTTTTAATATGAAAGATCCGTCATCAAAACTAACACGTATAAGGTTAGAACTTTCAGAATATAATTTCACGATAGAATACGTTAAAGGCAAGTCGAATGTTGTAGCTGATGCACTTTCGCGCATAACAATTAATGAAATAAAAGACTCGACAAAACAAGTTTTAGCAGTTATAACAAGGTCGAAGTCAAAACAAGCGGAAGTGCAATGCAACGAGAAAACAGAAACAAACGATACTAACGCAATACAATCAGTACAGGTTTATGACAGATTTTCATACGATTTTTCAAAAAACATTCCGCGACTTAAAACACAAATAATTTATGATAAAAATAATAAAGTTTCCTATTTTCAAATTTGCGCGCATTTAAACACACAAAAAACTCGAGTTACTTAATATTACGAATGCCAACGAAATAACGAATTTAGATGAGTTACTTTTGAGGCTTGAAAAAGCAGCCGACACTCGCAACATTAAGAAAGTAGAATTATTAAAAAATGATGTATTTTTCAATCATTTCACAATTACTTATTTAAAAGATAGAGGAAACAAAATTTTGAAGAATTTACAAATTATACTAACAGATCCAGTAGAAACAGTAACAGAAAATGATAAAAAACAGAAACTAATGACAATTTATCATGAAGATCCACTTTTAGGCGGACATTGCGGTACGAAAAAATTATATGCGAAGTTAAGAACCAAATACTATTGGAAAAATATGAGTAGAGATATAGCCAAATTTGTTAAAATTGTAATAAATGCCTTTTAAACAAAGCAAAGCCTAAAACAAAAGAAAATCTAGTTATTACACCTACACCTTGCAAACCGTTTGATATAGTAATTATAGATACAATAGGGCCCTTAGAACAATCCAAATACGGTAACAAGTTCGCAGTTACTATGATTTGTGATTTAACTAAATATTTGGTAACAATTGCAATACCAGATAAATCAGCTAAAACAGTTGCATCAGCAATTTTTGAGAGTTTCATTTTAAATTACGGTATAATGAAATCAATAAGATCCGATTTAGGGACTGAATTTAAAAATGAAGTATTTTTAGAATTAACAAAACTTTTAAATATTAAACATGATTTCTCGACGGCGTATCACCATGAAACGGTTGGTACGGTTGAAAGAAACCATAGAGTTTTTAATGAATATTTAAGAGCTTATTTACAAGAAACTTTTTCCGATTGGGATACATATTTAAAGTATTTTACATTTTACCATAACACAACTACAAATACGGTATTTGATAATAAACTTACTCCTTTTGAATTGATATTTGGCAAAAGAGCTACAATGCCATATGAATTGCAAAAAGAGCAAGTTGACCCTATTTATAACGTAGAAAACTATAGTAAAGAAGTAAAATTTAGAATGCAAAAGTCAAATGAATTGGCAAAATACTATATTAATAAGCATAAAATTCAATCTAAAACTAATTTTGATAAAACGGCTCGTCCGTTATCTATTTACTTAGGTGACAAGGTCCTTTTACAAAAAGAACCTCGTCATAAATATGAAAACGTATATTTAGGTCCATTTATTATTACGAATATTGATGGGTCTAATGCCACAATTTTTGATGAAAAACAAAATAAAGAAAAAGAAGTTCACAAAAACAGATTAATTAAAGTAACATAGAGAAAAATCCAAAATTTCTTTAAAAACTCATTTTTAATAGGACGTAAACGCTTATCTTAGGGTTTTTGCTATATAGCCATGAAGGCAAAATTGAAATTAAACATATATATACAAACAATTATTATTTATTGTATACTTTTTAACATATAAATGGAAGCAAATTAAAGTTAAAACCAATAAAAGAATTATTACTAAGTACCAAATGTAAAACTTTTACAAAAAAAAAGAAAAGAAAAGTTAAATTAAATATTAATGAAACTTTGTAAAGCAATTGTAAATATATATGAATTGTAAAGAAAATACTAAATCAAATGTAAAATTTTTTTTTCAAAAAAAAAAAAAAAAACAAAGCAATTGTAACTATATACGAATTGTAAAGAAAATGCTAAATCAAATGTAAAATTTTTTCAAAAAAAAAATTTCAAAATTATCTTATAAGTAACTTAAAACCAAATTTATAATTTTTTTAGTTATATTTTAATTTAATAAACTATTCTAAAATAAGTAAATTTAGCTTTTATTTATCATAAGAAATTATAATTTTTAATTGTAAAATTTTCAAGTAATTGTTTGACTAAACGGACTGAAAAAGGAAGGTACACCCTAATATCCGTTTAAGCAAACAATTACACTTTTACTCGGTGAAAAAAGAATGTGACAAAGCTGATCACTTTGCCAAATTCTTTTTTCCTCCAAGGAAGGGTGATGTAAGGATAAAATCCATCAATAGGTTAGTTAGCGACACATCTGGCAACACTCGCTTAGCAATGCCAAATGTGTTATTGTGAATAGTTTTTATGAATAAGATTTACATATACATAGGTTAGGATAGGTAATAGAATAAGAAGAAAAGAGACCGATAGAAAGGAAGACACGAATGTGCAAAAAGAACATTCGTGATCCTCCTTGCTAATTCGAAAAATCGGCCATTACATTTTTGACCAGACTCGACACCTGTTTGCTCGCGGTGATAAAATTTGTTTAAATTAAATTAAAGTTTGTTTTTTTAATTAAATAAATAACTCGAGTTGGTTTTCACATCGAGGTTGAACCTCCAACGCTATTGATATAAGGAGCGCTAATTAAAGCGCTGGAATATATCAATTACGTACTTTCGATAAGTACTAGCGGCAGCGCAGCAGACAGCGGAGCACCCCAAAAGTAAGAGCTCCAATAATACCTAAGCTGGAGTTAAATGTGGGCGGCGAGCAGTTTACTATTATTGTTGTTGTTATATTATATGGTTGAGGGAGTTGGCCGGGGTTGCCGGTTCGAATCCCACCTCAACCAAAGTCTTTTTAATTTTATTTATTTTATTATTTTAATTTTCTATTTAGTTTAGTGGACTGTAAAATCATTTTATTAAACTTTATTGTTATTTAATTAGGGTGAGCGCTAGGCCTAACGAGACAGTTAGCAGCAACAGCTGAATGATACTCAGCACTAGGCCCTGAGGCAGTTAGCAGCCTTAGCTGATTGACACTCACTTTACCCACATTATATTATTTTATACGTAGTATTTATTTAGGGACGTAGATCCCTTCCAAAAGTTATTTATATGCATCGTTGTCATTAGGGGCGTAGATCCCCTTCGAAGCGTATGCATAGGAGGCTAGCGTGAGTGCTAAAACCACACTTTGTTGAAGCAGCTATAAGCTATGTATTCAGAAAATTCTATAAACTATCTGCGAATTACATTGGTATGTAATGCAGAAGATATGAAACGAACGAAATAATCATAGCTTATGCCGCGTAAACATAAGGTTTGAGATTTAATTTTTTTCTAAAAAAAACACACCCGATTATCGGGGATTACATACTAGTTTGATCATTATTTTCTGATTTTTTTCAATAAAAATCAACAATGATCGTTACACTCAAGTTTTATTTTTTGATCAAGCGTAATGATTACTTTTTGAGTTTTATTTTTTTGATCAAACATGAAACTTATTCTTTGAGTTTTATTAAGGGGATTCATCAACTCTTATAAGTTTACGAAATGCGTAAGTTTATACATTTATCAGCTCAGTTATATGAACGCCCTACCGACGATGCTGTAGGAGTTATAAGGATGGTGAGGAGCAGGAAACGGTGGAGCACCTCATCTGCAACTGCCCGGCTTTAAGTGGCGCGAGAATGCGCTTCAAGTCCTTTATGTCCAGTTCCGCGATCTGGCTTAGGCTATCCAGGAACGGAACTCCCAAAAAGCGCGTTCTCGCGCCGCTTAAAGCCGGACAGTTGCAGATGAGGTGCTCCATTGTTTCCTCCTCCTCATCATCTTTGCAACTCCTGCAGCATCGTCGGTAGGGCACACCTAGCCTTTCTGCATGCCTACCAATGAGGCAGTGACCGGTTAATACCCCTATCAATATGCAGATTTCCCTCCTAGTTAGGGCATAAATGCGTCTAGACCTTTTAAGATCCCATTTTGGCCAGGTTTGTTTCGATATGCGACACCCTGGGGATTGCAGCCATCTTTCGTTGGCTTGACGGAGTGTGTGCTCCTTCAGCATTAGTTTGCATGTGGCAAACGGCATACCTAAGCGCTCTTTATCCTGAAGAACCTGCTTGGTCGTGCCCTGCCTGGCAAGCTCGTCTGCCTTACAGTTTCCCTCAATGTCCCTATGTCCCGGGACCCATATGAGGTTTACGCGGTTCTGTTGGGCCATCTCCTGAAGAGATCGACGACAGCTGAGCGTCAGTTCAGAGTTGAACGTGTATGAGCCAAGGGATTTGATGGCCGCTTGGCTATCGCTGAAAATAGCGATATCTTCTCCGATAACACGTTTGCTTAACCAGGCCGCGGCGTCCATGATTGCCGAGACTTCCGACTGGAAGACGCTACAATGATCAGGTAGTCTGAAGGAGAGCTCAAGGTCCAAATCCCTTGAATAAACTCCTCCTCCAACTCTGCCGTCCAACTTCGAGCCGTCGGTGTATATGGAAGTGCCACCATTTGTTTCGGGACACCAATCCGTCCTCTCCCAGTCTTCTCTGCTGGGAATGTTTATTTTGAAACAGCTATCCCCGACTGTAGTAGTCGCACAACGATCTGTGCTTAGAGGGAGAAAGCTGTAAGATTCCAGAATACTGGAGTGTCCAATAGTACCCGCAGCCCAACTGGAGGTTTCTCTTAGGCGCAGAGCTGATGCCGCCGCTGACCGAAACCCTTCCACATCAAGTGGCAAAATGCCCAGAATGACCTGGAGGGCTTCGTTGGGCGTTGTCCTTAGCGCACCGCTTATACAGATCATATTGGATCTATGGACTTTCCGCAACAGATTCAGGTATGTTGCCTTGCTCAGCCAAGGCCACCATACGACGACTCCATAAAGCATGATTGGGCGAATGATGGCCGTGTAGATCCAACTGCATACTCTAGGGCTGAGCCCCAATTTTTTGCCAATGGCTCTTTTGCATGTGTAAAGAGCGATGCAAGCTTTCTTCTGGCGCTGAAGAACATTCTCCTTCCAATTCAATTTCCTGTCCAGAACTATGCCTAGAAACTTGGCCTTATCCGACAAGCCCAGGCGCGTGCCATCTAGTTCTGGTAGGCTTAGTGGCGGTATTTTGTACCGGTTGGTGAAGAGGACAAGTTCCACCTTCCCTGGGTTGATACTAAGTCCGCAGCGAGAGGACCACGTCGAAACTTCTCGCAGTGCTACTTGCATCAGGTCACACAGAGTTTGTGGGAACTTGCCTCTGAATGCAATAGCTAAATCGCCTGCGTATGCCACTATTTGCCCTTGGTGTATGCATGTTGATAGCTAGAGATAAGGTTGCTATCAATAGTCGTTAAGAGGTAGTCGCTTAGTATCCTCTCAAAGGTTTTTAGTATAAAGGACGAGCGACTGATCGGTCTGTAGTCTTTTGGCTCGTAGTGGGATGCCTTTCCAGCCTTAGGGATAAACACTACCGTGGCGCTTCTCCAGGAGCCCGGAATGTGGTTGAGAGCCAGGCAGGCTGTGAAGAGAAATACCAGCCATTTAGCTGATGTCTCCAACGTGTTTATAAGTTGCGCGGGGATAATCCCGTCCGGCCCGGCAGCCTTATACGGTTCAAAGCTCTTCACTGCCCACCTTACTCTTTCCTCAGTGATGGGTATATTTACTGCCAGGTTTGTTGCAGGTGCTAGAGGTGCATCATGCAGATTCCCCGGAAAATGTGTATTCAAGAGCAGCTCAAGGGTTTCCTCTTCCGTGCTGGTCCAGGATCCGTCAGGTTTTCGCAAAAAGCTGATGGTTGTTTGACTTTTCGAGAGGACTCGTCTAAGTCTCGCTGTGTCGTCGACCTTTTCGACGCCAGTGCAGAAATTTCTCCACGAGGTTCTCTTCGCCTGTCTCAGAGCTTTTTTGTAGGCCCTTAGTTTAGCTTTATATTCGTGCCAATGAGGCTCAGAGCCGAAGCTCTTTGCCTTGTTAAATTGTTTCCGGCATGATATTCGGAGCGAGTCCAAATCGTAGGACCACCAATGTGGCCTGTGTTTACCGCGTGGTTTTGGCACTGGACAAGCCTGTCCTAGAGCATTTGAGAGCGCCGATGTAAATGTAGTAACAAGATCCTCCAGCTGCTCTACTGATGAGGGGGCTTGTGAGGGCAGTACTGGTAGGTCTCTGTCTAATATTTCATTGTGTAACTGCCAATCAGTGTTACGTGGATTGCGCTTCATGATTGGTTGTTCTACAATAAAGTCTAAAACCATTTCTATGTAACGGTGGTCGGAGAAAGAATGTTCTTCCAGAACCCGCCATTTTCTGACCCACTCATAATCGCCTTCACTACAGATAGTGAGGTCAATGACCTCCCTGCGGGTCTTAGTGATAAAAGTAGGCTCATTACCCACGTTGCAAATCACCAGGTTGGTTGTTAAGAGGTAATCAAACAGAGACTCGCCCCTGGCATTGATGTCGGAGCTCCCCCATTGGACATGGTGAGCATTAGCGTCCGCTCCAATAATAAGATTACCCGTGCAGAAACTTGACACCAGGTCTTTCACCTCCGTTTGTGGTGAAGGTTCTTCGGCGTCGTAAGGCATATAGACCGACGCCACCGTCAGGCGGGTGCTCTCGACCGTTAGACTGATAGCGGTAATATCACCATTGGTGTAGTTAGGTAGGAGAAAGGAGTTCAACTCAGACTTGACCAAAATACACGTTCTGACTTTGCTCTCCTCGCTGGCTCGAATGAGCTTGAAGCCCTTAGTCCCCAATCCGCAGATTCTCGAGCTATTGACCCAGGGTTCTTGGATGAGGACCACATCCACGTCGCCTTTAGAAAGACGACTACTTAAAGCAGCCGAAGCTACTTTAGATTTGTGCAGATTATTCTGAAGCACCACCAACATGAGAGCGCACAGACTACCCTGCCGTCCCCATATCGTCGAGGTTTGCCCCATCCCGGAGGTTGCCTATCAACGACGAGTTGTTCCGATTAACTGCCCGATATGGCGTTGCAGGAGTCTTGCTGTCTGTAGCGTTAGATGTTAATCGCTCAGCGTTGGCTGCTACCACCGTGACGTCGAGGGCTACCTCGTCCTGTAGGCTGTCCTCCATCTCCGAGTTGTTCACAGCACTATCGCCAAGGGACGTGGCGGATAACATGCTTTCCGCATCGGAATCCTCCGCTTCCTCTTCTGGTAATTCGTTTTCCGGTTCCCCCGGAGCAGCCGAGAAGGCAGCGCGCTGAGCATCACCACGATATACGTGGATAACGATCTGGCCTACGCTGTAGTGTACTAGGCCCTTGCACCTTTTGAGGGGCTCGATTGACTCTTTATTCATGGTGAACACCACCTGTCTGTCGGGCCCTACCGCATCCCCGACCAGATTGACACTCCAGTCATGCGTTGGCAGGGACGGATTCATTAGCCGTAGCATCCCGAGAATTCTCTCGGGTTCGTCAGGGATGGCCGGAATCCACGCCCTTGCCCTTGGACGAGCTGAAATGTCCTTCCAGTCGACGACCTCTATCTTTGCGCCCTTGTAGACTTCACCCAGCTTAGCAGCTGCTGCCTTGTACAGTGCTACGGTTTTTGCATCCTCGCATGCGAGTAATTTAATCTGACCCTGGTGCCAACCCGCATCCGTTACTCGCGCCGAACTACCCGGAAACTCTGGAGCAACATTGAGAAGAATGTTGCCGAGTTCATTTCGCACGTAACGCCACCGGTCCTTAGGGATGGTCAGACGGTCATTGCCTCGGTCAAGGACGCCTATAAGGATCCTGTCCTTGGTTACCTCAGCAAAGCTTAGTTTGCTCGCTCCAGGGGTATTCTGATGCCGCTTGGGAGGGGGATTTAACTCCAGGTCCGATCTCTGGCGCTTGAAAGGGTTAACTTTTAACCTCTTTGGCATGTAAGAATTTTGGAAATCCGGTATCACAGCTTTTGCTAGCTCTACCGTTTTACTGGAATTCGGCGACAGCGATTCCTGCGGTACCCCTTCATACCTCTCCAGGATCTTTGCAGCCAATCTTTTCTCGTGGTATGTGAAGCGGCGGGGAGATGTCTCCTGGGAGTGCGGACCCGTAGTTGCCATCGCGGTCGCTCTCCTTGCCGAAATCTCAGTTGCAGCTTCCTTCTCCTTCGAAACTCCGAGGCCAGGTCGTGAGACCACTGCCACAGACGTAAAGATACTAGTTTTCATATCAGCGGTTGATGGGAGTTTAGCATCCGCCGTTGTCCGCTTAGTTGCGTTGGCAACCGCATGTTGCTAGCTCCCATCAAGTCAATCTTAGTCGATAGAGGGTTGGTTGACCGACTCGTAGTTGCCATCGCTGTCGATCCCCCCTTTGATTGTGGAACGGAGGTTGTCCTCCGGCGTTGTTGTTGCTTTCTCGCCTGTTCCTCCATAGCTCTCCTTTGCTGAGGAGTGAAATTTGGCGTTGTTTGTTTTTTAAGTTTATCGTTTTTATTTGGGTTATTTGAGTTCATCTTGTTCGTACGACCCATCGCCGGACAAGGCCAGCTTAGGGTCAAGGGAAGAGTAGGGGAAAATGTGTCGTCCGCCGCGGCAGAGCCCCGTACCGCGGTAAGGCCATGCTTAATCTCTGAGGCGACCCGGTATCAGAGAGGCTCCGTTCAAATACAGCCACGATTTACCTCCCGGCTGCAAACGTTCAATGGGCACTGTTTCGCATAACACCCTGGATTGGGAGGGGGAAAATCTTTGTCGTCGCGCCAGAGAGGCTAGGCTGCTCTCGTGATGAAGTGCCGTACGGAGCTATGATCACAAGGGCAGCGTAGCCCTGTGGCTATCGACTTAAGCCCTCGTACCGCGGCAAGGTATCCACCCTTCACGAGGGTAAAAGATATATACAAAGCAGAAAAGTTAAAAGAAATTCTCATTAAAAAAAAGTAATTTTCAACCCATTTTCAGCATATTTTTCTCTTTTTGTCTAGTGTGCATTGAATGCATTAAAATGTCGAACGGAACGTCGTCATTGCATTGTATAAAAATACGCACTCTTTTACACACCAAAATCGACGCGGAAGTTGATCAAATTTGTGTAAACTGGGTTCCATACAAATTTTGACAGTTCATTTACACACTTGATAAATTTATACGTTTACACGCTTTATAAGGTGTTTATAAGATTTGATGAATCCCCTTATTATTTTGAGAGGAAATAAAACTTACCCTTGAGTTTTATATTTTTGCTCGACAGTTATTCTTTGAGTGATATTTTATCGTTCAAGGATTTTCAGTGCAACCAACTACCCTGTCAAAGCTTCAGAGGGTAAAAAGTGTGAGTTTTTTAGGAAATGAAAGCATATTCTGTTTGACGTTATACCTTCATTTTGCAAACGAAAACGGAAAATTGAAGAGTGTAAAAAATACGCATTTTTTGATGAAACGAAATCACCATAACTCTACTTTTTTTACGAAAAACATATTTTTGGGTATTTGTTTCCTTTAGGGGTCAACCGCTAATAAATTAGCTAAAATTATGGGAGATAGCTCAAAATACAGGTTATGGCCTCAGGATCACGAGTCCGGAAGCGCTTTCTTAATTTTTTGTTTCTATGGAAAGTTATGGTCAAAAAATCGAAAAATGACCCACGGCACGCATTTTTTCGCACGTTTTTAGGTACAGCCTAATAAAATTACAACAACCACATGAAAACTTGCCACTTTGATTGCAAATATCTCTTCAGAGAAGCAAAATATTAAAAAGCGCTTCCAGATTCGTGATCCTGAGGCCAAACCCCGTCTTTTGAGCTATCTCCCATAATTTTAGCTAATTTATTAGCAGTTGACACCTAAAGGAAACAAGGACCCATTTTTACTTTGATTATTTGATGTTCTAAGCTTTTCTCGATTTTTTTAAAGTTTAATTCACTTATGAAATTTTTGGGGGTTAAATATTGGAAAAGTATGTTTTCTAAGCAGAAAATATATTTTTCATACAGTTGAAGATTGCCCAGAAAAATATCCCCAATCGTCTCATTTAAAGCAAAGCTGTAATTAGACGCTGGCAAGTATAAGTCTGTGGTCATTAGCAATAACAGCCTAGGTCGACTTAAGAAATTAGACCAGTTGAAATCACATAATTCACATAAAACAAGGTTTTTCGCAGAGCACTTCTTTATTTAGTTTTTTGTCCATTAAAAAGTTTATATATTTAAAGATATGGTTTTTTTTAAAAGTAAAATTCCACAAGGTTACGATAAAAAAGTACCATTATATATCGAAATATTATAAGCCCATACCGGGTGTTTGTGCAATTTAAATTAAAAACTTATTTTTTATGTAACAATTAATGTAAGTTTAATATAATTTGTAATAGTAAGTGTCTGCTGTACCTTAGACAAAAACAAATAAATAAAAAAATAAAAATAAAAAAAATAAAGAAAAAATATTTAAAAAAAATCTGTTGTAGATATATCCTAATGTATTGTCGTCAGCTTTTCTGTTGTACTGCTTTGCTGCACCACCCTAATGTGAAGATTGTTTGTATGGTATCACTTAATCCAAATTTGCATTTGTCACGAGGGAGTAACTTACTTGGTTTTGTTGTGAACGGGGAATGTGTACATATATTAAAAGAGAGTTGAAGAAAATTTCAGATGGTCGAATTTCGACCACGGGCGATCCTAGTATATATAATACTTCTATATTGCTAGCAAAGTATATTAAAGAAAGTAATAGTGAACTTGACAGTTCTCTCTTTTCTGAGGGAGTTTTCCCGTCAAATGAAAAAAAAAAAAAATACTAACCCGTTCTGTTTAAGATTTTTAAATTTTTTCAATAGTGTGGAGAAATGGCAAATTGTTTCATATAAATACAATACCGCTTGCCTCAGTTCCTTGCACGTTTAAATAGAGTTTAGAGTTCAGATTAGCTAGACTCTAGCACATTTTAGCTAAGATGGATGGTCTAATCTTTTTTCAACTGGATCTTAGACCAAAAACGAAACTGTAAGTGATTAAAATCGATTCATGACCTCTGCGGGTTAGGGGTTTAGAATGGAATGGAATGCTTGTCGCAAGGGGCGACTAAAATCCATTTCTACCACCGTCATGGGGTCGATGAAATAGGCAACTGGAATAGTACCACAAGGAGGTTCGGCAGCTGTGAGAGCATAGACTCTATATCGTACAACTCTTTATGGTCCGCCACGTCCTCTTACAACAGCAACAGCGATTAACAGTCGATTAATTTCTCGAAACCGAAAACCTTTTAAAAAAAATTGATTACTTCATTCCGCGGACACATATTTTCCTTGATAAGACCCTGTTTTTGACTTCAGCATAAAAAAACTCTAATGGAAACCAATCCACCAGTTTCTGCGACACTCTGGCGACAACCTTCTTGTGGTGCCATCGGCGGAAATCGACAAATACATATTCAATACTCGCCATTTTTATAACGCAAAGGTCCGAAAATAGGTAGATTCCAAAGTGGCCAAAGTTATTCCGTTACTGTTTGGGCTAGCATATTTCGCAGTATCTAATTTTTCAGTAAAACAATTGCATGGGACACAAAAACTGTTGCTGGGCGGCAAAGGGTTAAAACTCCTACAAAAACAAAATACTTCAGTTGTCAATTCTACCTTGTTAAATTTGCCTTGATTGCTAGTAAGCAAAGGGTACACACACCATCATCACAGTACAGATATATTGATTCTATGTACCCAAAGTATCAAATTTTTCATCATAGTCCCACAGAAAAAAATGTTAAAATCTAATTTTTAAGTTGTCAAAAAACAGGAGCGGATTGAAAAGTATTTTTTGAAAATATTAAAATAGAAAAAACCAGAACTTAAAATTTGTGAAAAATTAAAAATGGTAAGGCGTTGCTGCATTTGAAAAAAAATGAGGTCGTGTAGCTTCATGCGTAAGTCAAAAAAAATAAATTTTCATATCTAGCTTTACACTTACTTAAACTTGAACTGGCCATTTAACCGCCTTGGCGATTTGGGCTGTCCAACATGTTTCGTAAGTTGTTTCTTTGTTGAGCCAACTGGCGCTAATTGGAGACGCCGCATATTCGCAGAGGGTGGATCTATATATAGAAGTCCCCGCAAGTGGGTAAATTTCTGAACGCCATTCAACTGCGAATGGCCAGAGCTATTTTTCAATGGCGGTGTATCCTCTTGATATCCACTGAACATGCGTTCGGTAATGAGCTAATGTGAGAAGGCGACAACTAGCAAGGCCACTCAGACATAATCGGTTTAAGGGCTGTCAGCGGATTTCATCAGCAGCGTCTGTCATCATGAGGTAGGGCTGCAAGGTGGCCTGTCTTGGATCAAGTGTGTCGCTACATAAATATGTAATTTAAATCTAACTTTCCGTGAGCTCACTACATAAAACAAAATTGCACCACATAAAACAAAATTCCAATGGCATCAAAGGTTCATTTAAAAAAATTACTCTAAAATCTTGGAATAAATTGCAAAACTGTACAAAGATTTATTTTTGGCGTTTTTGCAATTTAGATACTAAAATTTTGGAAAAGTGTTTAACGGACGTCAGAATCTGATTTAATAAGCCGAAAAATATGTCTTCAAACATTCTGTCTCGTGCTTGTTAGATTCATTATCAGCCAAAACGCGTCCTTAAATTTGAACAAAAACCTTGAACCGCCTCTGTGAAAATGTGACATTTCATTTTATGAAAATATTTTTTAATTCACACGTTTACTACTACAATCACAAAAATTATATGCTTTATTATTATTATTATTATTATTATGTTCGTACTAGCCAGGGTTGGGCATATTTGCACTGCAACTAAATTGCACTACCACTAATTTAGTGATAGTGATTTTTGATTTTAACTATCACTAAAAATTTAGTGATAGTGATTTTTGATTTTAGCTATCACTAAATATTAGTTTTAGTGAAAATTCAAAATCACTATCACTAAAATTTTAGTGATAGTGAAAAATTGCACTATACCTACAAAATGCACTTTCACTCAAGTTGTACTGAATCATGATATTTCAATAAAAATTTGTTTTGATGTCCAATGTTAATTGTTGACTAGTAATAGTGTTACTGTTACCAACAATACAGACATTTTATTTAGTCGCCCTAGTACCTACGTATAAAGTTGAAGTAGCAGTAAAGATCGACACTAATAATACATATGTTCATATATTTATACCCACGATGCAATTGAGATAAATCATCTAGTGTTATACGAGTCGTTCAGTGTATAAAGGGAATGAGTCCATTTTTGGCTTTCTTGGGATTTCCCGTGGATACACTTCCTTTTATGACAAACTATGTGTGGTAAAAATTTTGTTGTCAAATTTCAACGGCAAACCTCTTTTAAAGACAAAAGATTTTTTTGTACGAAACAAAAAATTTTTATTTTCAGTGGAAAAAGGGAATAAGTGCATTTATATTGCATTAATCACTTGATAAATTTGCTTTTAATCACTCTTATTTGTTTCTATTTCTTGTCTCTCTTCGAGTTTTCGCTACCTGCCAATATTTTTTGTGTTCTTTAAATTGTTGTTGTACTTAGTTTAATGTATGAGAGCAGCAATCGGAAGCGTAACTGTAATCTTACTTTATGCCTTATTACATATGAAATCGACCTTTGATTACTGTTATGATATCGCTGTGGTTATAAGAGTTTCTTATTAAAAAGATTTCGTAAAAATTTTTAATTTTTTGACCTGTGCATATTAAGTAAGTAAAATTGAATGGTATTTTTTAAATATTATAAATATAAAAGTTTACTATTTATAGTTAAATAGTACCAAGAATGGACGACAACAACAGCAATGGGGTCAATGTCGAAAGTGGTGAAACTGTGCGAATGCACTGAGCTAAAAAACAAATTATCTGCAGCCTTTTTTTACAAAATTATAAAGAAATATACTCTTTCCAAAATATACTAATTCAATTTCATAGTAAAAAGAAAAGTCTAAATTTAATACCAATTTGGTGATTATATATAACAACGCCGAAAAGTATTAAATTAATATCTACCATTTTCCGATTAATTGAGAGAAAAAGTATTATTTTGGTACTATTTTAAGACCATTTGGACTAATTTAATTGCCAAAATTGAGAGAAAGGGAGCGATTTAGTATTATTTTGGTTTTATTTTAAAACCATTAGTCCAAATTTAATTGCCAAACTTTTTCAGGGTCTTAAAATAATACTATTTGGTATTAAATTTAAAAAAAGTAGCTTTGCACTTTTTTCCTGTGTAAAACACTACGGGAGATAAGCAAATATTTAAGTAGATGGACATTTTTTCTTTTTATTTCCGAACGAATGCTCGAATTCAAAACATAATTAATTTGCATTTTCACGGCTTCGATATTAACAACAAAAATTTTGGTGGACTTATTCCCTTTTTCCACTGAAACTCTTATCAATAAAAACGCATTTGTATCAAATTAACAGGTTTTGTGAACACATCCACTTACATACTAGCATTAAATTTTTACAAATTGTAAAAGAAGTCCTAATAACTAATTTTGGAAATTTACTTTTCAGTTTTGTCGTAACAACTAGTTTTAATATCAACGTCAACTGTTTTGTCGCTTTTCTTCATTTCAAATTTTTGGACTCATTCCCTTTATACAATGAACGACTCATATATGCGTACACTTACCAAAGCTGTGCATTTGCAAACTATCTCTTTTTATCGAACTGTTATTTGTAGTGAATTATTTGTATCAAAGCTTTTTTGCTATTTTTTATGTTTTCCCCATTTAGAAGTCCCGAAGGTCCCGTGGGATTTCAAAAAAGAAATTTAACTTATTATTGTAGCACTTCAATCTCGCTTTAGCATTTTAATTTTTCATCAACCGTTTTTATATTTTTTGTATGTCTATCTGTGTATGTTTGAGGTCGTATCACTAGAAAACTGCTGAATGTATTTCTACATTGTCTTGGTTCACGTTCAACTTAAAATTGAAGATATTCCTTATTTCGATAACTCAACGGGCTTCAGAGTTATCGCCCAATATCTGGACCAAGGGTGACCGAGTGCTGCCATAAGCAACGAGGTGATTAAATTAAATATCTTAGCTGATTTCGGAGATATCTCCTAAAATTTGGCCGGGTTACTAGTTATAAGTAAAAAACAAATTATCTGCAGCCTTTTTTTACAAAATTATAAAGAAATATACTCTTTCCAAAATATACTAATTCAATTTCATAGTAAAAAGAAAAGTCTAAATTTAATACCAATTTGGTGATTATATATAACAACGCCGAAAAGTATTAAATTAATATCTACCATTTTCCGATTAATTGAGAGAAAAAGTATTATTTTGGTACTATTTTAAGACCATTTGGACTAATTTAATTGCCAAAATTGAGAGAGAGGGAGCGATTTAGTATTATTTTGGTTTTATTTTAAAACCATTAGTCCAAATTTAATTGCCAAACTTTTTCAGGGTCTTAAAATAATACTATTTGGTATTAAATTAAAAAAAAGTAGCTTTGCACTTTTTTCCTGTGTAAAACACTACGGGAGATAAGCAAATATTTAAGTAGATGGACATTTTTTCTTTTTATTTCCGAACGAATGCTCGAATTCAAAACATAATTAATTTGCATTTTCACGGCTTCGATATTAACAACAAAAATTTTGGTGGACTTATTCCCTTTTTCCACTGAAACTCTTATCAATAAAAACGCATTTGTATCAAATTAACAGGTTTTGTGAACACATCCACTTACATACTAGCATTAAATTTTTACAAATTGTAAAAGAAGTCCTAATAACTAATTTTGGAAATTTACTTTTCAGTTTTGTCGTAACAACTAGTTTTAATATCAACGTCAACTGTTTTGTCTCTTTTCTTCATTTCAAATTTTTGGACTCATTCCCTTTATACACTGAACGACTCATATATGCGTACACTTACCAAAGCTGTGCATTTGCAAACTATCTCTTTTTATCGAACTGTTATTTGTAGTGAATTATTTGTATCAAAGCTTTTTTGCTATTTTTTATGTTTTCCCCATTTAGAAGTCCCGAAGGTCCCGTGGGATTTCAAAAAAGAAATTTAACTTATTATTATAGCACTTCAATCTCGCTTTAGCATTTTAATTTTTCATCAACCGTTTTTATATTTTTTGTATGTCTATCTGTGTATGTTTGAGGTCGTATCACTAGAAAACTGCTGAATGTATTTCTACATTGTCTTGGTTCACGTTCAACTTAAAATTGAAGATATTCCTTATTTCGATAACTCAACGGGCTTCAGAGTTATCGCCCAATATCTGGACCAAGGGTGACCGAGTGCTGCCATAAGCAACGAGGTGATTAAATTAAATATCTTAGCTGATTTCGGAGATATCTCCTAAAATTTGGCCGGGTTACTAGTTATAAGTAAAATAATTTTATATAAAAAAAAAATACAAAATTCAATAACGTATTTTTACTATTAACTTTAAGGTAGGTACTAAATTTCGCAAACAAATCTTGGAAAAGAACGAACTAGATTTCTACTTGAACGATGATGATAGCAGCATTGATGCTTTACGCCATTTTCCCATAATAAAAAAAGTGTTTTTAAAATATAACACACCTGTTCAATGTTGTTGTTGTTGTAGCGGAGTGTAGCCCTGCCCAACGTGTACTTATCCTTAGCCTAAATTGTCATCAATGTCTTCTAACGGGAGTCGTTGGAAACTAGCTGTTTCTACATGATTGGACCAAAGGGAGATGGGTGTTAGAAGAGTGGGCTCCACAGAGCAAGTGAATAGGTGGTTGGTGCTATGGGGGGGACGAGTCGCATGCCGGACATTCATTCGGCACGTCGGGGTTTAGTCTGGATAAGTATGAGGTTAGGTTAGGTTGAAGTGGCTGCCGCAAAGGCACACCTAGGCCAGTATTAAAAGGCCCGTTGTGATACCATCAACACTAGGAATGTCAGTCCCGGGACCCAGCCATATGGAAAATCCCAGTGCTATTGGGACTCTCCACATAGCAGAATCCCGGGGCTGACACTCCTAAAACCGACACCGTTACACCTCCTCGAACCATTTAGATGACTTGATGAAAGCCATCAAGTCCTTTATGTCCAGCTCCGCTACCTGGCGTAGGCTATCCAGGAAGGGAACTCCGAAAAAGCGCCTTCTCGCGCCGCTTAAAGCCGGGCAGTTGCAGATGAGATGCTCCACCGTTTCCTCCTCCTCATCATCTTTGCAACTCCTACAGCATCGTCGATAGGGTACACCCAGCCTTGCTGCGTGCCTTCCAATAAGGCAGTGCCCGGTTAAAACCCCTATTAATATAGATATATCCCTTCTTCTTAGGGTGTAAATATATTTAGATCTTTTAATATCCCATTTTGGCCAGGATTGTTTGGATACTCGGCACCCTGGCGATAAAAGCCATCTTTCATTGGCTTGTCGGAGTGTATGCTCCTTCAGCATTAGCTTGCATGTGGCAAAGGGCATACCTAAGCGTTCTTTATCCTGAAGAACCTGCTTGGTCGTGCCCTGCCTAGCAAGTTCGTCTGCCCTACAGTTTCCCTCAATGTCCCTGTGTCCCGGGACTCATGTGAGGCTCACGCGGTTCTGTTGGGCCATCTCCTGAAGAGATCGACGACAGCTGAGCGTCAGTTCAGAGTTGAACAAGTAAGAGCCAAGGGATTTGACTGCCGCTGAAAATAACGATATTCTGTCCGATAGCGTGTTGCCCTATCCAAGCCGCGGCGTCCATGATTGCTGAGACCTCAGCCTGGAAGACGCTGCAATGATCAGGCAGTCTGAAGGAAAGCTCAAGGTCCAGATCCTTGGAATAAACCCCTCCTCCAACTCTGCCGTCCAACTTCGAACCGTCGGTGTATATGGAAATGCCGCCATTAGTAGCAGGACACCGATCCGTCCTCTCCCAGTCTTCCCTGCTGGGAATGTTTATTCTGAACCAGCTATCTCCGACTGTTGTGGTTGCACAACGGTCCGTGCTCGGAGGGAGAAAGCTGTAAGAATCCAGAATACCGGAGTGTCCAGTAGTGCCTGCGCCCCAGCCGGAAGTTTCCCTTAGACGCAGAGCCGATGCTGCCGCTGCCCGGTACCCTTCCAGATCGAGTGGCAAAATGCCAAGAATGGCCTGGAGAGCTTCGTTGGGCGTTGTTCTCAACGCGCCGCTTATACAGATCCTGCTAGATATGTGGACTTTACCTAACAGGTTTAGGTTGGCTGCCTTGCTCAGCGCAGGCCACCATACCACGACTGCATACAGCATAATTGGCCGGATTATCGCAGTGTAAATCCATCTGCAGATTTTGGGACTGAGCCCCCATTTTTTGCCAATGGCTCTTTTACAGGTGTAAAGTGCAATGCACGCTTTCCTCTGGCGCTGGATGACATTCTCCTTCCAGTTAAGCTTTCTATCCAGAACTATGCCTAGGAATTTGGCTTTGTCAGCCAAGTTCAGGCGCACGCCATTTAGTTCTGGTAGGCTTAGCGTTGGTATTTTGTACCGGTTAGTATAAAGGACAAGCTCCACTTTTCCCGGGTTGATATTAAGTCCGCAGCGAGATGACCACGAGGAAACTGCTCGCAGTGCTACTTGCATCAAGTCACACAGGGTTTGTGGGAATTTGCCCCTGTATGCAATAGCTAAATCGTCTGCATATGCAACTATCCTCCCGCCCCCCCCAGCTTGTGTCTCGTAGCAACGAGTTTACAGTGAGGTTCCATAAAAGCGGAGAAAGAACACCACCCTGAGGCGTTCCTCTTGTGACATAGCGTGAGAAATCAACTGTGCCCAGTGTAGAAACTATTTTCCTTCCCTTTAGTAGCTTATCAATTAGTCCAATAAGAGACCTGCTTATGCCCAGATTAGTTAGAGCGGTGTTAATAGCCTCCGGGCTTATATTGTTGAAGGCACCTTCAATGTCTAGGAAGGCCACGAGACAGTAATCTTTTTCATACAACGATTTTTCAATAACAGAGACAAGGCTGTGAAGCGCAGTTTCCGTTGATTTACCTTTGGTGTATGCATGTTGATAGCTAGAGATAAGGTTGCTATCAATAGTAGAGGAGAGATAATCGCTAATTATCCTCTCGAAGGTTTTGAGTGCAAAGGACGAGAGACTGATCGGTCTGTAGTCCTTAGGCTCATAGTGTGAGGCTTTCCCAGCCTTAGGAATAAAGACTACCTTGGCGCTTCTCCAGGAGTGCGGAATGTAGTTGAGAGCCAGGTAGGCTGAAAAGAGAAATACCAGCCATTTAGCGGATGTTTCCAACGTGTTTATGAGTTGTGCGGGGAAAATCCCGTCTGGCCCAGCAGCCTTGAACGGCTCAAAGCTTTTGATCGCCCACCTTACCCTTTCCTCCGTGATGGGTATATTCACTGCCATATTTGTTGCAGATGCTAAAGGTGCTTCATGCAAGTTCCCCGGAAAGTGTGTATTCAATAGCAGCTCCAGGGTTTCCCCTTCCGTGCTAGTCCACGATCCGTCAGGCTTCCGCAAATAGCTAATGGCTGTTTGAGTTTTTGAGAGCACTCGTCTAAGTCTCGCCGTATCATCGACCTTTTCGACCCCGGTGCAGAAATCTCTCCACGAAGTTCTCTTCGCCTGCCTTAGGGCCCTTTTATAGGCCCTCAGTTTAACTTTATATTCGAGCCATTCAGGCTCCGTACCGAGGCTCTTGGCCCTATTAAATTGGTTCCTGCAGGACTTGCGGAGCGAATCCAGGTCGTAGGACCACCAGTGTGGTCTATGTTTACCGCGTGGTTTCGGCACTGGACAAGCCTGCTCTAGGGCATTTGAGAGCGCCGTTGTAAAGGTCGCAACCAGATCATCCAGTTCTCCTACTGATGATGGAGCTTGTGGGGGTAACACTGGTAGGTCCCTAACTAATATTTGATTATGTAGCTGCCAATTATGAGCATTTGCAAAAATTTCGCTTCGCTTTACGTTTAAAAAACATTGAATGAAAGTGGATCCAACAAAGTTGAATACAATATATAATCAAACTTGACGAACGCGGAATTTGAAAGGAGCCATTGCAAGTTGAATTCAATAATTAAATTAAAATACAATAAACAACATAATTTAAAAAATATAGAAAAAAAAAACTTGTGTCAACTTTACCGAGAATCGAACTCAGAGCCTTTAGCTCATTTTTGGCTGTGTATGAACTACTATATAAACTGGTATAATGCTGATGCAGAGGCTGACTAGTATACCAATTGGTATGGTGCTGATGCAGAAGAGGACAATTGCTTTTCTTTTTCTCTTGTAACTGCTTCTTTTTTACCTTGTAATTCACAGATGCTTTTTCGTGTTTGGGTAAATACAAATAGTCGCTGCTTTCTAAAGAATAAACTGGTATATTGCTGATGTAGAGGCTGACTATGATACTGGTGCATAGACCGACTAGTATACCAACTGGAATGAATGTCAAATTCGTGGACTAGTATGACAAGTGGTACGATCTGAATGGGCATAATGATTAGTATGTCCTGCCGCATAGACTGAGCAGTATGTCAACCGGTATGATTCTGATGTATATATGAACTAGTATGTCAACTGGTAAGATTCTGATGCATATATGAACTAGTATGTCCTGCCGCATAGACTGAGCTGTATGTCAACCGGTATGATTCTGATGTATATATGAACTAGTATGTCAACTGGTAAGATTCTGATGCATATATGAACTAGTATGTCAAATGGTATATTTCTGATGCAAATTTGAACTAGTATGTCAACTGATATGATTATGATGCATAAATGAACTGATATGTCAACTGGTATGATTCTGATGCATAAATGAACTACTATATCAACTGGTATGATTCTGACGCATATATGAACTAGTATGACAACTGGTATGATTCCGATGATTTTTTTAACTAGTCTGTTAATTGGTATGATTCTGATGCATTAATGAACTAGTCTGTCAACTGGTATGATTCTGATGCATATAAGAAGTAGTCTGTCAACAGGTATGATTCTGATGCATATATGAACTAGTCTGCCAACTGATATGATTATGATGTATATATGAACTAGTCTGCCAACTGGTATGATTCTGATGTATATATGAACTATTCTTTCAACTGCTACGATCCTGACGTTTATACGAACTAGTATCTTAAATGGTATGATACTGATGTGTATAATAACAAGTATATCAACTGGTATATTCCTGATGCAGAGGCTGACTAGTCAGCCAATTGGTATGGTGCTGATGCAGAGAAGGACAATTGCCATCTCGTAGGACATCGCCGTGTTAAAAATACCAGTTGCTAATATGGAAAAATTACAGAACTCGAACTAGTTGAGGCCGCCTGGCTGACTAGTATTTGATTAGTGTAGTATGCCAGAGCAAGTCACTAACAACAACAAAGCCACACGCTGACTTCTAAACGTTATGCTGTGGAATGTATCTTCACATTTTGCTTTGTCAACAGAATTCTAATTACGTTCATTTTCTCACGCTAAGTACATGAACGACGCAAGCTAGAGAGCTGTATCAGTTGCATGCGCTAGCTTCTTATATGTAGCTATGTGCGACAGCACTGCTAGCATCTCCACGCTTGCTATATGTACGTGTGTGTGTGGATGCATTGATTGTAGCTCCACGTTATATATGTTTGAATATGTGTTGATGACTGCGCTGGTTATGCATTAACTACACACAGCTATACTCAGAGCTATGTACATATGAATGCATGCCCATATGTGCAAGCGAGAGTCTTGTCTTAGGTTTAGCCAATAAGAATATTTCTTACGTTTGTAGTAAATAAGAAGTAAGTATGTATAGGTTATTTTCTAAGATATTTTAAGGTATAAATAAGCCGAATATTCTGAATAAAAAAAAGAGATTTTTTATCCAGCACTCCAGAGTGCTGATCCATTTAATTTTGTGTGTTTGCATTTATTACATGGCGATCCTGCCAGGAGTACTGATGGCAAATTGCTTATTGTAGCAATTGCCTAAATTCACTGCAGGAAGACCGGCTAATAAGTTGTAATTTTTTAAAAAATATCCTGATTCTAATTTCCAACCAGGGCATGAATTAAATTGCCTGGATCGAACGAGTATGAAAATATCCTGAAGGACGCAACAATTTTCAATTTCCAACAAGGGCATGAATTAAATTGCCTGGATCGAACGTGTATAAAAATATCCTGAAGGATGCAAAAATTTTCAATTTCCAACCAGGTCATGAATTAAATTGCCTGGATCGGACCTGCCCTGAACCAAAAAGTGTGTATTAATCAACCAAATTCAACAAATTTGCCGCATAACCTGATCAAATTCAAGAAGATGACTGCAAAACGCAGCGAAGTGGAATATTGAAGAAGCTCAAAAACTCAAGCAAAGAAGACGGATTTTCAAGACGCCACCTGACCAAATTCATTTATCTAATTTTACTTATATTTTTTTTTGAACATTCGGGTTCGGCCTAACGGCTGCCTACTCTACAAGCAAAAATTAAATTTTTTGCTGTATAAACTCAGCCATCGAAAGTAATAAATAAAAATTTTTTTTTCTCTCTCTTGATTTAGTATGTCCTCAGAAGAAGACATACAAACCCAATCTCAATTTGACCAAGCCTTTTCAAATGTGGTTGGCTTGGCTTTGGAGGCAGAAGAAAAAATTAAAGAAGAAAAAGTCAGACAAGGCCCTAAGCCGCTGACAATAGAAGAATATAAAAAGAGAAATAAGGTTCAACAAATTCAAGAACCAGTAATTCCGAAGCCAATCAAACCAAAAAGAAAAAGAGGAGGTATTAAATTTACTAATAGAAAAGCTTTGGCTCAATTATATGAAAACTTGAATTTAGCCATCAGCTGGGCAGAAAAAATTAAAATAAAAAGGGACATTAAAGTTTTAAGAAAAACCAAGTAAGCAAGTCTAAGTTCGGGTGAAACCGAACATTACATACCCAGCTGTGCACATAAAATGCTGTTATTCTTTGTTTTGTATAGTTAATGGTGTTAAAAGCCTGGCCAGTAATACATATGTACATGGCTTCATTCTGGACTCATTTTCGTTTAAAAGATGCAGAAAATATACTGAGGCTAACTCTAATGGCCTTGAGCGGGTAATAACGCAGTTTTCCTTCACATATGGGAATTTCCCTATAAAAACTGTTTATTTTAAAATAAATAAACATAAACACGAAAGTGCTATTATAGTAAAAGGATTATTGAACACTAAGGGTTGTTTTTTATTTGTCCATGCAATACCAAAACGCATAGCTGCAAAAGTACTGTGTGGTAGGTACATAGTAGCAGGTAGTAAATAATTTAGGCTTTTGTTAGCTGAGGAATTTAAATTCTAGGTAATCATTGTCATGTTATATATCTATGTGGAAAGGTTTAACGAGCGACCCAATATTTTGAGGAAAACGTAAAATTTTAGTTTAGTATTGTTTGATCGCTTGCTAGTTCAAACGCGTTTTTGTCAAGACGTTCAAAAAACCAATGACTGGTGAATGACTGTACTAAATTTTAGCATTATATCTTTATCAGTTAAACAGATATTGCATATTCCGGTTTCCTAACTCTCGTTTAGAGAACTTTAGTTCAAAAGTGGGCGTGATCGTTCACCGATTTTTCTTATTTTCTGTGGTAGTACTCTACATAAACATAACATGCCTGGTACCTAGTTTCGTAAATCTATCTCACACCGTTCTGAAGTTGTTAGCAGTCGAATTTAAAAATTGCTTGACTCATAAGTGGGCGGTGCCACGCCCACTTTCCAAAATTAATTATGTAAAGAATATGAAAGTTGATGTATGTACCAAATTATATTATTATAGGGAAATCAGTTAATTAGATATGGACTTTTCAATATTTCCACCTCCTTTCAATATAACTTTTATGAAAAAGTAGGCGTGGTCGCGAAGCGATTTCGTTTATTTTCTATAGCTGAATTTACCACAACAATAGTATGTCCTCTACGAAATTTCGTTATACTAGCATAAACTGTTCTGAAGTTATTAAGAGTCAAAATTTTAAAATTTCTTCAAATATACGTGGGCGGTACCACGCCTCCTTTTCAAAAATTTTTATAAAATCGGCCTTAGAACATCTAAATCAATACATATTGCAAATTTTATCGTTGTAGCTGCTTCTAATATTGAATTAACCCATTTTATACGTTTTTCGAAATTTTCGATATCGAAAAAGGGGCGTGGTTATGGTCCGATTTTACCCATTTTCAATAGCAATCTATTCTGAACCCAAATAAGTACGCATGCCAAATTTGGTGAAGATATCTTATTATTTGCTCAAGTTATCGTGTTAACGGACAGACGGACGGACATGGCTCAATCAAATTTTTTTTCGATCCTGATCATATTGATATATGGAAGTCTATATCTATCTCGATTCCTTTATACCTGTACAACCAACCGTTATCCTAACAAAGTTATAATACCCTGTGTACAAGTACAGCTGGGTATAAAAATTAATGAAGACAACAATAATAAATTTTCTGTTTAATTAAATATGCCTAAAGATTTCTTTGCTGTTTTGGACGAAGTTCAACAAGAAATTGATAAGGAGTTCGAAACTCCTGATTGTGAAAAAATACTTAAATGGTTAACTGGGTATTGCGAATATTTAGAAATGCCAAGGGCACCAACCCTTGAAGACGTAATTAATCCCACTACCCTTGAAGAAGAAACAGTAAGAGCAATGAGAAAGGCAGGATTACAACCTCCTGGTTGTTAAGAAGGAGAAATATGTAAATAAAGATAAAAAATTTGAATAAATGAATTTTGAAAAAAAAATTTTTTTTTAATAGAGTTGATTATTGGAAATTTGTCTCGTAATGGGAGGTAAGGAATCGAAAGTCAGTGGCCCAAACGCAAATGTGGTAAACACAGTTCAGATTGTAGACCACACTGAAGCTTTAGACGCAATAAAAATTTACCTTGTAGTTATCGTTGTTATCAACGCGGTGAGTTTATTCTTGAAATTTTATTCAACCCACAATAAATTTCTTAAGAAGAGATACCAGAGCCGCGCAGACGGTCTGGATAAAGTTTAATTTAAATTTGTTTAATACTCAATGGATAAATGGGGAGAAATCTCGAATGAACTCGCTGAAAATAAGGTAAATGCAGAAAAGTCTTATAAATGCATATGCAAGAACACTAAAATTAAAACTGAGACTATAAAGAAACATTTAAGTGTTCTACTTTCTTCATTAAACAATATAGGAAAAGTCATACGTAAAGTAAATAATACCCTAACGAAAGCTCACCAATTGGAATCGTATCAGATATTTTCGAGCGTTAGAGATAAATTGGTATCCTCGTTATCCAGGTATAACGTTGACGTTGAAGTACCAACCTCCTACGAGCAACATATCGATATCGATTTCGACGTTTGGTTGTTCGAAGGTGGATCAGATACCGAGGAAGAACAAAAAGACCCCATAAATACCAATAAATCTGCTCAAACAGAGATTGTTGTGCAAGAAGAAACATCTACACAAACAAATACTGTCACGTCAATTGAACAAAATTCACAAACATGGCACAAACAACAGTAGCATTTATCAAAACTGCGTCATCGATCTTATCTGAGTTCGATGGCAAACACGAAAATTTATCAAGTTTTCTGGATGCCTTTGATATCCTAGAACAAATTAAAGAGGAACATGAGGCTATTGCAGTTTCAATGATAAAAACTAAATTAAAAGGCACAGCTAGAAACTTCATAAGCTGTGAAACTTCAATTCAAGAAATTAAACAAAAACTAAAAAGTAAAATAAAGGGTGAGTCAGTAGAAGTTTTAACTGCAAAACTCTTAAACATCCAACAGCGTAGTAAAACTGCAAATCAGTACACTGCTGAGATTGAAAAACTCACAAAATCATTGGAAGGAGCATACATATCCGACGGTCTAACAACCGACCTCGCAACTAAGTATGCTACACAAACAGCTGTCAAAGCTATGTGTAAAAACTGCTCCAATGAAAAAGTAAAAACCATTATGCAAGCTGGAACGTTCACCTCAATGAACGAAGCGGTATCTAAATTTACAAACAGTTGCACAGAAGTAACTGGAAACCCAAACTCACTTTTGCACATACGCCAACAAAATTATTTTCGCGGTAATTTCCGCAGAAGTTACCAAAATAACTCTTATAGAGGTAACCAAAGGCGCACATTTCCATCAAGATTAAATAACAATAATAATTATAATAATAATAACAATAATAATAATCGATCTTATCAAAGGTCAGGTCGAAATTTTGGAGCACGAGGCTCTAATCGTAACAATACCAGAACGGTAAGAAATGTAAACCAACAGGAAAACCAGCAGACTCCATCTCAACAGTAAATTCTGAAAATAAAAAATTATATGTTTTTAATTTACATCTCAACAGCTACATATCCTCCAAAACAACTCTAAATAATTTTATTTCAACCCTCCTGATTGATACAGGTGCGGATATTTCAATTATAAAAAAGGTTCAAATGGACAATAATGTCACAATTAATTATTCACAAAAAACTGATTTAAAGGGGATTGGTCAAGGTTTAACAAGCACTATTGGAACAGTGAAGGCAGACTTAAAGGATGATTACCTATTAATTAAACATAAATTTCACATAGTTGAAGATAATTTTCCGATTCCTTGTGATGGAATTTTGGGACTTGATTTTATCAAGAAATATAATTGCATTTTAGATTACAGTAAAAATGGAGACAGCCTAATACTAGGTCCATATGATTACCCAGAAAACATTATAATAGAAATGACAAATAGACCATCCGTTAATTGCATAACAATACCCGCAAGATCGGAAGTAATCCGACAAGTACATATTGAAAATAGTAATTCCGATTTATTAATACCTCACCAAAAATTAGGAGAAGGCATTTTTATTGCAAACACCTTAGTAAATTCGCAACAAACATTCATTAGAGTCATTAATACAATGTAATGGAGTGTGGTTGCTAAGTGACCTTGCTCAATCCCGACTCTTGCGTCCTCGTTCGTGCACTCTGGGCAACGGGAGCTACCTAGGCTCGCGGCAGAAAGAGAGGGAGCCCCGGTGGGGCCACTCTGACATACTTGGTTTAAGGGCTCACCGAGGTTTTTGCGCAGCGTCTGTTCACCATGAGGTGCGGCTGCAAGCGGGCGTCTGTCTTGAAGCAAGCGGCTCGCTATATAAATGTGTAAATATTTTCCAAAAACCCCGAAACGGGTTGTGCGCTGGGTTTGGGACCCGCCACGTAAAAAATTTAGTCCAATGAAAAATAAATCAAAGCCTCGGATGAGAACCCCCTTTAATGTTGACGACCCGGCAAAACGAATAAGGCATAATGATTTGGATATTAGGGCATGTACCGGGAATGTCCGGACCCTTTCAAGGGACGGTACCGCTGCCCGACTGGTTGATGTCCTCGTTAACGCAAAGGCTGACATCACCGCCCTGCAGGAAATGCGATGGACGGGACAAGGAAAGACGACCATCGGACCTTGTGACGTATACTACAGTGGCCAGACACGCGGCAAAGCGCGTGGTGTAGGATTCGTGGTGGGAAAGAGACTTCGCCGCCAAGTACTAGCGTTCACCCCCGTGGACGAGCGTCTCGCTGCGATCCGCATCAAAGCGAAATTTTTCAACATAACATTTATCTGCGCCTATGCGCCGACTGAGGAGACGGACGACGCAGAGAAGGACTCCTTCTACGATAAACTTGAAAAGACTTATGATCGCTGCCCCCAACATGATATCAAAATCGTGCTCGGCGACTTTAATGCGAAGGTGGGCAAGGAAGGAGTCTTTGGTCCAACAGTTGGAAAATTTAGTCTCCATGATATAACATCCCCCAACGGCACTAGGTTGATTGATTTCGCTGCTGCTCGCAATATGGTCATCAGTAGTACCAGGTTCCAGCATAAACGAATACACCAAGCCACATGGCTGTCTCCTGATCAAAGAACAAGAAACCAGATTGATCATGTCATGATCGACGGCAGACATAGCTCCACCGTTCTGGACGTGCGTACCCTTCGTGGTCCCAATATCGACTCGGACCATTATCTTGTTGCAGCCAAGATACGCACACGCCTCTGTGAAGCAAAGAAAGTGCGCACAGTAACGGAAGGAAGGTTTGACGTCGAGAAGCTGCGCACGACACAGACAGCTGACAATTTCTCCACTCGACTCTCACACCTGCTATCGGAGAGCAATCCTCGACCTAACGATGCAACCGAGCAATGGAAGCATATCTCTCACTCATTACGTACCGCCGCTGAGGCCACTATAGGGTTCCAGCGAGCCCGCAAAAACAACTGGTACGATGAGGAATGCAGCACTGCCTCGGACAAAAAGGACGCTGCCTACAGGGAGACGTTGCGAACGGGCGCAACCCGCAGTGTATGGCAACGCTATCGTGAGGCAAAGAAGGAAGAGAGACGCCTTTTCAGAAAAAAGAAACGTGAGGCCGAAAGGCGTGAGTGTGAGGAGCTTGAGATGCTGGCTGACAGGAATGATGCCCGAAAATTCTATGAAAAGATCCGGCGGATGACGGAAGGTTTTAAGACCGGGGCAAGTTCCTGTAAGGACAATAATGGCGACCTGGTAACCGACGTACAGAGTGTACTTAAATTATGGAGGGAGCACTTCTCCTCACTGCTAAATTGCGAGGGAGACGTCGAACCCGATACCCCAATCCCTGACGATGGAAAAGTCGTCCCACCACCTGACTATGATGAAGTGAGGATAGCTATATCCCGGCTGAAAAACAACAAAGCGCCTGGAAAAGACGGACTGCCCGCCGAGCTGTTCAAACACGGAGGCGAAGAGCTGGTAAAAAGCATGCATCAGCTCTTATGCAGAATATGGTCAGACGAGTGCATGCCTCCAGATTGGAATTTAAGTGTGCTCTGCCCAATCCACAAGAAAGGCGATCCCGCTAACCGCACCAACTACCGCGGAATCAGCCTTCTTAATATCGCGTATAAGGTTCTTTCTAGCGTATTGTGTGAAAGACTGAAGCCCATCGTAGACAAGCTGATTGGACCTTATCAGTGTGGCTTTAGACCTGGTAAGTCTACCATCGACCAGATTTTCACGATACGCCAAATCCTGGAGAAGACCCATGATAAAAGAATCGACACACACCATCTCTTTGTCGATTTCAAAGCCGCTTTTGACAGCGCAAAAAGGAGTTGCCTGTATGCCGCCATATCTGAATTTGACTTCCCTGCAAAGCTTATACGGCTTTGCCAAATGACGTTGAGCAATACTAACAGCTCCGTCAGAGTCGGGAAGGACCTCTCTGAGCCATTTGAAACCAAGCGAGGCTTCAGACAGGGCGACTCCCTTTCGTGCGATTTCTTCAACCTGATGCTGGAGAAGATAATTCGAGCAGCAGAGCTAAACCGCAATGGTACAATCTTTTACAAGAGCGTGCAATTGCTGGCGTATGCCGATGATATTGATATCATTGGCCTTAACAACCGCGCCGTAAGCGCTGCCTTCTCTGGACTGGATAAAGAAGCGAAAAAAGTGGGTCTTGCGGTCAACGAGGACAAGACGAAGTATTTGCTGTCATCAAAGAAAGAATCGGCGCACCTGCGCCTTGGCAGCCACGTCACTGTTGATAGTTACAAATTTGAAACTGTGAGGGACTTCGTCTATTTGGGAACCAGCATTAACACCGAAAATAATATCAGTCTAGAAATCCAACGGAGAATCACTCTTGCGAACAAGTGCTACTTTGGACTGAGTAGGCAATTGAGAAGTAAAGTCCTCTCTCGAAGAACAAAGATCGCGCTCTATAAGTCTCTCATCATACCTGTCCTGATGTATGGCTCAGACTCATGGACAATGTCAAGAGAAGATGAGATGACCCTTGGAGTATTTGAGAGAAAAGTTCTCCGGAAGATTTATGGTCCTTCCCGTGATGCCGACGGCGAGTATCGAAGGAGATTTAACGATGAGCTGTACGAGCTTTACGCAGATCTGACCATAGTCCAGCGAATTAAAGCCCAAAGGCTCCGCTGGCTGGGTCACGTCATGCGAATGGACAAAGAAGCTCCAGCCCAGAAGGTTTTCCAATCGTCACCCGAATTCGGCAGCAGAGGAAGGGGGAGGCCTCGACTGAGATGGAAACAACAGGTGGAGGATGACTTGAACTCCCTTGGGGTTTCCAATTGGCGTCAGTTATCGCTAAAAAGGAATGACTGGCGTGCTTTGATAGGCGACGGCCAAAATCGCTTAGGCGGTTAAGCGCCAATAAATGATGATGATGATTAATACAACAAATAAAAATGCAACTATTCAAAATTTTAAAATTAACACAGAAAATTTAAATGATTATACAATAGTAAATACTAAATCTGAATCAGCAAAAAATAATAAAGAAAAATTAGAAAAATTAAATAAAAATTTCCCACCTTTCGCTAGTCAATCACTTAATACATTATGCTCAGAATTCATTATATATTTTCATTAGATAAAGAACCAATTACTGCTAATAATTTTTACAAACAAAAATTGCATATGAAAGATAATACCCCTGTCTACATTAAAAATTATAGATTACCTCAAGCCCAAAAAGGTGAAATTAACAAGCAAATTAATAAATTAATTGAAGATGACATAATAGAGCCGTCTATATCAGAATATAATAGCCCAATTCTTCTGGTACCGAAAAAACCGTTACCAGGAAAAAACGATAAAAGATGGAGATTAGTAGTCGATTACCGACAGGTAAATAAAAAACTAACCGCGGATAAATTCCCACTACCAAGAATTGATGATATCCTAGATCAATTAGGTAGAGCTAAATATTTCTCATGTCTGGACTTGATGTCCGGCTTTCATCAAATTGAATTACATAAAGACTCTTGAGACATTACATCGTTTACGGCGGACGATGGCACATATCGTTTCAAAAGATTACCATACGGTTTAAAAGTAGCACCTAATTCATTTCAAAGAATGATGACACTAGCATTCGCTGGCCTTAAGCCATCCCAAGCTTTTCTATATATGGATGATTTAGTGGTATTAGGGTGCTCTGAAAAACACATGATTACAAATTTGAGAGATGTATTTTCTACTTGCAGAAAATATAATTTAAAATTACATCCGGATAAATGTTTATTCTTTAACCAAGAAGTCACTTACCTTGGACATAAATGCACAAATAAAGGAATTTTGCCCGATCCTAGTAAATATGAAATTGTTTTAAATTATCCAATACCAAAAAGTGCAGACGAAGTTAAACGTTTTGTAGCATTTTGTAATTATTACCGAAGATTTGTTCCAAATTTTGCAGCTCATTCCAGAATTTTAACGAGATTGTGTAAAAAGAATGTTTCTTTCGATTGGACAGAAGAATGTCAAAAAGCTTTTGTCTATTTGAAGGAAGCATTAATACACCAAATATTTTGCAATATCCCGATTTCGATAAAGAATTTTGTATAACAACAGATGCCAGTGGATTCGCATGCGGCGCAGTTCTTAGTCAAGAATATGAAGGCAAACAATTACCAATTGCCTATGCGTCAAGAGCATTCACAAAAGGTGAAAGCAATAAAGCCACAATTGAAAAGAATTGGCAGCAATCCATTGGGCTATAGCTTATTTTAGACCATATGTTTATGGTAGAAAATTTTTAATGAAAACAGACCACCGCCCCTTAACATACTTATTTTCGATGAAAAACCCCTCATCAAAATTAACTAGAGTTCGGTTGGAGTTGGAGGAATATGACTTTGAGGTGGAGTACATAGCTGGAAAAGAAAACTATGTCGCGGATGCACTTTCACGCATCAATATAAATGATTTAAAAGAAATGTCAATTAAGGCATGTCAAATATTAAAAGTTACGACTAGATCGGAAACTAAACAAAGACTAATAATAATAAAAATATTAGTAATGAATTTAAAAGTCACATTGAGAACCCAATAATATATGAAGCGCTAAATAAATGTGAAGTAAAAAAGCTAGCTCAGCTCGTTTTCGACCCCCCGAAACTGCAGTTCAAAAAGTGAAAGAAAATTTGTAGCGAAATAAATATTAACTAGTATGTAACCTCCGATAATCGGGTGTTGGCTTATTACCCCTGCATTGCTTTTGTAGTCAAAGTAGCGCAAAATCAGATATACTTACATACATACATATTTACATTTTTTTTCAATGTTTGTCTATTTCGACTGAAATCCATGCGAGCATTGTATGTACATATGTATGGATATACATTTACAAAGCATGTTAATAGTGCCATCATTGTTTATCCCTTATAGTTTGGCAACTTCTTTTCTTCTTCTTACGAATTTGAGTGGAAGGCACTGGCTGAGTGACTCCAAATGAAATGTAATGAAGGAATAGTATGAAGCCCAATAAGCCATTTTGTTTGATATCAATCTGAGACGCATTTGAGATGAAACATTCAACGTCAATACTCACTTTTTAAAAACTTAATATCAATTAATCAATCAATTAATTTTCGATTTAGTGATAAACTACCTGTAGCAGGTAAACTTTTTTGGTAAATGAATATTAACTTGAGTTATAATTAAATATAAAAATTATAATATAAATATCCGGCAGTTTCTACCTTCACAGTTTTTATACATACGACCCCCTCTACCATTCCCTAAAATAAATTTTGTCCAAATCGTGGTACATTATTGACCCTCATTATTCACCAAACGTTTGAGAAAATATTTTTCTGTGCTTATGGGGAATATGCAGTGCGTGTGTATTAGTGTGTTTTTTTCGAGTTGCGCTACTATATAAGGTATACAATGAGTGCCATATAAAGAGCTTGGGTACAAACTTTAAACGCTAATTTCTCATGAGCAAATTAACCTATTGGAATTGTTATAATTTTTTGCAAACATGCTCATGATAAGCTTTCATGTGATGTACATTTCTTTTATATACGTATTGTAGTTTAGTCTAGCTAAGCGCCGTGTTTTAGAATAATAATATTGATGATTTAATTGTTGAGGCGAAGGTTGATTCAGGTCAATCCTTTGCCAGGTTTTCAAATGAAGCCGGCAATTCATCTATTAATAATAATTCAATTGTTGAGGCGAAGATTGATTTAGGTCAATTCTTTGCCAGGCTAATGAAAGAGGCCGACAATTTGGAAATAAATAAAATACAGTTGTCCTTAGGAGACAAATTGTTTAAGAATAATTATACTCGAGTAAGCACATTTAAAGAAATTGGTACCAAAGTTCTCAAAAATTTAACAATTGCATTAACTCCGGAGGTTATGCATGTGACTGATAAAGAAAATATTAAAAATATATTGGAAAAATATCATGATGATCCTGTTACTGGTGGCCACCCAGGAATCAATAGAACAAATAATAAAATTAGACAAAAATATTATTGCAGAAATATGAAAAATGATATTAAAAATTATATTAAAAAATGCATTAAATGCAGTAAAAATAAAGTAAATAAAAACTTAAAAGAACCTATGATTATTAACAGAAACGCCCACAAAAGCTTTTGATACGGTGCAAATTGATACAATTGGACCATTGCCCGTGTCAGTAAATGGAAATGAATATGCAGTTACCATAGTATGTGATTTAACAAAGTATCTGATAGCAATTCCAATTGCGAATAAACATGCGAAAATAGTAGCGAAAGCCATTTTTGAAAACATTATTTTGGTATATGGTTGTATGAAAACCAAGAGTGTAATGGGGTGTGGTTGCTGAGTGACCGCGCTCAATCCCGACTCTTGCGTCCTCGTTCGTGCACTCTGGGCAACGTTGAGCTACCTAGGCTCGCGGCAGAAAGAGAGGGAGCCCCGGTGGGGCCACTCTGACATACTTGGTTTAAGGGCTCACCGGGGTCTTTTTCGCAGCGTCTGTACACCATGAGGTGCGGCTGTAAGCGGGCGTCTGTCTTGAAGCAAGCGGCTCGCTATATAAATGTGCAAAACTTTTCCCTCCCAATCCAGGGTGTTATGCGATACCGTGCCCATTGGACGTTTGCAGCCGGGAGGCAAATCGTGGCTGTAGTCGAACGGAGCCTCACTGATACCGGGCCGCCTCAGGGAGTAACTATGGTCTTCCGCGGTATGGGGCTCTGCCGCGGCGGACGACACACTTCCCCTTACACTACCCTTGACCCTAAGCTGGCCTTGTCCGGCGAGGGGTCGTACGAACAAGATGAAGAACACACAAAATACAAAGCAATTAACGACTTCGTTTACTCCGCAGCAGAGAAGAACTATGCTGGAGCAAGCGAAAACACAACGCCGGAGGACAAACTCCGCCTCAAAGTTAACTGGGAGGCCGACAGCGATGGAAACTACGGGTCAGTCATCCCCCAAACTGCTATCAAGTAAGAGTGACTTGATGGGAGCAAGCAGCAGTGCGGCTGCCTACGCAGTCAAGCAGAAAACGGCGGAAGCTAAACTTCCATCAAGCGCTGGTACGAAACCCAATCTCTTCACATCTGGGGCAATGGTCTCACGACCTGGTTTCAGAGTTTCGAAAGAGAAGGAAGACGCCGCAAAGGGAGAGACCGCGATGGCAACTACGAGTCTGAATCCCCCCCAAGAGGCATCTCCCCGACGCTCTGCGTACTGGGATAAAAGAAAGGCCGCAAGGATCCTTAAAAAATATGAGGGAGCATCGCAGGAGAAGCTGTCGCCGGAAGAAAGGAAGATGGTGGAGGAAGCGAAAGCTCTGATACCAAATTTCCAGAGGCCCTATGTGCCTAAGAGGGTGAACGGTAATCCCTTCAAACGCCAGAGATCGGACGGAGAGGTAGACCCCCATCCGAAGCGGCATCAGGTCAACCCCGTAGTGGGAAAACTCAGCTTTACTGAAGTAACCAAGGACAGAATCCTTATAGGTTTCATTGACCGAGGTAACGACCGTTGGTCCATCCCCAAAGACCAGTGGCTGTATGTCCGGAATGAAATGGGCAGGGCCCTCCTCGACTTAATGCGTGAGTCTCCGGGTAGTCCGCCGCGAGGTACTGACGCGGGCTGGCACCAAGGTCAGATCAAAATATTCGCGTGCGAGGATGCAAGAACTGTCGCACTGTATAAGGCAGCAGTTGCAAGACTGGGTGAAGTCTACCCAGGGGCAAGACTAGATGTCGTCGACTGGAAGGACATTCCTGCTCGGCCAAGGGCAAGGGCATGGATTCCTGCCGTCCCTGCAGAACCCGAGAATATTCTTGAGATGCTGCAGGTCTGGAATCCGTCTCTCCAGGATTGGGGCGTCAATCTGGTCGATGATGTGGTTGGGCCCAATAGACAGGTGGTTATCACTCTGAATAAGGAGGCGCTCGAGCCCCTTAAACGGTGCAACGGACGAGTGCATTACGGCTTGGGTCAGATCGTGATCCACGAATACCGTGGCGATGCACAGCGCGCTGCTATTCCGGACGCTCCGGAGGACTCGGAGATCGAGGCATCGGAAGGGGAAGCAGAGGAGGCCGACGCGGAAAGTATGTTATCCGCCACGTCAAATTGCGATAGTGCTGCGAACAACTCGGCCATAGAAGAAAGCCTGCTTGACGAAGAAGGCCTCGACGTCACGATCGTGGCTAAACCTGAGCACACTAACGTTGATGCTGCTTCAGACAGCAGGGTTCCCGCCACGCCAAATCGTGCAGGTGCTCTGAACAACTCCTCGTTGAGAGACAGCCCCCGGAACAGGCCAGACCTCGACGACACGCTGGCGGCAGGGAAGTCTGAGCTCTCTCATGTTGGTGGTGCTTCAGATAAATCTGCACAAATCTAAAGCAGCCTCGGCTGTTTTAAGCAGTCGTCTTTCTAACGGCGACGTAGACGTGGTCCTTATCCATGAGCCCTGGGTCAATAGCTCTAGGATCTGTGGATTGGGGACTAAGGGGTACAAGCTCATCCAAGCCAATGATGAGGGCAAGGTCAGAACCTGTATTTTGGTAAAGTCTGAGCTAAACACCTTTCTATTACCCAACTACTCAAATGGTGACGTTACAGCTGCCAGCTTAACAGTCGGCAGCACCAGCCTAACGATGGCGTCGGTCTATATGCCCTATGACGCCGAAGAACCTCCTCCACAAAAGGAGGTGAAAGATCTGGTGGATAATTTCTGTACGGGCCATCTTATTATTGGAGCTCACGCTAATGCTCATCACGTCCTGTGGGGAAGCTCCGATATTAACGCTAGGGGCGAGTCTCTGTTTGACTACCTACTAACAACTAACCTGGTGGTTTGTAACGTGGGTAACGAGCCTACTTTTATAACTAAAGCTCGTAGGGAGGTTATAGACCTCACTGTTTGTAGCGAAGGCGCTTATGAGTGGGTCAGAAAATGGCGTGTTCTTGATGAGCATTCATTTTCTGACCATCGGTACATAGAAATTGTGTTAGACTTTATTGTTGAGCAGCTAGTTATGAAACGAAATCCACGCAACACTAACTGGCAGCTACATAACCAAATATTAGCTAGGACCTACCAGTATTACCTCCACAAGGCCCCTCATCAGTGGGAGAACTGGATGATCTGGTAACGAGCTTTACAACGGCGCTCTCAAATGCCCTAGAGCAGGCTTGTCCAGTACCAAAACCACGCGGCAAACATAGACCCCACTGGTGGTCTTACGACCTGGATTCGTTCCGTATATCATGCAGGAAGCAATTTAACAAGGCCAAGAGCATCGGTACGGAGCCTGAATGGCTCGAATATAAAGCTAAACTGAGGGCCTATAAAAAGGCTCTAAGGCAAGCGAAGAGAACTTCGTGGAGAAATTTCTGCACCGGGGTCGAAAAAGTCGATGATACAGCGAGACTTAGACGAGTGCTATCAAAAACTCAAACAGCCATTAGCTATTTACGGAAGCCTGACGGATCTTGGACCAGCACGGAAGGGGAAACCCTGGAGCTGCTCCTGAACACACACTTTCCGGGGAACTTGTATGATGCACCTGTAGCATCTGCAACAAACCTGGCGGTAAACGTACCCATTACGGAGGAAAGGGTAAGGTGGGCAATCAAAAGCTTTGAGCCGTTCAAGGCAGCTGGGCCAGACGGGATTTTCCCCGCACAACTCATAAACACGCTGGAAATATCAGCTAAATGGCTGGTAGTTCTCTATTCAGCCTGCCTGGCTCTTAATTACATTCCGTGCTCCTGGAGAAGCGCAACGGTAGTCTTTATTCCAAAGGCTGGGAAGGCCTCACACTATGAGCCTAAAGACTACAGACCGATCAGTCTCTCGTCTTTTGCACTTAAAACCTTCGAGAGGATAATTAGCGATTATCTCTCCTCTACTATTGATAGCAACCTTATTTCTAGCTATCAACATGCATACACCAAAGGTAAATCAACGGAAACTGCGCTCCACAGCCTAGTCTCTATTGTTGAAAAATCATTGCACGAAAAGGAGTACTGTCTCGTGGCCTTTCTGGACATCGAAGGGACTTTCAACAATATAAGGCCGGAGGCTATTAACACTGCTTTAACAAACCTGGGCATAAATAGGTCTCTTATTGGACTAATTGATCAACTACTAAAGGGAAGGAAAATAGTTTCTTCACTGGGAACAGTTGATCTTTCACGCTATGTCACAAGAGGAACGCCTCAGGGTGGTGTTCTCTCCCCGCTCCTATGGAACCTCACCGTAAACTCGCTGCTACGAGACACAAGGTGGGGGGGCGGGAAGATAGTGGCATATGCAGACGATTTAGCTATTGCATATAGGGGCAAATTCCCACAAACCCTGTGTGACTTGATGCAAGTAGCACTGCGAGAAGTTTCTTCATGGTCCTCTCGCTGCGGACTTAGCATCAACCCGGGAAAGGCGGAGCTTGTCCTTTATACCAGGCGGTACAAGATACCACCGTTGAACCTACCATAACTAGATGGCGTGCGCCTGAACTTAGCTGACAAAGCCAAATTCCTAGGCACAGTTCTAGATAGAAAGCTTAACTGGAAGGAGAATGTCATCCAGCGCCAGAGGAAAGCGTGCATTGCACTTTACACGTGTAAAAGAGCCATTGGCAAAAAATGGGGGCTCAGCCGCAAAATTTGCAGATGGATCTACACTGCGATAATCCAGCCAATTATGCTGTATGGAGTCGTGGTATGGTGGCCTGCGCTAAGAAAGGCAACAAACCTAAATCTGTTAGGGAAAGTCCACAGATCGAGCATGATCTGTATAAGCGGGGCGTTAAGAACAACGCCCAATGAAGCTCTCCAGGCCATTCTTGGCTTTTTGCTACTCGATCTGGAAGGGTACCGGGCAGCAGCAGCATCGGCTGTGCGTCTAAGGGAAACGTCCGTCTGGGGCGCAAGCACTATTGGACACTCCTGTATTCTAAGATCTTACAGCTTTCTCCATCTGAGCACTGATCGGTGTGCGACCACAACAGTCGGAGATTGTTGTTTTAGAATGAACATTCCCAGCAGGGAAGACTGGGAGAACATAGATCGGTGTCCCGCTACTAATGGCGGCACTTTTATATACACCGACGGCTCGAAGTTAGACGGCAGAGTCGGAGGAGGGGTTTACTCAAGGGATTTGGACCTAGAACTCTCCTTTAGACTACCTGATCACTGCAGCGTCTTCCAGGCTGAAGTTTATGCAATCATGGACGCCGTGACTTGGATAGGTGAACGCACCATCGGACAGGATATCTGTATTTTCAGCGACAGCCAAGCGGCCATCAAATCCCTTGGCTCTTACTCGTTCAACTCTGAACTGACGCTCAGCTGTCGTCGATCTCTTCAAGAGATGGCCCAACAGAACCGCGTGAACCTCACATGGGTCCCGGGACACAGGGACATTGAGGGAAATTGTAGGGCAGACGAACTTGCCAGGCAGGGCACGACCAAGCAGATTCTTCAAGATAAAGAGCGCATAGGTATGCCGTTTGCCACGTGCAAGCTAATGCTGAAGGAGCATACACTCCGCGAAGCCAACGAAAGATGGCTACAAGGCCCAGGGTGCCGAATATCCAAGCAAACCTGGCCAAAATGCGATCTTAAAAGATCTAGACACATATACGCCCTAAAAAGGAAGGAAATCTCCATATTAATAGGTGTTTTAACCGGGCACTGCCTTATTTGTAGGCACGCAGCAAGGCTAGGCGTTCCCTACCGACGATGCTGCAGGAGTTGCAAAGAGGATGAGGAAACGGTGGAGCACCTCATCTGCACCTGCCCGGCCTTAAGCGGAGCGGGAAGGCGCTCTCTGGGAGTTCCCTTCCTGGTTAGCTTAAGCCAGGTCGCGGAGCTAGACATAAAGGACTTGATGGCCTTCATCAAGTTATCAAAATGGTTCGAGGAGGGGTAGCGGTGTCGGTTAGGAGTGTCAGTCCCGGGTTTCGGCTATATGGAGAGTCCCGACAGCACTGGGATTTTCCATATGGCCGGGCCCCGGGACTGACTTTCCTAGTGTTTGGTGGTATCACAACGGGCCTTTTATTACTGGCCTAGGTGTGCCTTTGCGGCAGCCACTTCTACCTACCTGTATGAAAACCATCATAACTGATATGGGGACTGAATACAAAAACAATGTATTTGAGGAATTGTGTAAACTTTTAAAAATTGAACACAAAACTTCTACCCCATATCACCACCAAACTTTAGGCACCGTTGAGCGTAGCCACAGAACTTTTAATGAATATATACGTTCTTACATATCCATTGACAAAAATGATTGGGATGAATATTTAAAATATTTTGCGTATTGTTACAATACAACACCATCTACGGTTCATGGCTATTGTCCATTTGAACTGATTTTTAGGAAAAATACCTCTGACTTACGATTTTTTACAAGAAAATATTATCAGCCCAGTATATAATTATGAGGCTTATGATAAAGAAATTAAATTCAAGTTGCAAATCGCGCAACAAAGAGCTAACCAATTAGTAAAAGAAGCTAAAGAAAAACAAAAAATTTATTATGATAAAAATCTTCAAGTTAAAGAAATTAGTATAGGAGATTTAGTCTTAATTAAAAACGAAGCAGGTCATAAGTTAGATAATAAGTATAAAGGGCGCTACAAAGTAGTAAATATTGATAAAAATAATAATAATTTCAGTTTAATTTCATATAAAGGAGAAAATATGAATTTAGATAATAATTGCACATTAAGTAAAGAAAATAAGAGAATTGTAATACATAAAAATAGGCTTAAGCTATTTGAATAAATTCATTTCATTAAATTTTCGTTACCCATAAATTTTGCTTATTTTTCACTTTAAGTTTTACGACCATAAAAAATAGTTGTATACCGAATATGTTCAACAGAAAAACATAAATACAAAAAGAAGAAAAATTTATCGTATGAAAATTTTTATAAGTAAACAAACATTTAAAAACATGAGTTATTGCCCACTTGAAAATAAAATAAACAAAACCAAAAAATTGTAACATAAGTGTAATCAAAACAGAACATAAAATTTTGTAAACAAATAGCAACAATAAAAATCTAAAAAGTATCAAATGAAATTTGTGGACACAAATTATTTGTAGAAATGTACGAAAGAAAAATAAAACCACTTAAAAATATTACACTTATAAAATCGTTCATATGTATTCACGATTTTTTTTAGGAAAGGAGGTGTAGTATGCCAGAGAAAGTCACTAACAATAACAAAGCCACACGCTGACTTCTAAACGTTATGCTGTGGAATGTATCTACACATTTTGCTTTGTCAACAGAATTCTAATTACGCTCATTTTCTCACGCTAACTACATGAACGACGCAAGCTAGAGAGTTGTATCAGTTGCATGCGCTAGCTTCTTATATGTAGCTATGTGCGACAGCACTGCTAGCATCTCCACGCTTGCTATATGTACGTGCGTGTGTGGATGCATTGATTGTAGCTCCACGTTAGATATGTTTGAATATGTGTTGATGACTGCGCTGGTTATGCATTAACGACACATAGCTATACTCAGAGCTAAGTACATATGAATGCATGCCCATATGTGCAAGCGAGAGTCTTGTCTTAGGTTTAGCCAATAAGAATATTTCTTACGTTTGTAGTAAATAAGAAGTAAGTATGTATAGGTTATTTTCTAAAATATTTTAAGGTATAAATAAGCCGAATATTCTGAATAAAGAGAAGATTTTTTATCCTGCACTCCAGACTGCTGATCCATTTAATTTTGTGTGTTTGCATTTATTACAAGTGTGTAAAAATACTTTGAAAAAAGTTTCAAAAATTAAAAAGAAATTCACTTTGAAAAAAATGCCATTTTTCCCCATACAAAATGTATGGGAAAGGGCGAAAATAAATAGCCACCCCTAAGGGTTAAGTTAGAGCTCTAATTTTTTGCAAGGCGTTTTTCTCATCAATACCTAAAGTTTGAGGGGGTAAGACGAAAAAAAAAACATTTTTTTAAATTTGAATCACCCTAATATACATAAAAACATATTTGGTCGGATATTACTTCGTAGACGAATTTTGTACTAGCAAAAGTAAAATGTTGGTTGCTATTATGGTTTTTTTTTAAATATTTACACACATACATTTACGTAAACACTCTGCACGTACAATCTTGGTTATATGTACATATATTTCTAGAGACTTGCGGCATAACAATTTGGAAAAAATAGCAGTTGGTGTTTTCTTTCGGCTAAATAAGGCTTCAACGCTTTTTCTAAGTTACAATAGAATAAAAGCAATACACGACGACGTCTTTACTGGTCTTGTTAACCTTAAGCTGCTGTACTTGGAAAATAACAGAATTGATATCCTCTCTTCGGCTTCACTTCAACCCCTTAGAAATCTCAAAGCAATGTAAGTAACATATTATTCAGGGTTTGGAATTATTCACTCTCGTTCACTAGCATTCACGAATATGAACATAAAAAAAAAACGCATGTAGCCAGTACACGTGAAAGAAGTTAACTTCTTAACCCTTCATCTTACACATGAGTCCAGCCAGACCTTTTCGATTTTTAATCTCCACAAAAGACTACTTTGGGTTAAGTTAGAGGTTTGAAATTTTAGGTAGCTTCCTAAAATTTACTCCTACATCGATCTGTAAAAAAATCATGTTATATCTGATATATATATCTAGTTATATAGATATGTTGATTAATACATCACATTCGTAACACATAGGTCTGGCTGGACCCATACACGTTTCTATGTAATTTTTAGAATCCACCCACAGCTTTTTTTTTAATTTTTTAATCTCATGACAACGGGAGTGTGTAACGGGGGTTTGTACGGATATATGTAGATCCGTATATCAGAGTCAGTCTGTCCGTACGTGCGATATTTTGAGTCCTTTGGGAACACTTGGGGTCAATTTGGGACCACTTTGGGGCCACTTTGGGATCCCTTGGGGTCGCTTAAGGTCACTATGGGATCACTTTAAGACCATTTTGGGGTCAATTTGAGACCATTTTGGGGCTAATTTGGGACCATTTTGGGGCCACTTTGGGATTCCTTGGGGTCGCTTTAGGTCACTATGGGATCACTTTAAGACCATTTTGGGCCCATTTTGGTGCCACTTTGGGATCCCTTGGGGTCGCTTTAGGTCACTATGTGATCACTTTTAGACCATTTTGGGGCCACTTTGGGATCCCTTGGGGTCGCGTTACGTCAATATGGGATCACTTTAAACCATTTTGGGGTAAATTTGAGACCATTTTGGGGCCAATTTGGGACCATTTTGGGGCCACTTTGGGATCCCTTGGGGTCGCTTTAGGTCACTATGGGATCACTTTAAGACCATTTTGGGCCCAATTTGGGGCCACTTTGGGATCCCTTGGGGTCGCTTTAGGTCACTATGTGATCACTTGAAGACAGATATCGTCATTTCATGGCACTGATCACTTTAAGACAGATATCGTCATTTCATGGCACTGATCACTTTAAGACAGATATCGTAATTTCATGGCACTGTGCATGGCTCAATAATTACTGGTTGTATTGACAGCTGTGGCTAACGGTTCTTTCATGCTTTGTTGATTTTTTATCATTCAAACTATCACCCTTTTTGTTTTCTTGTTTACATTCTTTGCAAAGTTCGTGGAAAAGCCACGGAATTCGTTTGCGTGTTTTAATGAGTTTTAGTTAATTTTTTTAGAAAAAAAATAGTTGTGAAAAGAAATTTAGTGAGTGCTTTGTGATAATCTCTTTAGAAAATGTGGAAAAACAAGTAAAAAGCCAGGAAAAATAAGTATATCGTTTGCTCACGTGTTTTTATGCGTTTGTTGTTTTGCCACTGCTTTTGACACAAAAGTTCGGGCCAAAACGGTAATTTCGTATTCTCTTTTGGGCTGCGATTACCATTCAATTATTTTGCCATGGCACTGTGCAATGCGCAACTTACACAGATTGCTATACTCTCGTTTTGTTGTAGTAAGAGCGCAAAAGTCAACTGACCATCTGCTAGCGTCGCAACGTTCAGTAGCTTGCGGGCAGGCAAAAAGACAACAACGTACGCGCATAATTCGTTTTCATGCGCTTTTATACCACGTCGCACAATGTCATATGAAAAAATTACGTGATGCCCAATGCTTTCGAGCAACTTCAATGCTAAGCTATTTCCTCTAAAAAGACATTTTGAGTTTTTCCATAAAAACATAAATGTTTATGTGAAACAAGTAAGGAAGTCTAAGTTCGGGTGAAACCGAACATTACATACCCAGCTGTGCACATAAAGTGGGCGTGATCGTTCACCGATTTTTCTTATTTTCTGTGGTAGTACTCTACATAAACATAACATGCCTGGTACCTAGTTTCGTAAATCTATCTCACACCGTTCTGAAGTTGTTAGCAGTCGAATTTAAAAATTGCTTGACTCATAAGTGGGCGGTGCCACGCCCACTTTCCAAAATTTGGAAAAAATTATGTAAAGAATATGAAAGTTGATGTATGTACCAAATTATATTATTATAGCGAAATCAGTTAATTAGATATGGACTTTTCAATATTTCCACCTCCTTTCAATATAACTTTTATGAAAAAGTAGGCGTGGTCGCGAAGCGATTTCGTTTATTTTCTATAGCTGAATTTACCACAACAATAGTATGTCCTCTACGAAATTTCGTTATACTAGCATAAACTGTTCTGAAGTTATTAAGAGTCAAAATTTTAAAATTTCTTCAAATATACGTGGGCGGTACCACGCCCCCTTCTCAAAAATTTTTATAAAATCGGCCTTAGAACATCTAAATCAATACATATTGCAAATTTTATCATTGTAGCTGCTTCTAATATTGAATTAACCCATTTTATACGTTTTTCGAAATTTTCGATATCGAAAAAGAGGCGTGGTTATGGTCCGATTTTACCCATTTTCAATAGCAATCTATTCTGAACCCAAATAAGTACGCATGCCAAATTTGGTGAAGATATCTCATTATTTGCTCAAGTTATCGTGTTAACGGACAGACGGACGGACGGACGGACAGACGGACGGACATGGCTCAATCAAATATTTTTTCGATCCTGATCATATTGATATATGGAAGTCTATATCTATCTCGATTCCTTTATACCTGTACAACCAACCGTTATCCTAACAAAGTTATAATACCCTGTGTACAAGTACAGCTGGGTATAAAAACATGCTGACAGTGAGGGAGTGAAAGTCATAAACCAGGAATGCGTCGAAAGATTAGCAGTAGCTACTTAAAATAAGCATAACGTTCATAGTTTATCGAAATGCATTTTAATGTTCTCTACTTGTTTTTGCTCTCCTTCGCCTATTTTCAAATATCAGATTCTTCTTACCTCCTACTACACTTGTATTTCTTTTCTATTATAATTCTTTATTTCTTCTTCCCAACTGACTGTTTCCTAAGCATCTCAAACTGTGGTTGGTATGACCCATAACATTAATAGCTACACTAGCGGTGATAATCTTAGGCTTTGTTTGAAGCTTGTATGTATGTGAGTATAATTTGGGATTTAATATTTGTCACTTTAAAGATGGCTGCAATCTCCAGGATGCCGGATATCCAAAGAAACCTGGCCGAAATGGGATCATAAAAGATCAAGACAAATTTATGCCCTAAGGAGAAGAGAAATCTCCATATTAATAGGCGTATTGACTGGGCACTGCCTCATTGGTAGGCACGCAGAAAGACTTGGTGTGCCCTACCGACGATACTGTAGGAGTTGTAAGGATGATGAGGAGGAGGAAACGGTGGAGCACCTCATCTGCAACTGCCCGGCTTTAAGTGGCGCGAGAATGCGCTTTTTGGGAGTTCCCTTGCTGGTTAGCCTACGCCAGGTTACGGAGCTGGACATAAAGGACCTGATGACCTTCATCAAGTCATCTAAATGGTTCGAGGAGGAGTAACGGTGTCGGTATAGGATCGTCAGTCCCGGGATTCTGCTATGTGGAGAATTCCGTTAATACCGGGATTTTCCATATGGCAGGGTCCCGGAACTGACTTTCCTAGTGTTGGTGGTATCACAACGGGCCTTTTAATACTGGCCTAGGTGTGCCTCTACGGTAGCCACTTGAACCTAACCTAATGCCGATCTTCTCCTTGACAATGCGAAATGCAAATCGCTACTAGATTACATTAATAGTTTTGGTTGTAAGATTGTTAACACATATGCTACTCGTTATGCTCCCAGCTGTAAGCCAAGCTTGCTAGATATCTTTGGTGTAAGCGACATTAAAAAAGTCATTCATATAGACCAATTTTCCCTAGAGGGAGTTTCTGATCACGATCTAATATTCCTATCTTATAATATTGAGTTTAATAAGAGTAGCTCAGTGTCCAATCTCACATTTAGAGACTATAAAAATGTAGACCTCAGGGAATTAAATAATGACTGCGTATTGCTTGACTGGACTTAATGCTGGTTCTTCCCTAATGTTAACGACAAGCTGGATGAGTTCAACAAGTGCGTAAAATACCTGTATGATAAACACGTTCTTGAACGTAACTTAAAAATAAATAACCATAAGAAGCCGTGGTTTACTAAAACTATCCAAAAACTCATTAAAGACAGAAGTAAAGCGTATAAGTGTTGGAAGAGTAATCCCACTGATGAGTGTTGGAACTCGTATAAAATGTTAAGGAACAAAGTTACTATTGAAGTACGGCGCAGCAAAAGAGTTTATTTAGAAAACAAATTTAATGCAAAGCTTCCTTCTAAAGTATTGTGAAAAACTTAAAATCCTTCGGAATAAGTGCTAAAGTCTCCAAACCTTGTGGGATTGATGCTAATGTAGTGAACCAGTATTTTATTGGTGCTGGTCAACTTGGTAATTCTGAATCTTCCAGCGTAACGCAGTCCCTGATTTGCCAATCTGCTTGTGAATTTGTGTTTGAACCAGCCACGGAGTATGATGTTGCACAATGTATCCGTGCTATTAAGTCCAATGTTATTGGTGTGGATGGTATAAGCTTGCGTTTTCTAAAGCTCATTCTTCCCCATATTCTTCCCGCCCTTACCCATATTTTCAACTTTGCCATAACATCCTTCTCTTTCCCTAACCTTTGGAAGATAGCAAATATCATTCCCGTTTCAAAAAGTAGCTCGGGTGACGGTCCTGAAAACTATAGGCCAATAAGCATTCTACCTGCTTTAGCTAAGGTATTTGAAAAATTCTTGTCTTCACAAATTATTAAACATCTGAATAACCATAAATTACTGAGTGAGTTCCAATCTGGATTTCGCGCTAATCACAGCTGCTCCACAGCTATAGTAAAAGTTATTGAATATATCCGGCCTGCTTATGATAATAAACTTTTAACCATTCTAATTTTATTAGATTTTTCTAAAGCCTTTGATTCTGTCAAGCATGACATTCTCCTAGTAAAACTAAAACATTATTTCGGATTTAGCCCTTCATCACTTAAATTTATGGATACTTATCTATCGAACCGATATCAACAGGTAGAATGTGCAAGCACTACCTCTTGTCGTAGTAAAATTACTTCAGGCGTCCCGCAAGGTTCAATTCTGGGCCCAATACTATTTAGTATATTTATCAATGATATTGTTTTCTGCTGTCAAAATGCAGATGATACACAGATTTATTATTCGCGACCAATTGGGCTTGGTGAAGACCTTGTGGTGAGATTAAATGAAGATTTGGATCGAATAGAGACTTGGGCAAAAACTAATTGCCTCTGCTTAAACGCCGCTAAAACGCAGGTTCTGCCTATATCTGCTCAGTCTTTTGATCTTGACCACTTACCGCCAATTATGTTGGGGGAGACTGAATTGAGTTTTCGAAATGTTGTCACTAATCTTGGTTTTAAAATGAATTCACGTTTAACCTGCACATCTCATATCAACCATTGCATCTCTAAAATATACTTTATCTTAAGAAATCTTTGGCAGGCTTGTTATAGTATGCCAAGTGATACAAAACTAAAACTAGTGCAATCTCCAGTCGTTCCCCACATTTCTTATTTTGAAATAGTTTACGGAAACCTTGACTATGAATCAAAGAATAAAATTACTCCAGCTTTAAACAATGCTGCTAGATTCATTTATAGTAAGAAAAAATATGATCATATATCGTTCTTCTCAAACAATATTCTGGGCTGTAGTATACAAAACTACTTAAACCATCGAAATATTGTATTTTTATTTAAATTGATTAGAAACCGTAAACCAGAATACCTATACCGCGAGCTAAAATTTGTGCAGTCGTCTCGCACTTGCAACATCATAATGCAATGAAACTTTGGTAGCCTCAAGGTTATTTTTTGTTAGTGTTATTAGGTTATGGAATTCATTACCAATATTAATAAAATCTTCAAAATCAGTTGAATGCTTCGAAACCGCAGTTGCGAATCTATATGGTTCTTAGCCATCTTTATCTCCATCTTCCATCTTTACCCTTTCTTTGATTAAAAACAAATATTTATAGTTCTATATCTTGTAATTTATACCTTTGTTTAAATTTTAGGTTAAGTTTAAACATGTTACCTAATGTGTATATTTGTACGCTTAAAAACTTCAAGTTTTACTGTACTTATAACGTTAATAAATGATGATGATGATGATGAAATGATGATAATAAATACGTACATACATACTTAAATGGATTAACCTAAACTAAAAATGAAGAATTATTTAGAAAAAAAAAAAAAAGTCTTAACCAAATTAAAAGTTGGTTTGCTAAAATGGCAGGTGCCGGTGGGGAAAATCAATGTAAAAAGACTCTAAAATATTTTTTTTCTATAAATAATTCTTCCCTTTTAGTTTCGGTTAGATCATTTATGTTTTTATGGAAAAGCTCAGAATGTCTTTTTAGAGGAAATAGCGTAGTACCTAAAAAAGATGTGTGGCATAAAAGGCATTGGAGTTTAATTAAAATACGCTTCCAACGACGTATAATATGTAGGGGTGGACTAAACCTTCACTGAACAATAGCTGGTCAAAATCGAAATTTTGTCGAACTTTTACGATTTTTGTAAAAATTTTGATTTTGAAAATGTTTTTTTTATCCGAAGTTGTAAAAATCAGGAACTTTTTATTTTTTTCTAAAATTAGTGTGTATAATTACAAACAGTTTAAGCATAATATTACCAAGATCTAGTGAAAACTGTATTTTTGGCGATTTTTTTTGTAACTTTCAACATCCCTACTTTTAATAGAATTTTAACAGGTCGATGTCGGTATATTGCAGATATTAAAAAAAGACTCTTAGTGTTAATCATTACTAAGCCAATAGAGTCCAAATAAACCGTTTTTCTAAAATTAGTGTGTATAATTACAAACAGTTTAAGCATAATATTACCAAGACCAGTGAAAACTGTATTTTTGGCGATTTTTTTTGTAACTTTCAACATCCCTACTTTTAATAGAATTTTAACAGGTCGATGTCGGTATATTGCAGATATTAAAAAAACACTCTTAGTGTTAATCATTGCTAAGCCAATAGAGTCCAAATAAACCGTTTTTAGAACTTGTGTCTGGCTGGCTGTCTATCTTTCTGTCTGTATGTCTGTCTTTCTGTGTGTATGTTTGTGGTCGTATCACCCGAAAACTGCTGAGGGGATTAAATGAAACTTTCACAATTGTATTACTAGACGTTCAACTTAAAATTTAAGACATCACTTATTTCGATAAAACGACCGGTTTCAGAGTTATCGACCAATATACGTATGTTGTACGAACTCATGTTTGGTAACCACTGCTCCACGTTTTTACAACTTCGGATAAAAAAAAAAAAATTTTGAAAATCAAAATTTTTCCAAAAATCGTAAAAACTCGACAAAATTTCGACTTTGATTAGCTATTGTTCAGCGAAGGTTTGGTCCACCCCTACATATTATACGTCGTTGGAAGCTTATCCAAATATTAATAGGCTAACACACTCCCCATACAAACAGTCGTAACCCAATTCGTATAGTATTTATGGATAGATCTATATATTGGAAACTTAGAATGGACTAATCTGGTGTCTCACCAAAAAAAAATTTGAAAATTATTTTTAGTTTATTTGTTATTAAATAAAAAAGAGGTCTCCAAACTCTCCAGCTATTTTGTTATCTTCACATTCTGTTATACGCGAACTATACATCACTATTCAGCACTCTTATAAAACTCCCAAAGACACAACCATCCGCTCATTCCCTTACACACACACGTACATATCTATGCAATGATCCAGCAGCTGCCACTTGCTTTTATTTTTGTGCAAAAAAAAAACAACAAAATGTACCAAATCATATCATCTCCGGCATCTAAACACCATTTGTAAGCTAAGAAAATCAGCTTCATTTCTGGCTTATATATTTAACTTTTTGCCTATTGGTAAAGTTTATTTCTTTAACGATATGATTTTGTAAGAAAATTCCACAATGATAAGATCGAAATTTAAATATCGTACGGACTTTAACTAAAGAACAATTTTACATGACACTAATGCTGATTTCGTGGAACATGTTTACACCCTTGCACAGAATACTGTAAAAGTGTGATAAAAGTGTACCCGTTCTATATGAAACTGCTATATCGATAAAACGAACAAAAAATATTGCCCGTTTGCTATGCTATGTGCATGAATAATTTGGTTTCGCTTATCAACCATATTCAATTGTTATTGCGAAATCCAATTTTTTTCACCAAATTTATCTGTCAAATAAAATTTTCGTCAGCTGATTTTCAGTGCAACCTAAAAAGTGTGAGTTTTTTAGGAAATGAAAACATATTCTGTTTGACGTTTTACCTTCATTTTGCAAACCATCATCATCATTTATTGGCGCTTAACCGCCCAAGCGATTTTGGCCGTTGCATATCAAAGCACGCCAGTCATTCCTTTTTAGCGATAACTGACGCCAAACAAATACTCCAAGGGCCATCTTATCTTCTCTTGACATTTTCCATGAATCTGAGCCATCCATCAGGACAGGTATGATGAGAGACTTATAGAGCGTGTTCTTTGTTCTTCGAGAGAGGACTTTACTTCTCAATTGCCTACTCAGTCCAAAGTAGCACTTGTTAGCAAGAGTGATTCTCCGCTGGATTTCTAGACTGATATTATTTTCGGTGTTGATACTGGTTCCCAAATAGACGAAGTCCCTCACAGTTTCAAATTTGTAACTATCAACAGTGACTTGGCTGCCAAGGCGCAGGTGCGCCAATTCTTTCTTTGATGACAGCAAATACTTCGTCTTGTCCTCGTTCACGGCAAGACCCACTTTTTCGCTTCCTTATCCAGTCCAGAGAAGGCACCGCTTAACGCGCGGTTGTTAAGGCCAATGATATCAATATCATCGGCATACGCCAGCAATTGCACGCTCTTGTAATAGATTGTACCATTGCGGTTTAGCTCTGCTGCACGAATTATCTTCTCCAGCATCAGATTGAAGAAATCGCACGAAAGGGAGTCGCCCTGTCTGAAGCCTCGTTTGGTTTCAAAAGGCTCAGAGAGGTCCTTCCCGATTCTGACGGAGCTGTTGGTATTGCTCAACGTCATTTGGCAAAGCCGTATAAGCTTTGCAGGGAAGTCAAATTCAGACATGGCGGCATACAGGCAACTCCTTTTTGCGCTGTCAAAAGCGGCTTTGAAATCGACAAAGAGATGGTGTGTGTCGATTCTTTTATCATGGGTCTTCTCCAGGATTTGGCGTATCGTGAAAATCTGGTCGATGGTAGACTTACCATGTCTAAAGCCACACTGATAAGGTCCAATCAGTTTGTCTACGATGGGCTTCAGCCTTTCACACAACACGCTAGAAAGAACCTTATATGCAATATTAAGAAGACTAATTCCGCGGTAGTTGGTGCGGTTAGCGGGATCGCCTTTCTTGTGGATTGGGCAAAGCACACTTAAATTCCAATCCGGAGGCATGCATTCGTCTGACCATATTCTGCATAAGAGCTGATGCATGCTTTTTACCAGCTCTTGGCCTCCGTGTTTGAACAGCTCGGCGGGTAGGCCGTCTTTTCCAGGCGCTTTGTTGTTTTTGAGCCGGGATATAGCTATCCTCACTTCATCATAGTCAGGTGGTGGGACGACTTTTCCATCGTCAGGGTTTGTGGTATCGGGTTCGACGTCTCCCGCGCAATTTAGCAGTGAGGAGAAGTGCTCCCTCCATAATTTAAGTACACTTTGTACGTCGGTTACCAGGTCGCCATTATTGTCCTTACAGGAGCTTGCCTCGGTCTTAAAACCTTCCGTCATCCGCTGGATCTTTTCATAGAATTTTCGGGCGTCATTCCTGTCAGCCAGCATCTCAAGCTCCTCACACTCACGCCTTTCGGCCTCACTTTTCTTTTTTCTGAAAAGGCGTCTCTCTTCCTTCTTTGCCTCACGATATTGTTGCCATACACTGCGGGTTGCGCCCGTTCGCAACGTCTCCTTGTGGGCAGCGTCCTTTTTTTCGAGGCAGTTTTGCATTCCTCATCGTACCAGTTGTTCTTGCGGGCTCGCTGGAACCCTATAGTGGCCTCAGCGGCGGTACGCAATGAGTGAGAGATATGCTTCCATTGCTCGGTTACATCGTTAGGTCGGGGATTGCCCTCTGCTACCAGGTGTGAGAGTCGAGTTGTGAAATTATCAGCTGTCTGTGTCATGCGCAGCTTCTCGACGTCAAACTTTCCTTCCGTTACTGTGCGCACTTTCTTCGTTGCACAGAGGCGTGTGCCTATCTTGGCTGCGACAAGATAATGGTCAGAGTCAATATTGGGACCACGCAGTGTACGCACGTCCAGAACGGTGGAGCTATGTCTGCCGTTAATTAAGACATGATCAATCTGGTTTCTAGTCCTTTGATCAGGGGACAGTCATGTGGCTTGGTGTATTCGCTTATGCTGGAACCTGGTACTACTGATGACCATATTGCGAGCAGCGGCGAAGTCAATCAACCTAGTGCCGTTGGGGGATGTTATATCGTGGAGACTGAATTTTCCAACTGTAGGACCAAAGAATCCTTCCTTGCCCACCTTGGCATTAAAGTCGCCGAGCACGATTTTGATATCATGCTGGGGGCAGCGGTCATAAGTCTGTTCAAGTTTATCGTAGAAGGAGTCCTTCTCTGCGTCGTCCGTCTCCTCAGTCGGCGCATAGGCGCAGATAAATGTTATGTTGAAAAACCTCGCCTTGATGCGGATCGCAGCGAGACGCTCGTCCACAGGAGTGAACGCTAATAATTGGCGGCGAAGTCTCTTTCCCACCACGAATCCTACACCACCCGCTTTGCCGTGTGTCTGGCCACTGTAGTATACGTCACAAGGACCGATGGTCGTCTTTGCTTGCCCCGTCCATCGCATTTCCTGCAGGGCGGTGATGTCGGCCTTTGCGCCTACGAGGACATCAACCAGTCGGGCAGCGGCACCGTCCCTTGAAAGGGTCCGGACATTCCCGGTACATGCCCTAATATCCAAATCATTATGCCTTATTCGTTTTGCCGGGTCGTCAACATTAAAGGGGATTCTCATCCGAGGCTTTGATTTTGTTTTCATTGGAATTAAGTTTTTTGCGTGGCGGGTCCCAAACCCAGCGCACAACCCGTTTCGGGGTTTTTGGAAAATATTTACACATTTATATAGCGAGCCGCTTGCTTTAAGACAGACGCCCGCTTGCAGCCGCACCTCATGGTGAACAGACGCTACGCAAAAACCTCGGTGAGCCCTTAAACCAAGTATGTCAGAGTGGCCCCACCGGGGCTCCCTCTCTTTCTGCCGCGAGCCTAGGTAGCTCCTACTACTGTTTTTTACGGAAAACACATTTTTGGGTATTTTTTTCCTTTAGGGGTCAACCGCTAATAAATTAGCTAAAATTATGGGAGATAGCTCAAAAGACAGGGTTTGGCCTCAGGATCACGAGTCCGGAAGCGCTTTTTTAATTTTTTGTTTCTATGGAAAGCCTAATAAAATTACAACAACCACATGAAAACTTGCCACTTTGATTGCAAATATCTCCTCAGAGAAGCAAAATATTAAAAAGCGCTTCCGGATTCGTGATCCTGAGGCCTAACTCCGTCTTTTGAGCTATCTCCCATAATTTTAGCTAATTTATTAGCAGTTGACACGTAAAGGAAACAAATACCAATTTTTACTTTGATTATTTTATATTCTAACCCTGCAAAAAATTGTGCGATTAATCCCTAAAGAGAGTTGTCCTCGATTAATCCCTTTCGGGTACAACTGGTCTACAATTTGCCCAACACATGCCTTAGGGATAGAGTTGGGGATTAATCAGACTGATATCTTGGGGATTTGGAAGGCTATATCCTATCCAATCCAATGGGACACTATAATTTCAATAACACTTATCCGTGAAAGCTCCTAGGAGCTGTTACAAATATGAATGGGGAAAACTTTAGTTTACACTTTACACACGCGACGAATTTATATTCATACCCGTTCTGGTATGAAAGGGGTACAATTAGTCTCTCCATAGGACATGCTCGAACAAATGCGATCAAAACTCTCCATACAAAGAGACTAGAAAAAGTAGTAGTCTCCTGTTCCTCTGCGATTGATCCGGAAGCTTTTCTCGATTTTTTTAAAGTTTAATTCACTTATGAAATTTTTAGGGGGTTAAATATTGGAAAAGTATATTTTCTAAGCAGAAAAAAATTAAAAAAAAGAAACCGTTTTCAATTTTTGCTTCCACCGAGAATCGAATATAGGTGTCCTGCAAGTAGTAAACATTTATACCCGTTCTGGTATAAAAAAGGTACAATTAGTCTCTTCATAGGACATGCTCGAACAAATGTGACCAATTTATTCCATTTAAAAGATACTAAAAAAGTAGTAGTCTACTTTTCCTCTGGATTCATCCCTGACTAATCGTATTTTTTGCAGGGAAATACCATATGAACTTTTACTAATACACCTTTTTACATAAGTAACTCCACTTTTTTGTATGAAACCACATTTTTTACTTTGATAATCTAATGTGCTAAGCCTTTTCGATTTTTAAATAGTTTTTTTACTTATGAAATTTTTAGAGAAATAAAATATTGGAAAAGTATATCCTCTAAGCAGAAAATGTATTTTTCATACAAAAAAGTGAAGTTAGGTTAGGTTAGGTTAAAAGGGCAGGACAGAGTACACCGACCCCGTCCAACACTTAGGCCAGAAAAATAGGCCCATTGTGATACCCCACACGGTCACTACACCACCCCCATGTCCGAAAGCCCAAGTTCACACTCCAGGCAGAGGAACAAACCAGTTCGTGGAATCAATAAATTTGGCTAACGCCTTAATTTCCATTTTTGATACCTCAACGAGGTCGTCGAGGAACGGTTGGCCGAGTATAGCCAAACGTCTTCTACTAAGTGCGGGACATTGACACAGCAGATGCTGAACGCTCTCTTCCTCCTCAATACATCTGCAGCTGCGACAGTAGTCATGAGATGTGACGCCCATCCTAGCACCATGCGTGCCTATTAAACAATGTCTTGTTAAGACCCTTACCAAAGAAGAAATGCAGGCAATTAGTACGCCCTTTATTATAAGAAGGCCAAGTTGACCTCGATATCTCGCACGTCGAGAGACTTGACCAGAGCGTATTTGCTCTTTGTATGGTGTTTGTGCTCGCACGAAGTTTGAAAGAGGCCATGGGAATGCCTACCAAATCATTTCCTGGAAGAAGATGAGTGGTGGTACCCTTCCTGGCCAGCTCATCCGCTTTGTAGTTGCCTTCAATATCCCTGTGACCAGGTACCCAAATAAGGCTGTTACCGAAGTGCTGAGCCATCTCGTTAAGAGATCTGCGGCATTCAGTTAGCGACTTTGTGTTGTCGTTATTGTTATGTTGAATGTTATCCCATTCTTGTCTTGTTGGTATTTTCACCTCATAATTCCTAACAAACACGTTATTTGGCGTGCAATAGTCAGTGTGTGATGGTATGTTAACAGGAGCGTGAGAACCTAAGATTGTGGCGTGTCCACTTGTTCCGTGCATCCAAACGCCTGTTTCCCTTATTCGCAGAGCCGTGATCACAGCTACCTCCTTCGCCACCAGATTGAGTGGTGGAAGATGCAGCATGGTATTTAGTGCTTCTGTTGGGGTGGACCCGAGGGCCCCGGTTATGCTGAGCTCCGAACTCCTTTGAACTTTTTGTAGTTGCTTAAGGTACGTGATCTTAGTTAGTGCCGGCCACCAAACCAGCACTCCGTACAGTAGAATTGGGCGAACAATGGCTGTATATATCAAGTGTATTACTTTGGGGGAAAACCCCCACGATATACCAATTGCTCTCTTGCAGGTAAACAACGCGCACGTAGCTTTTTTGACTCGTTCCGCTATGTTGTCGCTCCAGAGAAGTTTTCTGTCCAGAATAACTCCGAAGTATTTGACTTTGTTACTAAGTGTCAAAGTCGTGTTCCCAATTGTTGGTGGTGAAATGTTCGGTATTTTGTACCTTCTAGTGAAGAGGACCAGTTCGGTTTTCTCGGGATTAGGTAGGTAGGTAGAAGTGGCTGCCGCAAAGGCACACCTAGGCCAGTAATAAAAGGCCCGTTGTGATACCACCAAACACTAGGAAAGTCAATCCCGGGGCCCGGCCATATGGAAAATCCCAGTGCTGTCGGGACTCTCCATATAGCCGAAACCCGGGACTGACACTCCTAACCGACACCGCTACCCCTCCTCGAACCATTTTGATAACTTGATGAAGGCCATCAAGTCCTTTATGTCTAGCTCCGCGACCTGGCTTAAGCTAACCAGGAAGGGAACTCCCAGAGAGCGCCTTCTCGCTCCGCTTAAGGCCGGGCAGTTGCAGATGAGGTGCTCCACCGTTTCCTCTTCCTCATCATCTTTGCAACTCCTGCAGCATCGTCGGTAGGGAACGCCTAGCCTTGCTGCGTGCCTACCAATAAGGCAGTGCCCGGTTAAAACACCTATTAATATGGAGATTTCCTTCCTTTTTAGGGCGTATATGTGTCTAGATCTTTTAAGATCGCATTTTGGCCAGGTTTGCTTGGATATCCGGCACCCTGGGGCTTGTAGCCATCTTTCGTTGGCTTCGCGGAGTGTATGCTCCTTCAGCATTAGCTTGCACGTGGCAAACGGCATACCTATGCGCTCTTTATCTTGAAGAATCTGCTTGGTCGTGCCCTGCCTGGCAAGTTCGTCTGCCCTACAGTTTCCCTCAATGTCCCTGTGTCCCGGGACCCATGTGAGGTTCACGCGGTTCTGTTGGGCCATCTCTTGAAGAGATCGACGACAGCTGAGCGTCAGTTCAGAGTTGAACGAGTAAGAGCCAAGGGATTTGATGGCCGCTTGGCTGTCGCTGAAAATACAGATATCCTGTCCGATGGTACGTTCACCTATCCAAGTCACTGCGTCCATGATTGCAGAAACTTCAGCCTGGAAGACGCTGCAGTGATCAGGTAGTCTAAAGGAGAGTTCTAGGTCCAAATCCCTTGAGTAAACCCCTCCTCCGACTCTGCCGTCTAACTTCGAGCCGTCGGTGTATATACAAGTGCCGCCATTAGTAGCGGCACACCGATCTATGTTCTCCCAGTCTTCCCTGCTGGGAATGTTTATTCTAAAACAACAATCTCCGACTGTTGTGGTCGCACACCGATCTGTGCTCAGAGGGAGAAAGCTGTAAGATCTTAGAATACAGGAGTGTCCAATAGTGCTTGCGCCCCAGACGGACGTTTCCCTTAGACGCACAGCCGATGCTGCTGCTGCCCGGTACCCTTCCAGATCGAGTGGCAAAAAGCCAAGAATGGCCTGGAGAGCTTCATTGGGCGTTGTTCTTAACGCCCCGCTTATACAGATCATGCTCGATCTGTGGACTTTTCCTAACAGATTTAGGTTTGTTGCCTTTCCTAGCGCAGGCCACCATACCACGACTCCATACAGCATAATTGGCTGGATTATCGCAGTGTAGATCCATCTGCAAATATTGGGGCTGAGCCCCCATTTTTTGCCAATGGCTCTTTTACACGTGTAAAGTGCAATGCACGCTTTCCTCTGGCGCTGGATGACATTCTCCTTCCAGTTAAGCTTTCTATCTAGAACTGTGCCTAGGAATTTGGCTTTGTCAGCTAAGTTCAGGCGCACGCCATCTAGTTCTGGCAGGTTCAGCGGTGGTATCTTGTACCGCCTGGTATAAAGGACAAGCTCCACCTTTCCCGGGTTGATGCTAAGTCCGCAGCGAGAGGACCATGAAGAAACTTCTCGCAGTGCTACTTGCATCAAGTCACACAGGGTTTGTGGGAATTTTCCCCTATATGCAATAGCTAAATCGTCTGCATATGCCACTATCTTCCCGCCCCCCCACCTTGTGTCTCGTAGCAGCGAGTTTACGGTGAGGTTCCATAGGAGCGGGGAGAGAACACCACCCTGAGGCGTTCCTCTTGTGACATAGCGTGAAAGATCAACTGTTCCCAGTGAAGAAACTATTTACCTTCCCTTTAGTAATTGATCAATTAGTCCAATAAGAGACCTATTTATGCCCAGGTTTGTTAAAGCAGTGTTAATAGCCTCCGGCCTTATATTGTTGAAAGCCCCTTCGATGTCCAGAAAGGCCACGAGACAGTACTCCTTTTCGTGCAATGATTTTTCAACAATAGAGACTAGGCTGTGGAGCGCAGTTTCCGTTGATTTACCTTTGGTGTAGGCATGTTGATAGCTAGAAATAAGGTTGCTATCAATAGTAGAGGAGAGATAATCGCTAATTATCCTCTCGAAGGTTTTAAGTGCAAAAGACGAGAGACTGATCGGTCTGTAGTCTTTAGGCTCATAGTGTGAGGCCTTCCCAGCCTTTGGAATAAAGACTACCGTGGCGCTTCTCCAGGAGCACGGAATGTAATTAAGAGCCAGGCAGGCTGAATAGAGAACTACCAGCCATTTAGCTGATATTTCCAGCGTGTTTATAAGTTGTGCGGGGAAAATCCCGTCTGGCCCAGCTGCCTTGAACGGCTCAAAGCTTTTGATTGCCCACCTTACCCTTTCCTCCGTAATGGGTATGTTTACCGCCAGGTTTGTTGCAGATGCTACAGGTGCATCATACAAGTTCCCCGGAAAGTGTGTGTTCAGGAGCAGCTCCAGGGTTTCCCCTTCCGTGCTGGTCCAAGATCCGTCAGGCTTCCGTAAATAGCTAATGGCTGTTTGAGTTTTTGATAGCACTCGTCTAAGTCTCGCTGTATCAGCGACTTTTTCGACCCCGGTGCAGAAATTTCTCCACGAAGTTCTCTTCGCTTGCCTTAGAGCCTTTTTATAGGCCCTCAGTTTAGCTTTATATTCGAGCCATTCAGGCTCCGTACCGATGCTCTTGGCCTTGTTAAATTTCTTCCTGCATGATATACGGAACGAATCCAGGTCGTAAGACCACCAGTGGGGTCTATGTTTGCCGCGTGGTTTTGGTACTGGACAAGCCTGCTCTAGGGCATTTGAGAGCGCCGTTGTAAAGGTCGTTACCAGATCATCCAGTTCTCCCACTGATGAGGGGGCTTGTGGAGGTAATACTGGTAGGTCCCTAGCGAATATTTGGTTATGTAGCTGCCAGTTAGTGTTGCGTGGATTTCGTTTCATAACTGGCTGCTCAACAATAAAGTCTAACACAATTTCTATGTACCGATGGTCAGAAAATGAATGCTCATCAAGAACACGCCATTTTCTGACCCACTCATAAGCGCCTTCGCTACAAACAGTGAGGTCTATAACCTCCCTACGAGCTTTAGTTATAAAAGTAGGCTCGTTACCCACGTTACAAACCACCAGGTTAGTTGTTAGTAGGTAGTCAAACAGAGACTCGCCCCTAGCGTTAATATCGGAGCTTCCCCACTGGACGTGATGAGCATTAGCGTCAGCTCCAATAATAAGATGGCCCGTACAGAAATTATCCACCAGATCTTTCACCTCCTTTTGTGGAGGAGGTTCTTCGGCGTCATAGGGCATATAGACCGACGCCATCGTTAGGCTGGTGCTGCCGACTGTTAAGCTGGCAGCTGTAACGTCACCATTTGAGTAGTTGGGTAAAAGAAAGGTGTTTAGCTCAGACTTTACCAAAATACAGGTTCTGACCTTGCCCTCATCATTGGCTTGGATGAGCTTGTACCCCTTAGTCCCCAATCCACAGATCCTAGAGCTATTGACCCAGGGCTCTTGGATAAGGACCACGTCTACGTCGCCTTTAGAAAGACGACTGCTTAAAACAGCCGAGGCTGCTTTAGATTTGTGCAGATTTATCTGAAGCACCACCAACATGAGAGAGCTCAGACATCCCTGCCGCCAGCGTGTCGTCGAGGTCTGGCCTGTTCCGGGGGCTGTCTCTCAACGAGGAGTTGTTCAGAGCACCTGCACGATTTGGCGTGGCGGGAACCCTGCTGTCTGAAGCAGCATCAACGTTAGTGTGCTCAGGTTTAGCCACGATCGTGACGTCGAGGCCTTCTTCGTCAAGCAGGCTTTCTTCTATCGCCGAGTTGTTCGCAGCACCATCGCAATTTGACGTGGCGGATAACATACTTTCCGCGTCGGACTCCTCTGCTTCCCCTTCCGATGCCTCGATCTCCGAGTCCTCCGGAGCGTCCGGAATAGCAGCGCGCTGTGCATCGCCACGGTATACGTGGATCACGATCTGACCCAAGCCGTAATGCACTCGTCCGTTGCACCGTTTAAGGGGCTCGAGCGCCTCCTTATTCAGAGTGATAACCACCTGTCTATTAACTTCTAAACCCGAAGAATTCGCCCAGTAGCATACTTTAGACAGAGCTGTCTCCATTAAAGTGTTTGAGGGAATTTTCCCCGCATGATAACGCAGATATCATCGGCGTACGCAATTACTTGGTAGCCTTCAGCTTCCATAAGACGTAGGAGTTGATTTACAGTAACCAACCAAATTAGCGGAGAGAGAACACCTCCTTGTGGGGTACCCCTGTTAACAGGTCTGTGAATCGAAATTCCACCTAACTCTGTTGTAATCCTTCTGCTAACAAGCAGTTTGCGGATAAACTCAACGAGGCAGGTGTCGACCCGCAGCTCCGTCAACGCCGAGGTAATAGCTTCCGGTAGAACGTTATTGAAGGCACCTGCTATATAGGGAAAGCCACCAGTTTGTATTCCCTAATGTCAAGTGACTTTTCTATAGCAGATACCAGCGAATGCAAGGCAGTATCGGTAGATCTGCCCTTGCTATAGGCGTGTTGGGCCCGCGAAAGATGAGTTCCGTCTATCGATCTGCTGACATAGTCCTCCAAGAGTCTTTCCAGAGTCTTAAGAAGAAAAGAAGATAGGCTTTTAGGCCTAATATCATTAGGTTTAGAATGGGATGGTTTCCCGGATTTAGGGATAAAAACGACCTTAGCCTCTCTCCATGATGCAGGTACGTAGTTGAGCCTGAGGCAGCTTACAAACATTGTTATCAGCCAAGGCTTAATAATCTCGGATGTTTGTTGAAGCTGGGCCGGGAATATTCCGTCCGGACCTGGCGACTTAAAGGGCTTCAGCCTGCATAAGGCCCAGTCCAGCTTTTTCTCATTGGTAATTTCCTGTATTAGCTGATCAGAGAGCGTTTCTCCACTGATCGTTGTAGTAGACATGTCTATGCATGTCGGAAAGTGTGTATCCAGAAGCAGGTTCATGGTATCCGTACTCGAATCGGTCCAATTCCCATCCGGCTTTTGCACGTAGCTCAGTGTTGCTGGCGATTTAGAGAGCACCCTCCTAAGGCTCGACGCTGCGGATGTTGATTCGATATTACTGCAGAAATTCATCCAAGAGACCCGTTTGGCCTTGCGGATTTCTCTTTTGTAATTACTTAGCTTAGTTTTGTGAAGTGCCCAGGATGCTTCGCAGCCATCCTGTTTGGCTTTGTTAAAAGCTGCCCTACATGTCCTTCTGAGATTATCTAGAACGGACGACCACCACGGTGGTTTATGTGCTTCAGCTATCTTTCTAGGCGGGCACGCTTTATCTAAAGCGAGCTTGCATTGATCATTAAAGGAGCTGACGAGATCATCTAGCTCTTTATCGTTTCTAGGTGTTACCAGCTTATTTGACAAGTTTTTGCAAATAAGCTTTTGGTAGTAACCCCAGTTTGTTTTCCTAATATTCTGTATATATTTCGGACTTGTGTGTGAATCTGCTAAGGAGAAACTAATGTACTTATGGTCTGAGAAGGAGTGCTCTTTTGAGACCCTCCACGATTCAACGAGGTCACTGTAGGAGTCAGTGACCAACGTAATGTCGAGGACATCCTCGCGGTTTTTTGTTACAAAGTGGGGTCGTTTCCCCTGTTGCATATACTTAGATTAGTGCCTAGTAAGTAATTATAGAGTGACTCACCTCGCTCATTTGTGTCAGTGCTGCCCCATTGATTGTGATGGGCATTTGCGTCGCCGCCTAGCACGATAATGTCGTCACGCGGTTTGGTAGAACTCACGAGCTCTTGAAAGATCCTTGATGGTATTGGACCTTGGTGATCGTGGGCCAGATAGAAGGACGCAAACCTGCACCCCCTACCCAGCCCCTCGACGCTAATCGCTGTCAAGTCTCCGTCACTGAATTGGGGTAAAAGAAGAGCGTTAATATTTGCTTTGGCTAAAATACACGTATGTATGTAGGGGTCCTAAAGCCACAGATCCTATCACCAGTGATCCATGGCTCTTGGACCAGAACAATGTCGCCTTTTGAGAGCTGCAGAAAAGTGCAGCCGAAGCTGCTTTGCTATGATGAAGGTTAATTTGGAGGACCCTCATCTTGTTTTTTGCCGCTCTCCTCCGTGAGCGTCGCGTCCGCTTCGTCCTCGCTCCGAAGCTGACTCTCGGAGTAAAGCCTCCTGAGAGTCGAGCTACCGTCCGAGCCAGACGAGGCGTAGCCGCTCCGTTTTCCTGACGCAACTGACCCATTGTCGTCCACGTCCATTTCGTTGTCGCTGGGGGAGGGGTCCACTTCAGCAAGAGATGCAGAACTGGCAACAGCCAGCCTTTCTGTACCCATACCGTACTGTGTAGTTGCACCGGGCCAGAGCCTCGATACTTGCCTCATCGAGTAGCAGTACTATCTGCATTGTTGCCTTGTCGGTCTTGTCAACATTGACCACCCTCAAATTCTGTGTAGGTAGCTCTGGGTTATATTCTTGCAGAACGTCAAGAATTTCGGCTGGTTCCGAGGGTGTCGCTGGAACCCAGACTCTAGGCCTTGGGCGTTGCGGGATATCGACCGCGTCCACTACCCTCAGGCGCGCGCCCGGATAAACCTCTCCTATGCGCTCAATTCCGATCCTGTATAGGTCCACGGACCTGCTGTCATCGCAGGCAATGAGTTTAACACTGCCTTGATACCACCCGGCATCGGTGTAGTTGGGTGGCGGTCCAGGGTTATCCCTTTTCACATGGACTGCAACCTTGGCGAGCGCGGCCTCGATCCACTTCCACAGTTGTTTGGAGATCCTGCCGTCAACGTTGCTCTCGTCGATGATGCCAATGATCTTGCGATCCTTGGCTATGTCCGCGAAAGACCTTATCCAGCCTCCTTGTGTTTTGGCCCTTTTCGGTGCCGTAGGGGTAGTCTCCTCTACTGAGCGATTGCGCTTAGAGGACTCCCCCTTGTTTGCGCCATAAAGCTCCACCCTGAAATCAGGCACTATTCGCTCACTGGACTGCTCGGACCGGCTTTGCACTCGGCCTATTTTGTCTTGGCAGGTCTTTGGCCACAACGCTAGTACCTCCAGCACCCTTGGAGCCCCCAGCCACGGGGTCACCAGATGCTGTACGCTGTCTGGCAATACCGCTGGTAGAGGCTACAGGGATGGAGATACCTGCTATGCTGGCCTCCCGATCGACACCTCTAGAAGAGGCGCCGCTCACTGGACTGCTCGGACCGGTTTTGCACTCGGCCCTATTTTGTCTAGCTGCCGCAGCAGCATTGAATCGCTGGGGTGTCCTGTCAGCTTTCTTGTTTTGGTTTGGGCCCGGTTTGACCGTGACCGTCTTAGCGGAGCGAGCTCCTGTTGGCTTCTTTACCGGAGAGCCAGACTCCTTGTTTTTATTTTCTGTGTTGTAATTCTGTTCCATATTCGTACCCACGATTGGTCGCCGCTCGAATTAGCCGCCGAAGCGTTACCAGGTGTCACCATGAGGAGGCTCCACCCCCGCTTGGAGGAGGAGGGTGCATGCACCTACGAGTCGACGATTTGAGGTGGCGCTGGTATGTGCAAGGCGCAAACACCCCCATGAAAGACACCCCGATTTGATTGCAAATATCTCTTCATTTAGAGCAAAACTGTAATTAGACGCTGACAAGTATAAGTAGTTGCTGGCGCCATGGTAGACCCCTCGATTGTCAGAACTCTGATTTTTTTTTTAGTTTTCTTTGCTTTAAAACAAAAAAATTTAAAAAAAAAACCTTTTTAAATTTTTGCCTACGCCGAGAATCGAAGTCAGGTGTCCTGCAAGTAGTATACACTTATACCCATTCTGGCATAAAAAGGGTATAATGTCTCTTCATAGGACATGCTTGAACAAATGTGACCAATTTATTCCATCTAAAAGAGACTAAAAAAATAGTAGTCTACTATTCCTCTGCGATTAACCCTGGACTAATCGCATTTTTTGGAGGGAAATACCATACGAACTTTGATTAAAGTACCGTTTTACATGAGTTACTCCGCATTTTTGTATGAAAACACCTTTTCTACTTTTATATTTTGATGTGCTAAGCTTTTTCCATTTATTTTTTTTCACGTATGTAATTTTTTAAAGGAGAAAAATATTGGAAAAGTATTTTCTAAGCAGAAAATGTATTTTTCAAACTAAAAAGTGAAGTTAGTTATATAGAATTAAAAATTTTGTTCGCAACACTAAAATTGTAATTTTCAAAAAAAAACTTAAATTCTCAAACATCATATATATATAGATATGTATGCGTGAAGCAAGGAGAAAAAACGGTACCTTGCAAATTGCACAGTCATCGAAACTCCGACAAACACTCTCCCGCAAAAACTTTGCGCTTCGAATACCACTCCCACCACTTTTCGCGCTCATTACTCTCATATGAACGTACATAAGTATACAGTGATCCATGCAGCTGCCACTTGCCTTCATTTTTGTGACAAAGAAAAAAAAATAAAAATGTACCAAATCATATAAATTTCATTGCATCCTCGCCATCTTCACACCATCATCATTCACAAAATCACATAATTCACATAATCCAAGGTTTTTCGCAGAGCACTTCTATATTTAGTTTTTTGTCCATTAAAAAGTTTATATTTTTAACGATATGGTATTTTTAAAAGTAAAATTCCACCAGGTTACGATAAAAAAGTACCATTATATATCGAAATATTATAAGCCCATGCCGGGTTTTTGTGCATATAAATCTGTTGTAGATATATCCTAATGTATTGTCGTCAGCTATTCTGTTGTACTACTTTGCTGCACCACCCTAATGTATGGTATCACTTAATCCAAATTTGCATTTGTCACGGGGGAGCCACTTACTTGGTTTTGTTGTGAACGGGAGATATGTATATCAAGAGAGAGTTGAAGAAAATTTAAGATGGTCGAATTTCGACCACGGGCAATCCTAGTTTTATTACTATGCTATAACAAGAACATACGTCATTAACTATGCCATGAAGCAAATCAAGATCCAAAGAGATAAGATTGTGCCAAAAGCGATACCGTTAGAATGAATTTGCCTGTACCCTACGTCTACCGTGTTTTGGGGGCAGCTATAGACGAATTCAAGAGGGCCAAATTAGTAGCACAGCCATGAAGTCACACGCTAACTGGGGAAGTCATAGGCCTGGAAACAAATGCATTCTACCCATGAATTTTGCAGTCCACAAACATACTGCAGACATACATCGCAAAAAGGTTAAACGATGTCAGCCGCGGGCGGTCTACCTAGACGACATAGACACATATCAGCGTTTCTTTTTCAAGTGATCCAAGTTTTAACAGTCATGCTACGGATTTTATTCAAATTCTGCTTACACGTAGGGACTATAAATTGATTTGACACGTATTTTTTGTTTTTCCAATTTTTCGATATTCTTCGGAGATATGATCTGTCAAAGTTTGGAATTTTGCTTAAACTAATGAAAACATGTACCTACTCAATCTGTCATATCTCGGCTTGTACTAGTGCTACAAACTTCAACTTGACCTCATTTGAAAGCTAATGAATCTGGCTTTGCGTTCCTTAATAAATTTTTTGCATTTTGCAATTTTTTATTTTTATTATAACAATTGCGTTTTTAACATTGCAAATGCACAGTGTTACCCACAACGTTTTTAGTTCTAAATACCAGCATTCGATTGCTTATTAAATTCTCTACAAAATCAATGTAATTCAAAAATGGGGTCTTCATACGGACTTTTACTAAAATACAAATTTACAAGACTAACTCTATATTTTTGTATGAAAAAAATAAAAAAAATTAACATACAAGTCACTACAGTTTTGTGAGTTCGACTCTCACAATGCCGGGAAGAAAAGTCCTTGAAGAGATGTAACCCCAGTATCATCGAAACATATGTCGGCTTGTCTGGTTCCTGCAGCGCGTAGGTAAATTTTTCTCAAAAAACACATTTTCTTAAAAAAAATTAAATTAAACAAGTTTTTTTTTTGTATTGGGACAATTCATATGAAAACGTCTAGTAGTTATGATAATTGCACGCGGTTTTTTTTGTTGAAAAGTTAGAAGCTTCAGCTTTCAGACTATGTAAAAGTTGCTTGAAAAGAGTCTCAAAAATTATACGAAAATTTACTTTGAAAAAAAAAAAAATTATATTGGTTTAGGAGATCCATCAGCAGAGACCCTTAGTATGAAAAAAACAAACGAAATGTTGAGGTATTTGAAGCTAAAGGTCAGGACTGAAGTCCATGAGAAATTCGTATTTTTATCTCTTGATAAACATGCCCGTTTTTGAGCCTGAAAACCATGATTTTTGAAAATTTACAAATTTCGAGATAATAATTTATCTATAAGGAGTGGGGTTTTTTGGCCGCTTGATGGGTTAATTTCTTCTAGCAAATGTACCCTTAATTTCTGACAAATATTGAGTGGCTACTTAAAACAGTAAAGACGCCAGAGCCGGCTAAAGTTGACGAAAATCGATAAAAATGTACGTATTTTCAGTACTCTAATGGAAACCTTTTTACAGCTAAAATAGGGTAGGCCTGAAAATTACGTTTTTCAAACTTTGAAACTTGACCAGTCCGAAACGAGTGGTTATAAAAAATAAATGTGTGTCAATATGTTCCTTTAGGACCCTAAAGAAGTGTCCCTCAAAGTTTGACCGAAATCCGAGACTATCCAGCTTTTTGAATTATGGATTGGCCCAATACAAAAAAAAAACGTGTTTAATTAAATTTTTTTTTATTTTTTGCATACAAAAATATAGAGTTAGTCTTGTAAATATGTATTTTAGTAAAACTCCGTATGAATACCCCATTTTTGAAATATATTGATTTTGTAGAGAATTTAATAAGCAATCGAATGCTGGTATTTGGTTAAAAATGCAATTGTTATAATAAAAATAAAAAAAATTGCAAAATGCAAAAAATTTATTAAGGAACGCAAAGCCTGATTCATTAGCTTTCAAATGAGCTCAAGTTGAAGTTTGTAGCATTAGTACCAGCCGAGATATGACAGATTGAGTAGGTACATGTTTTCATTAGTTTAAGAAAAATTCCAAACTTTGACAGATCATATCTCTAAAGAATATCGAAAAATTGGCAAAACAAAAAATACTTGTCAAATCAATTTATAGTCCCTACGTGTAAGCCGAATTTGAATAAAATCCGTAGCATGAAGGTTGATTTTTTACAAAATTTGGATCAGTTGAAAAAGAAACGCTCATATCCCCTTCTGTTAAAATTTTTCGGGAGGTGCTACAATCTTTGATCCTTTAAAGAATATCCTGAGCATCTGTCACAGAAAAATAAATATCGATTTACTAATTACGAAGGTCTTAAGAGGTAAGGATACAGTAATATTAGAAAAACGAGTACATAAATCATTAAATTAACAAAACGCAGTGGAATGCAGTACGATTTTACTGATAAATTAAACTGTAAGTCGGCACGTACAGAATGTACTCAAATTATGGAGGGAGCACTTCTCCTCACTGCTAAATTGCGAGGGAGACGTCGAACCCGATACCCCAATCCCTGACGATGGAAAAGTCGTCCCACCACCTGACTATGATGAAGTGAAGATAGCTATGTCCCGGCTCAAAAACAACAAATCGCCTGGGAAAGACGGACTACCCGCCGAGCTGTTCAAACACGGAGGCGAAGAGCTGGTAAAAAGCATGCATCAGCTCTTATGCAAAATATGGTCAGATGAGTGCATGCCTACAGATTGGAATTTAAGTGTGCTCTGCCCAAGCCACAAGAAAGGCGATTCCGCTAATCCAACCAACTACCGCGGAATCAGTCTTCTTAATATCGCATATAAGGTTCTTTCTAGCGTATTGTGTGAAAGACTGAAGCCCATCGTAGGCAAACTGATTGGACCTTATCAGTGTGGCTTTAGACCTGGTAAGTCTACCATCGACCAGATTTTCACGATATGTCAAATCCTGGAGAAGACCAATGATAAAAGAATCCACACTCACCATCTCTTTGTCGATTTTAAAGCCGCTTTTGACAGCGCAAAAAGGAGTTGCCTGTATGTCGCCATGTCTGAATTTGACTTCCCTGCAAAGCTTATACGGCTTTGCCAAATGACGTTGAGCAAAACCAACAGCGCCGTCAGAGTCGGGAAGGACCTCTCTGAGCCATTTGAAACCAAACGAGGATTTAGACAGGGCGACTCCCTTTCGTGCGATTTCTTTAACCTGATACTGGAGAAGATAATTCGAGCAGCAGAGCTAAACCGCAATGTCACAATTTCTGGCGTATGCCGATGATATTGATATCATTGGTCTTAACAGCCGCGCGGTAAGCGCTGCTTTCTCTGGGTTGGATAAGGAAGCGAAAAAAGTGGGTTTTGCGGTGCACCTGCGCCTTGGCAGCCAAGTCACCGTTGATAGCTACAAGTTTGAAACGGTGAGAGACTTCGTCTATTTAGGAACCAGCATTAACACCGAAAATAATATCAGTCTACAAATCCAGCGGAAAATCGCCCTTGCCAACAAGTGTTACTATGGACCAAGCATCGGCGCCCCATAGATCTTAAGATCAGTCAAACAAGTTGGATTCATCACACAGACACGTTGCGCTCTTTGTTTACCAAATGATTTAGTCGCCGCTGGGCAAGCGGCTAAACCACATCGCGTGGGGGTGTCGCTTGTTTGGTCAGCGAACATTAAAAATATAGTTCGGACGATCACAGCGCGTGTATAAGCGTTCTCAGTTATACACCTGCATTTACAAATCTGCCGACCCATGCTTTGGACTAAGTAGGCAATTGAGAAGTTAAGTCCTCTCTCGACAAACAAAGATCACGCTCTATAAGTCTCTCATCATACCAGTCCTAATGTACGGCTCGGAATCATGGACAGTATCAAGAGAAGATGAGATGGCCCTTGGAGTATTTGAGAGAAAAGTTCTCCGGAAGATTTATGGTCCTTCGCGTGATGCCAACGGCGAGTATCGAAGGAAATTTAACGATGAGCTGTACGAGCTTTACGCAGGCCTGACCATAGTTCAGCGGATTAAAGCCCAAAGGCTCCGCTGGCTGGGTCATGTTATGCGAATGGACAAAGAAGCACCAGCACAGAAAGTTTTCCTATCGACACCTGAATTCGGCAGCAGAGGAAGGGGAAGACCTCGACTGAGATGGACACAACAGGTGGAGGATGACTTGAACTCCCTTTGGGTTTCCAATTGGCGTCAGTTATCGCTAAAAAGGAATGACTGCTAAGCGTCATTATGACGCAAGCCAAGATTAGATTAGGTTCGAATTGCATAATACTTTATCAGGATGGTTTTTGATTCGTAATGGTCAAAATTAGTGCGTTTAAAAAAACAACTTTGAAATTTTGGGATACTCTAATATATATATCGCTCATTTGCTGCAACGTCGTCATAACTCAAAAAACCCAAATTTTGAGTTAACATCACTAATATATCGGAAACAATATTTTTGATCAACTGACAAAGTTTTATATCCGAGGTTTTAACATTTCACGCAGCATCGCGATAGAAGCCTTTGCTTTAATTACATATCCCATATAAATATACATTAATTCAAAAACTAAAAATGCGTTTTCTCTGATATCAAATTTTTTGAGTTATGACGACGTTGCAGCAAATGAGCGATATATATATATATATATCGTCGTTAATGATGCACCTATCGATAAACAAGAAATACATATTATAAAAAAAAATATTTGTAAATTTTTTAATTGTAACTCTTGTTTGGCAATGATGTGCAAATAAGCTAACTCCCACAACGACAAAACGCGCGCTCTAAGTCCACTGAACGTACTCATTCTGTAATTTTGCATCAGCTGTTTAATTCACTTTGGCGCAGTCTTTGGCAAATGTTTACAATTTAGAGGTAAATATATTAAACAAAATAATAACTTTTTATAAATAAGATATAAACATTATAAATAAATTAGGAGTTCATGGATGCTAACGCTGATTTTGGTAATGAAAGTGACGATGGAGTTGTCGGATTAGTACCGTATGAAATTCACAGCAGTTCTGAAGATTCATATGAGCTTCCTATCAAAAGTAAAAAACGTCAAAGAAGAAAGCAAACAAAAAACAAGAACTGGTTTGCAGTTAAAAATGAAAATTTGCGACAAAGGGGTAAACAATACTTTGGTAAAAGAAAAGAAGGTGCGGTTTGGAATTATGAAAAAGTGAAAAACAACGATGCGATTTCGTGGATAAAGGTAGTGGGTACATAAAAAAATGCGGACAAATAACGGAGTCGATAAGGCACGATTTATTTAAAGAATTTTGGCAAATGAACTGGGGCGAAAGGAAATTGTATGTAAAAAGCTTAGTTTACTCAATTTCGCCAAAACGGCTACGACACCGTGTCACAGAAACTATGTCTAAGAGAAGTCAGTCACTTCAGTATCACCTGAAAGTGAATAATAACAATTTACGTGTGTGCCGAAAGCTTTTCTTGAACACATTGAATATTGGCAGGAATACTGTCATGAAATGGGTGGAAAAGCCTTTACGCAAAAAACCAATGACAAAAGTACGTGAAAAATCAGATCAACGGCAAGAGCTAGAAAAGTTTTTTGATTCCCTTCCAACAACGGAATCACATTATTGCCGATCTCAAAGTACCAAAACATACCTTTTGTCAGAATGGCGTTCAAAGGCAATGATTTATGATTTCTACGTTAAAAACTGGTGTCATGAACGAGAAAAACCACCACTATCCTTGACAATTTTTAATAATACATTTGAAAATAAAAATCTCTCTCTATACATACCCAAAAAAGATCAGTGCGATTATGTTCACGCCATAATGTGGAAAATTATTCACCAGATAACTACATATTGCACCAAGAAAAAAAAAATTAAGCCAGAGAGGAAAAAATAGAGATAAAATGGAACAGCCATTCGTGTTTACAGTTGACCTGCAAGCTGTTTTCATGGCACCAAAGTCTAATGTCAGCTCCTTTTACTGTCGTACTAAATTGCAGGTGCATAATTTGGTGTTCTTCAATCTAAAAAACAAAGAAGCGTATTGCTTCTTATGGAACGAGGCCGAGGGCGGATTAACTTCCGAGGATTTTGCAAGTGTGTGGGTTTACTTCATTGAACAAAATGTCTTACCTAATTAACAAGAGAATAGTGAGTCTGTTAACATAATATTAAACAGCGACGGATGCTGTTACCAAATCGGTAACTATATATTGTCAAACACTTGGCTTAACACAGCAATTACAAACAAAATCAGCATTGAGCAAAAAGTACTGGAAACAGGCCATACACAAATGGAGGCCGACAGTGTACATTCTTGTATTGAACGCGCTTTGAAGAATAGAAACATTAATGTACCAGCAGACTATGTTTCAGTAAGTAAAAATGCACGGAAAAAACCGAAACCTATTTGGACCATACATTTTTTAAATCGTTTAAGAATGTTAATTATGTTAAAACAATTCGTCCTGGCCGCGGTACGGGTGACTCAAAGGTGACAGATATACGAGCAATAAAGTATACTTCAGAGAGAGAAATTTATTATAAATTAAGATTTTCGCATGAATGGAACAGTCTACCACAACGTGGTGTTACTTAGCGCCTCTTTACAACGACAACGAGAGAAGAAGAATAATGCAACGAAAGTATGAAGATCTGCAAATTTTGAAAACTACATTACCAAAAGACTATCACAAATACTACGAAGACTTACCACATGACTGAATTTCTATTTAATTTTTACATGGAATTTTTTATTTAATTTTTTATATTTAATTTTTTATTTATTTTTTTATATTTAATTTTTTCATTTAATTTATAAATTTTTTTTAACAGTCAAAAAAACTTTAATAAAATGAATTTAATAAAATAAAGCTACCTATGGGCATGAAGTGCATATTATATAACACTAGCTGGTGCCCGCGACTTCGTATGCGTATAATTTCTGTTTTTTTTTTTTGCAGCTGGGTTATCAAAGAATAAAATCCAACAAAAAGACTGGAGTTCAGCACTTAAGGGTCGCGTTGTCATTTAAGCTTTAAAGTTTGTCTGCTCGATAAACCCAAATTTGGGTCACACAAAATGTTTCCATCGGACTGATAAAGCTTAAAATTTAATAAAAATCGAGCCTAAAGCCATTTATTTTTCCAATATAAAGAACATAAATTATAGAATTTCTTTGTACACAATATTTGAAGTTCTACCCAAATTACAAATTATAAACAAATTTTCCGAGCAAGTTACTCGCGAGCAACCTTAATAGCCATATTAATCGTTTTCGTAATAAGAAGGTTCGCATTTTATGAGAAATTTCCGGGGTAGCTTAGGTATTGAAATTAATCAAATGATTTATGACAGTATTCACAAGCACCGTTTGTTTGATACCCATAATATACTAACATAAAAAAATCCGACAATAAATGCCGAAGATATGAAGAAAAATGCAATTGGGCAACATCCAGGGTTGCCAGAAAAAAATACATTTTTTTTTAATGTTTTTCAAAAACACTTCATATGAGGAGAGGTACGTTGCGGTACCACACTTTAAAATCCGACAATAAATGCCGAAGATATAAAGAAAAATGCAATTGGGCGACATCTAGGGTTGCCAGAAAAAAAAAATACAATTTTTTTTAATGTTTTTCAAAAACACTTCTTATGAGGGGAGGCACGCCCGACTTTTTTTTTTTGGTGATACGCTCTAATACATATATATGTACCTATATATATATATATATATATATATTAATAGGCTAACACTCTCCCCATACAAACAGTCGTAACCCAATTTCGTATAGTATTTATGGATAGATCTCTATAAAATTTATATTGGAAACTTAGAATGGACTAATCTGGTCTCATCAAAAAAAACTTTAAAAATTATTTAGTTTATTTGTTATTAAACAAAAAAGAGGTCTCCAAACTCTCCAGATATTTTGTTATCTCCACATTCTGTTATACCCGAACTATACATCACTATTCAGCACTCTTATAAAACTCCCAAAGGCACACCCATCCGCTCATTCCCTTAAACACACACGTACATATCTATGCAATGATCCAGCAGCTGCCACTTGCTTTTATTTTTGTGCCAAAAAAAAAAAACAACAAAATGTATCAAATCATATCATCTTCGGCATCTAAACACCATTTGTAAGCTAAGAAATCCAGCTTCACTTCTGGCTTTATATATTTAACTTTTTGCCTATTGTTAAAGTTTATTTTTTTAACGATATGATTTTGTAAGAAAATTCCACAATGATAAGATCGAAATTTAAATATCGTAACCACTTTAACTAAAGAACAATTTTACATTACACTAATGCTGATTTCGTTGAACATGTTTACACCCTTGCACAGAATACTATAAAAGAGTGATAAAAGTGTACCCGTTCTACATGAAACTGCTATATCGATAAAACGAACAAAAACCATTGCCCGTTTGCTATGCTATGTGCATGAATAATTAGGTTTCGCTTATCAACCATATTCAATTGTTATTGCAAAATCCAATTTTTTTTTACCAAATTTATCTGTCAAATAAAATTTTCGTCAGCTGATTTTCAGTACAACCAACTACCCTGTCAAAGCTTCAGAGGGTAAAAAGTGTGAGTTTTTTAGGAAATGAAAACATACTCTGTTTGGCGCTTCCGGATTCGTGATCGTGAGGCCAAACCCCGTCTTTTGAGCTATCTCCCATAATTTATTAGCAGTTGACACCTAAAGGAAACAAATACCCATTTTTACTTTGATTATTTGATGTTCTAAGCTTTTCTGGATTTTTTTAAAGTTTAATTCACTTATGAAATTTTTAGGGGGTTAAATATTGGAAAAGTATATTTTCTAAGAAGAAAATATATTTTTCATACAGTTGAAGATTGCCCAGAAAAATATCCCCAATCGTCTCATTTAAAGCAAAACTGTAATTAGACGCTGGCAAGTATAAATATAATTGACAGAACTCTGATTTTTTTTCAATTTTCCTTGCCTAAAAAATAAAATAAAAACCAAAAATTAAAAAAAAGAAACAGTTTTCAATTTTTGCTTCCACCGAGACTCGAATATAGGTGTCCTGCAAGTTGTAAACATTTATACCCATTCTGGTATAAAAAGGGTACAATTAGTCTCTTCATAGGACATGCTCGAACAAATGTTACCAATTTATTCCATCTAAAAGAGATTACAAAAGTAGTAGTCTACTTTTGCTCTGGATTGCTCCCGGACTAATCGTATTTTTTGCAGGGGAACTTTTACTAATGCACCTTTTTACATAAGCAACTCCACTTTTTTGTATGAAACCACATTTTTTACTTTGATAATTTAATGTGCTAAGCTTTTTCGATTTTTAAATAGTCTTTTTACTTATGAAATTTTTAGAGAAATAAAATATTGGAAACCCTCGTGAAGGGTGGATACCTTGCCGCGGTACGAGGGCTTAAGTCGATAGCCACAGGGCTACGCTGCCCTTGTGAGGCAAATCGTGGCTGTATTTGAACGGAGCCTCTCTGATACCGGGTCGCCTCAGAGAGTAAGCATGGCCTTACCGCGGTACGGGGCTCTGCCGCGGCGGACGACACATTTTCCCCTACTCTTCCCTTGACCCTAAGCTGGCCTTGTCCGGCGATGGGTCGTACGAACAAGATGAACTCAAATAACGCAAATAAAAACGAAAAACCCAAAAAACAAACAACGCCAAATTTCACTCCTCAGCAAAGGAGAGCTATGGAGGAGCAGGCGAGAAAGCAACAACAACGCCGGAGGACAACCTCCGTTCCACAATCAAGGGGGGGATCGACAGCGATGGCAACTACGAGTCGGTCAACCAACCCTCTATCGAGTAAGATTGACTTGATGGGAGCTAGCACCAGTGCGGTTGCCAACGCAGCTAAGCGGACAACGGCGGATGCTAAACTCCCATCAACCTCTTTTATGAAAACCAGTATCTTTACGTCTGTGGCAGCGGAAGGGGAAGGAAGCTGCAACTGAGATCTCGGCAAGGGGAGCGACCGCGATGGCAACTACGGGTCCGCACTCCCGGGAGACATCTCCCTTCTGCTTCACATACCACGAAAAAAGATTGGCTGCAAAGATCCTGAAGAGGTATGAAGGGGTACCGCAGGAGTCGCTGTCGCCGAATTCCAGTAAATCGGTAGAGCTAGCGAAAGCTGTAATACCGGATTTCCAAAAATCTTACATGCCAAAGAGGTTAAAAGTTAACCCTTTCAAGCGCCAGAGATCGGACCTGGAGTTAAATCCCCCTCCCAAGCGGCATAAGAATACCTCTGGAGCGGGCAAACTAAGCTTTGCTGAGGTAACCAAGGACAGGATCCTTATAGGCGTCCTTGACCGAGGCAATGACCGTCTGGCCATCCCCAAGGACCGGTGGCGTTACGTGCGAAATGAACTCGGCAACATTCTTCTCAACGTTTCTCCGGAGTTTCCGCGTAATTCGGCGCGAGTAACGGATGCGGGCTGGCACCAGGGTCAGATCAAATTACTCGCATGCGAGGATGCAAAAACCGTAGCACTGTATAAGGCAGCAGCTGCTAAACTGGGTGAAGTCTACCAGGGCGCAAAGATAGAGGTCGTCGACTGGAAGGACATTCCAGCTCGTCCAAGGGCAAGGGCGTAGATTCCGGCCATCCCTGACGAACCCGACAGAATTCTCCGGATGCTACGGCTAATGAATCCGTTCCTCCCAACGCATGACTGGAGTGTCAATCTGGTCGGGGATACGATGGGGCCCGACAGACAGGTGGTGTTCACCATGAATAAAGAGTCAATCGAGCCCCTCAAAAGGTCCAATGGCCTAGTACACTACAGCGTAGGCCAGATCGTTATCCACGTATATCGTGGTGATGCTCAGCGCGCTGCCTTCTCGGCTGCTCCGGGGGAACCGGAAAACGAATTACCAGAAGAGGAAACGGAGGATTCCGATGCGGAAAGCATGTTATCCGCCACGTCCCTTGCCGATATTGCTGTGAATAACTCGGAGATGGAGGACAGCCTACAGGACGAGGAAGTCCTCGACGTCACGGTGGTAGCAGCCAACGCTGAGCGATTAACATCTAACGCTACAGGCAGCAGGACTCCTGCAACGCCATATCGGGCAGTTAATCGGAACAACTCGTCGTTGATAGGCAACCTCCGGGATGGGGCAAACCTCGACGACATGGGGACGGCAGGGAAGTCTGTGCGCTCTCATGTTGGTGGTGCTTCAGATTAATCTGCACAAATCTAAAGTGGCTTCGGCTGCTTTAAGTAGTCGTCTTTCTAAAGGCGCCGTGGATGTGGTCCTCATCCAAGAACCCTGGGTCAATAGCTCGAGAATCTGCGGATTGGGGACTAAGGGCTTCAAGCTCATTCGAGCCAGCGAGGAGAGTAAAGTGCGAACGTGTATTTTGGTCAAGTCTGAGTTGAACTCCTTTCTCCTACCTAACTACTCCAATGGTGATATTACCGCTATCAGTCTAACGGTCGACAGCACCCGCCTGACGGTCGGTCGGCGTCGGTCTATATGCCCTACGACGCCGAAGAACCCCCACCACAAACGGAGGTGAAAGACCTGGTGTCAAATTTCTGCACGGGTAATCTTATTATTGGAGCGGACGCTAATGCTCACCATGTCCAATGGGGGAGTTCCGATATCAATGCCAGGGGCGAATCTCTGTTTGATTTCCTCTTAACGACCAACCTGGTAATTTGCAACGTGGGTAATGAGCCTACTTTTATCACTAAGACCCGTAGGGAGGTCATAGACCTCACTATCTGTAGTGAAGGCGCTTATGGGTGGGTCAGAAAATGGCGGGTTCTGGAAGAACATTCATTCTCCGACCACCGTTACCTAGAAATGGTTTTAGACTTTATTGTAGAAGCACCAATCATGAAGCGCAATCCACGTAACACAAATTGGCAGTTACACAATGAAATATTAGACAGAGACCTCCCAGTACTGCCCTCACAAGCCCCCTCATCAGTAGAGGAGCTGGAGGATCTTGTTACTACATTTACATCGGCGCTCGCAAATGCTCTAGGACAGGCTTTTCCAGTGCCAAAACCACGGGGTAAACACAGGCCACATTGGTGGTCCTACGATTTGGACTCGCTCCGCAAATCATGCCGGAAACAATTTAACAAGGCCATGAGCCTCGGCTCTGAGCCTCATTGGCACGAATATAAAGCTAAACTTAGGGCCTACAAAAAAGCTGTGAGACAGGCGAAGAGAACTTCGTGGAGAAATTTCTGCACTGGCGTCGAAAAGGTCGACGACACAGCGAGACTTAGACGAGTCCTCTCGAAAAGTCAAACAGCCATCAGCTATTTGCGAAAAACTGACGGATCCTGGACCAGCACGGAAGAGGAAACCCTTGAGCTGCTCTTGAATACACATTTTCCGGGGAATCTGCATGACGCACCACTAGTACCTGCAACAAACCTGGCAGTAAAAATACCCATCACTGAGGAAAGGGTAAGATGGGCAGTTAAGAGCTTTGAACCGTATAAGGCTGCCGGGCCGGACGGGATTATCCCCGCGCAACTTATAAACACGTTGGAGACATCAGATAAATGGCTGGTATTTCTCTTCACAGCCTGCCTGGCTCTCAACCACATTCCGGGCTCCTGGAGAAGCGCCACGGTAGTGTTTATCCCTAAGGCTGGGAAGGCATCCCACTACGAGCCAAAAGACTACAGACCGATCAGTCTCTCGTCCTTTGTACTCAAAACCTTTGAGAGGATACTAAGCGACTACCTCTCAGCGACTATTGATAGCAACCTAATCTCTAGCTATCAGCATGCATACACCAAGGGTAAATCAACAGAAACCGCTCTGCACAGCCTAGTATCTGTCATTGAGAAATCGCTGTGTGAAAAAGACTACTGTCTCGTGGCCTTCCTAGACATTGTAGGGGCTTTCAACAATATAAGCTCGGAGGCTATCAACTCCGCTCTAACTAATCTGGGCGTAGAGAGACCTCTAACTGGTTTAATTGACCAACTTTTAATGGGAAGGAAAATTGCTTCTTCACTTGGTACGGTTGAGTTATCACGCTATGTCACAAGGGGAACACCCCAGGGTGGTGTTCTTCCCCGCTTTTATGGAACCTCACAGTCAACTCGTTGCTACGTGACACAAGCTGGGGGGGCGGGAAGATAGTGGCATACGCAGACGATTTAGCTATTTCATTCAGAGGCAAGTTCCCACAAACTCTGTGTGACCTGATGCAAGTAGCACTGCGAGAAGTTTCGACGTGGTCCTCTCGCTGCGGGAAAGTGGAACTTGTCCTCTTCACCAACCGGTACAAAATACCGCCACTAAGCCTACCAGAACTAGATGGCACGCGCCTGGGCTTGTCGGATAAGGCCAAGTTTCTAGGCATAGTTCTGGACAGGAAACTGAATTGGAAGGAGAATGTTCTTCAGCGCCAGAAGAAAGCTTACATCGCTCTTTACACATGCAAAAGAGCCATTGGCAAAAAATGGGGGCTCAGCCCTAGAGTATGCAGTTGGATCTACACGGCCGTCATTCGTCCAATCATGCTATATAGAGTCGTCGTATGGTGGCCTACGCTGAGCAAGGCAACATACCTGAATCTGTTGCGGAAAGTCCATAGATCCAATATGATCTGTATAAGCGGTGCGCTAAGGGCAACGCCCAACGAAGCCCTCCAGGTCATTCTGGGCATTTTGCCACTTGATCTGGAAGGGTTTCGGTCAGCAGCGGCATCAGCTCTGCGCCTAAGAGAAACCTCCAATTGGGGTGCGGGTACTATTGGACACTCCAGTATTCTGGAATCTTACAGCTTTCTCCCTCTAAGCACAGATCGTTGTGCGACCACTACAGTCGGCGATAGCTGTTTCAAAATAAACGTTCCCAGCAGAGAAGACTGGGAGAGGACGGATTGGTGTCCCGAAACAAATAGTGGCACTTCCATATACACCGACGGCTCGAAGTTGGACGGCAGAGTTGGAGGAGGGGTTTATTCAAGGGATTTGGACCTTGAGCTCTCCGTCAGACTACCTGATCATTGTAGCGTCTTCCAGGCGGAAGTCTCGGCAATCCTAGACGCCGCGGCCTGGTTAAGCAAACGTGTTATCGGAGAAGATATCGCTATTTTCAGCGATAGCCAAGCGGCCATCAAATCCCTTGGCTCATACACGTTCAACTCTGAACTGACGCTCAGCTGTCGTCGATCTCTTCAGGAGATGGCCCAACAGAAACTCGTAAACCTCATATGGGTCCGGGGACATAGGGACATTGAGGGAAACTGTAAGGCAGACGAGCTTGCCAGGCAGGGCACGACCAAGCAGGTTCTTCAGGATAAAGAGCGCTTAGGTATGCCGTTTGCCACATGCAAACTAATGCTGAAGGAGCACACACTCCGTCAAGCCAACGAAAGATGGCTGCAATCCCCAGGGTGTCGGATATCGAAACAAACCTGGCCAAATGGGATCTTAAAAGGTCTAGACGCATTTATGCCCTAACTAGGAGGGAAATCTGCATATTGATAGGGGTATTAACCGGTCACTGCCTCATTGGTAGGCATGCAGAAAGGCTAAGTGTGCCCTACCGACGATGCTGCAGGAGTTGCAAAGATGATGAGGAGGAGGAAACAGTGGAACACCTCATCTACAACTGTCCGGCTTTAAGCGGCGCGAGAACACGCTTTTTGGGAGCTCCGTTCCTGGATAGCCTAAGCCAGATCGCGGAACTGGGCATAAAGGACTTGATGGCTTCATAAAGTCATCTACGTGGTTCGAGGAGGAGCAACGGTGTCGGTTTAGGAGTGTCAGTCCCGGGATTCTGCTATGTGGAAAATCCCAACAACTCAGGGATTTTCCATTTGGCTGGGTCCCGGGACTGACTTTCCTTGTGTTGGTGGTATCACAACGGGCCTTTCAAAACTGGCCTAAGTGTGCCTCTGCGGCAGCCACTTGAACCTAACCCTAACCTAAATATTGGAAAAGTCTATCTTCTAAGCAGAAAATGTATTTTTCATACAAAAAAGTGAAGTTAGTTATATAGAATTAAAAATTTTGATCCCAACATCGGAATTGTAATTTTCAAAAAATAGCTTTAAAAAATTTGTTTAAAAGAGAAATATTAAAATTCATGCACAGGAATGTAAAGCAGGAGTTATTAGCTTTCAAATGTTGTTAAAAAAAATCTGTAGCATTACTACAAGCCGAAACATAATAATTTCAGTTGGTGCATGTTTTCATCACCTTAGGAAAAATTGCAATATCTATATATTAATAGGCTAACATTCTCCCCATACAAACAGTCGTAACCCAATTTCGTATAGTATTTGTGGATAGATCCCTATAAAATTTATATTGGAAACTTAGAATGGACTAATCTGCTGTGTCACCAAAAAAAATTTTGAAAATTATTCTTAGTTTATTTATTATTAAACAAAAAATAGGTCTCCAAACTCTCCAGCTATTTTATTATCTCCACATTCTGTTATACCCGAACTATACATCACTATTCAGCATACATCACTATTGAGCACTCTTATAAAACTCTGAAAGACACACCCACCATCCGCTCATTCCCTTGCCCACACACGTCCATATCTATGCAATGATCCAGCAGCTGCCACTTGTTCGCAACACCAGAATTGTAATTTTCAAAAAATAGCTTTAAAAAAAATTTGTTTAAAAGAAAAAACATTTAAATATGCTGTACCACCCTAATGTGCGGATTCTTTGCTTGGTATTACTCAACTCAAATGTTTAAATTCCCAAACATCATATATATATATATATATATATATGTATGCGTGAAGCAAGGAGAAAGAACGGTACCCTGCAAATTGCACAATCATCGAAACTCCTACAAACACTCCCCGCAAAAACTCTGCGCTTCGAAAACCGCTCCCACCATTTTTCGCGCTCATCACAACGTACATAAGTATACAGCGATCCAGGCAGCTGCCTCTTGCCTTCATTTTTGTGCAAAAAAAAAAAAAAGTGTAGCAAATCAAATAAATATCATTGCATCCTCGCCATCTTCACACCATCATCATTCACATAATTATTGATTGTAATAGCAAAAGCATAATCAAAACATCTCCACGACCCCTTTTGACATGACCCCTACTTACGGTTTCTATATCCTATAGCTATTATTATTATTATTATTAAAACAGATAAGGGTGTACGTTTAAGACTTCAAGTCTCTTATAGTACATCAATCGGTGGAATTTACAAAATCAAAAGTTAATTAAAAATCAATTATAAACTAAGAATAAAAATAAATAGTTACAAGATTACATTCAGACCATATTTAATAAATAAAAACAAATAAAAAATATAACTTAATAATATTGGGAGATTAATTTTTATATGATATTAGGTAACAAAAGAGAAGAAAAGCAAAAAAAAAAAAGAAAAAAAAAAAGCGATTTCCAGGTCCTTACCTTAGACCTTTTCACAGATATTCTGCTTGAAAATTTAAGTTTGTATGGGAGATGCCACGCACCTATTTCTGATAACCCCCCTTTTTATACCTTTCATGAACATGAAATGGTATTATAACTTTGGTCCGATGTTTGTAAGTATGAGAATAAGAAGAGATAGACCCACTAATAAGTATACCGTTATGATCAGAACGATGAGTTGATTCGATTTAGCCATGTCCGTCTGTCCTTCTGTCCGTCTGTTTGTGCGCAAACTAGTCCCTCAATTTTAGAGATATTCGATGAAATTTGGTATGGAGGCGTTATTTTATATGAGAATAATCATTCGTCGGAACCAGCAAGATCGGACCAAAACTACTCATAGCTCCCATACAATCGATTGTTCCGATAAACGGATTTCGGTCTATAACTTCTGTAATTAAAGAGCTAGTAACGTGAAACTTTGTAGGTATTGATGTTTTTATATGTGAATATGGGATAAATATTTCATATAGCTCGTAACGTGAAATTTTGTAGATATTGATGTTTTTATATGTGAAATATCGATATTGAAAATCATTGAGACGGGATAAATATTTCATACAGCTCCCATACAATCGATTGTTCCGATAAACGGATTTCGGGCTATAACTCCTGTAATTATAAAGCTAGGAACGTGAATTTTTGTAAGTATTGCTATTTTTATATGTGAAATATCGATGTTGAAAATCATTGAGATGAGATAAATATTTCACATAGCCTCCATACAATCGATTGTTCCGATAAACGGATTTTGGGCTATAACTCCTATAATTATATAGGTAGGGTCGTGAAATTTCGTAACTATTGCTTTGTTAGAAAGTGGAATGTCGACGTTAAAAATCAATGAGATTGGACCAACAAAACACATCGCCCCCATATAATCGATAGTTCCGATAATTAGGGTATGAGCTAAAGTTAAATTCACACAGGCTGTACTGGGGATCGAACAGTGAAAATCGTGACGCTTATTCATGAAAGGTATGTAGCCTTCGGCACAGCCGAAGACAGCTTTCCTTACTTGTTTATGTTTGAGAATGCTTTTTATATCATATACATACATAGGTCTATACCAATTTTGAGGTGCCTACCTTAAACCCTTTCACAGATATTCTGCTTGAAAAATGTAGTCTATACCAATTTTCCGGTCCCTACTTTGCACTCTTTCACAGATATTCTGCTTTAAAAATTTAGATTGTATGGGAGGTGCCACGCCCCCTTTTCTGATAATCCCCCTTTTCATGTGTGAGAATGCTTTTGATATCATATAGGTCTATACCAATTTTCAGGTCCCTACCTTGAACTCTTTCACAGATATTCTGCTTTAAAAATTTAGTTTGTATGGGAGGTGCCACGCCTCCTTTTCTGATAATCCCCCTTTTCATGTGTGAGAATGCTTTTGATATCATATAGGTCTATACCAATTTTCAGGTCCCTACCTTGAACCCTTTCACAGATATTCTGCTTTAAAAATTGGGTTTGTATGGGAGTTGCCACGCCCCCTTTTCTGATAATCCCCCTTTTCATGTGTGAGAATGCTTTTGATATCATATAGGTCTCTACCAATTATCAGGTCCCTACCTTGAATACTTTCACATATCATATATTTCATATAGGTCTATACCAATTTTCAGGTCCCTACCTTGAACCCTTTTACAGGTATTCTGCTTCAAAAATTTTGTTTGTGTGGGAGGTGCCACGCCCCCTTTTCCGATAACCGCCTTTTTTAGTTATAAACCTTCTCCACATGTGTCTCTTCAATGTGGCAAAGTTTGGTTAAAATCGGTTCAGCCATTCTCCGTAAAGTTCATTACAACGCGAAAAACGCTTTAATTTTTATATATATAGATTAATGTAAGTTTAATATAATTTGTAATAGTAAGTGTCTGCTGTACCTTAGACATAAACAAATAAATAAAAAATAAAATAAAATATAAAAAAATCTGTTGTAGATATATCCCAATGTATTGTCGTCAGCTTTTCTGTTGTACTACTTTGCTGCACCACCCTAATGTGAAGATTGTTTGTATAGTATCACTTAATCCAAATTTGCATTTGTCACACACTGTCATTTTGTTGTGAACGGGGAATATGTATATTAAGAGAGAGTTGAAGAAAATTTCAGATTGTCGAATTTCGACCACGGGCGATCCTAGTATATATTAGTGTCCGACCTAAACCTGAATTTTAGGCATTAGCATTGCGTTGTCTTAACGCTTTGAGCCATTTGCCCTACACATATTACAGAAATAAAACTTCATATACATACAAACATTTCCGCTCCCCATGTACAAGAACCAAAAAACCGGAAATATACACCCGTTGTTCATATGGAAGGAAGGAATAGCTTCAAAAAGCGCGCCATATACAAATTTACTTGCTTCCGGTAATCGCTTTAAATCGTAGGGTGCAGTCTGTTAGGTTCGATGCCAGCCAGACCGGATAAAACACTACGTCTAAATGCTTGGTCGCATGGTAACTAGTCAGTAAATTACCATTCCGCTGCATAAAATTTTGTATTCAATTCTTTCTAATACCTATAATTACACAAATTAATTAAGTTGTACTTGTTTTTGTACTGTGCTCCTGCACCATCTGACATGTAGATAACTTTCGTAGTTGAATTGCTTATATTAGTCTTAACAAAATTAATCATTTTTGAAATATATAGATGAACTGCGGATATTATGGCAAAGGTTCTATGAATTAAATTATCGTTATCTTTGTAATAAATAACGAACGGATGTATCGTGGCTTGATTATTATTCCAATGATATCCTTGAATGGAATTTTGTATAACAAACGCATAGTTTTCAACGAAATCCATTTGAGTTAGCAATACTCCTGGCAGCAGTGTCATTATACCTTTCATGAACATGAAATGGTATTATAACTTTGGTCCGATGTTTGTAAGTATGAGAAGAAGAAGAGATATACCCACTAATAAGTATACCGTTATGATCAGGACGATGAGTTGATTCGATTTAGCCATGTCCGTCTGTCCGTCCGTCCGTCTGTCCGTCTGTTTGTACGCAAACTAGTCCCTCAATTTTTGAGATATCTCGATGAAATTTGTTATGGAGGCGTTATTTATATGAGAATAATCATTCGTCGGAACCAGCAAGATCGGACCAAAACTACTCATAGCTCCCATACAATCGATTGCTCCGATAAACGGATTTCGGGCTATAACTTCTGTAATTAAAGAGCTAGTAACGTGAAATTTTGTGAGTATTGCTGTTTTTATATGTGAAATATCGATGTTATGAAATGAAATATCATTGAGATGGGATAAATATTTCATATAGCTCCCATACAATCGATTGTTCCGATAATCGGATTTTGGGCTATAACTCCTGTAATTATAAAGCTAGGAACGTGAAATTTTGTAAGTATTGCTATTTATATATGTGAAATATCGATGTTGACAATCATTGAGATGGGATAAATATTTCACATAGCCCCCATACAATCGATTGTTCCGATAAACGGATTTTGTGTGATGCCAACCCAAACAAGAAAATAACCAAAGGCCGCAGAACGCAGCACTGTTAGTAATGCTATAGCAATACAGAGTACCATTTGCTTATCGCATCGCATTTCACTTTCGAATCGCATTGAATTTCGAATTGCAATATAGAGTGACCCCCCTGACCACACATTGGTACGCAACACACGATGTTTTCTATATTACCATTACAGACAACAAATTTAACACAGCAAATTGCCTTCCATCGCTTTCAAACCGGATTTTTCGAACATCAATTTTACATTCTGATGCAATGTGCACACACAAACATTTTGCTGGTTTCCAACCCCAAGTTTGATATAATTCTCTAGTCGCAACATAGTAAATTTTGTAAATCCTAATTGAAGTGAAGGATGTATTTTTCTAAATTCATAGTAAGTTTTTTTAACTTGCTCGCGTATGTTTCCTTGTCTTACTACAATTGACTCCTGTGACCCGGGCATGATTCGGATGATTTCATCATCTTCATAAAACAATTTTACTGTGTTTAAAGTTACTTCGGGTAAACTACGTCTGTCCAGGCTAGAGCGTTTGACGTCCGAAAACTTTGTTTTATTTTTTTGTATATCTTTGCTAATTTTTATCAATTCGTAAGATAAATCATGCCCAAAAATGTCTTTAATTTCCTTAGATGTCATGGTGTTTGGTAATAGAGATAATATTTTTTGCTTATCCAAATTATTTAAGCAGTTTTCGATTTGATATTTCATGTTCTCCAAAATATGTTCGTAGTAAGCTTTGATCTTCTTTAGGTCTTCTGATAAAGTTGACAGTGAACCACCTCCAAGTGAATCCGAAATACTTTGCGCAATTTCCTGTGTTTTTTTTTTGCAGTATGCCTCCCTTTCTAAAAATTTTCTCTCCATTTACGATGGATGGCTTCCAAGATGAGGAACAACATGCTCATTTATATTGTCGACGAGTTTGTTGCGTTCGAGTGATTTAGTATAGCTGCTGCATGTTGGAACTTCCTTATATTCTTGATACAATTCACCGCTAGTCAAGATTTCTTGTGCTTCCGTTTCAGTAGAACGCTGATTATCAGCAATCTTGATAGCATCCTTCAGTTTAAAGTGACAACTTGCGCAAATACGGCAACGATGAATGTTGGAGACTGCTGGAAAATGCTCAGATATTAGCGCTGCTGCGTTTAAGGTAATGTTTCGAAGTTGAGAGGAACATTTTCTTGATAGCTTCACACATCTGTATTTATTAGTTGATATTTTGGTAATTTAGGGTCGATGCTTAAATATTACCTTTATTTATTCGGATAAAATATACAAAATTTAGATGAATATGATTTTAGGTTGTGTTCGCTAGCGTGATCGCAAAAAGAGAAGAACGTAGCAAACAAAAAGTAAACAAACTTGACAGTCGATTTTGAACAGTGCTGCCCAGTGCTGATATTCGTCAAGGGTATACTAGACAGTTGTATTCACAAGTAGGTGGCGCTGAGCTTGGCCTGAGGGTGCATTTACTTAGACTGCCACAACCAGCCCCCATCCAGTCTGTGTGTGGTTACAAACACAGACGATTAGGAAATCGAACTTTTCTTCCCGCTCTTGTTGTGGTTGTCGTCGTAGGTTCCTTGTTCTTAATGGAAGATGGTTCTGCTTTCTCCGTAACATTTTCGACGTCGACGAATGCTGCCTTCAACGTGTCGATTGATATGTTTTTCTTCATGTTTTGGATTTTCACTGTATAATATTTTGTGTGTCGTTTTATAATCGGAAATGGTCCGTCGTATGGCTGTTGTAGCGGCGGACCAACTGTATCGTTTCGCACAAATACCTGTTTGCATAGGTGTAGCTCTTTTTGCATAAATGGTTTTGTCTTTGCGTGATGCGCTGTTTGAGTTGGCCGAATCGAGTTCATTATGCGTCTGAATTCTTGGATAAATTCCGCTTCGTTTGGTTGAGTTTTCGGTTCGGTGAAAAATTCTGTGGTAATCGTAAGTTCTTACCATAAACTAGCTCCGCCGGCGTTGCCTGAATATCGTCTTTAAAAGTTGATCGCAGGCCGAGCATGATGAGGGGTAACTCGGAGGCCCAGTTTTTTCCATCTTTACACTTCAAAGCTGCCTTAAGTGTGCGGTGAAAGCGCTCGACTAACCCATTAGATTGTGGATGGTATGCGGTTGTGCGGAGGTGACGTATGCCAAGTCGGTCGTTGAGCTGCTTAAAGATTTGGCATTCAAATTGTCGGCCTTGGACTGTCGTAATCTTGGATGGTATACCGAATCGTGCGATCCATGTTTCTATGAGTGTGGTGGCGATGGTTTCGGCCGTTATGTTTTTGATTGGTGTCGCTTCTGGCCATCGTGTAAACCTGTCGACCATCGTAAGCAGATACCGGAACTCGTTTGACGGCGGCAAAGGGCCGACTATGTCGATGTTAATATGGTCGAAACGGGATTCGGTTGAGTCGTATCGCTCAGGTGCAGTTCTATTATGCCGTTGGATTTTAGATTTTTGACATGGTATGCAATGCTTTGCCCAGAGAGCGACGTCCTTATGAATGTTAGGCCAAAAAAATCGTTCTTTGATAAGACGGGTGGTAGACCGAATGCCGGGGTGTGAAATATTATGTACTGCGTTGAAAACAGTTTTACGACAGGGCTTTGGTACGTATGGTTTGCACCTGTTGTTTATGATATGGCAATAGATTTGCTGTTTAGAGTTGACTACTGGCATTTTCGTTAAGGTGATACTTTGGTCGTTTTTTTGCAGGATAGACCTGAGCTCGCTGTCTGTTTCTTGGTCTGTAGCAATAGCGTCGTAGTCTACGAAATCACGCTGCAATTCATCAATGCGGGAGAGGAAATCGGGTACGATATTTTCTTCTCCCTTTACGTAGCGTATATCAGTCGTGAATTGGCTGATGTAATGTAGGTAACGTAGGTGTCGCGGCTCTTCCCTTTCGGGTTTCTGCTTGAACGCGAACGTGATCGGCTTATGATCGGTATAGATTACGCACCGCCTGCCTTCGAGTTGGTCGGCAAAGTATTTGACACTTTTGTATATAGCGTAAAGTTCTCTTGAGTACGTACTCCAGCTGCGCTGAGATGCCGTCAATTTGTGTGAAAAAAACCCGAGAGGCTGCGCCTCGTTGTTTTTCATCTGATTCAATACACCGCCGATGCAATTGTCGGACGCATCGACTGATAGCGTGAGTGGTACGTTCGCTTGTGGATGAGCAAGTAGAGTAGCATTGGCTAATTTTGTTTTAAATTCGCTGAATGCTTTTCGTGCTTCGTCGGTCCACTGAATTTTACGCTTGTCGTTTTTGATGTTGCCCGGTATCAGCGCTTGGAGAATACCCTGCGTGTGTGCGGCTCCGGGTATAAACCTTCGATAAAAATTTACGATGGCGATAAAGCGTCGAAGGTCTTTAGCGATGGTCGGCTCCTTGTAGTCATTTATGGCTTCTACTTTTTCTGGGAGCGGTGAAATACCTTCAGGCGTGACTAAATGGCCAAGATACTTTACATTTGGCTGCCCAAAAACGCACTTGTTTGCATTAATGGTTAAACCGTATTCCTTTAACCGATCGAGTACGACTCGGAGATGTTGCTCGTGTTCGTCGTCGGTGCTGGACGCGATGCAGATGTCATCTAGATATGGTACGACGAAATCTAGTCCACGAAATACGGTGTCGATGTGCCGTTGGAAAGTTTGGCCCGCGTTGCATAACCCAAACGTCATGTATCGGAACTCATACAGGCCGAACGGAGTTGTTATGGCTGTTTTTTCGATGTCGTTGGGATGCATCGGTATTTGGTGGTACGCTCTCTCCAGGTCGATGGTTGAAAATATGCGTTTGCCCGCAAATACCTGATGAAATGTTTGGAGATTTGGAATGGGGTACCTGTCTTTTTCTGTCACGGCGTTTAGCGCCCTATAATCACCGCATGGTCGCCAGGTGTTATCTTTCTTTGGGGCCATGTGCAGTGGTGAAGCCCATTGGCTTTTTGATGGCTGACAAATGCCTTTTGAAATAAGGTATTCAAATTCTTCTTTGGCAATTTTCAGCTTTTCCGGTGTAAGGCGGCGTGGTTTGGCGTGCACTGGCGGTCCGTGCGTTATTATGTGGTGGAACGTAGAAGAGTTCGTGATTGGCTTGTTTCGCGATGGTGTCAAAAGCTCTTTAAATTCTGATAGTAGCTTAGTGTACTTGTTCGTGTCGGTAACGAGTTTGATGCCAGTGATGGCTGAGGTTCTAGTTATGCCATATGCACACAACTTTGTTTTTCTGTCGATTAGCGACTTGTTTTTCAAATCCACCAATAGGTCGTGGTGGGTTAAAAAATCTGCGCCTATGATAGGCGTTTTCACATCAGCAACGCAAAATGTTCATTCGAACAAGCGACGGAGGCCAAGGTTTAATTTAATTGTTTTCTGGCCAAATGTTTGTATAGGAGTTCCGTTTGCGGCGTAAATTGACGGAGTTACAGATGTTTTGCTTTTGATGTTGGTTATAGTTGCTGGAATCACCGATATGTCTGCTCCGGTGTCAACGAAGAAATGCTTGTTGTCGTTCAGATTTTTTATGAAGAGACGGAGGCTGGTATTATCGTGGTCGAGCTGGCAAGCGCCTCTAACCTGTGCTCGGAGATTTAGTTTTTTGAGGCTTGCTGGGCACCGCTCGTATTGCGGTCGAATTTGCATGGTGACCTGCATTTTCGTGCATTTGTTCCGTATTTATGATGGTACCAGCAAGTACCATCTCGATGATCTTCCTTGGCTGTCACGATGCGGTCGTTTGAAGTTTCGGAGCTCACGGGATAGTGCGTCGATCTGGCGTTGCATTTCTTGAATTTGGTTCGCAGATTCGTTGCTGTGACTCGGTCGTGCGATTGCTGCCTGCTGTGGGCTTTGTTGAATGGCTTGTACTGAAGCGTTGATGCCTCTAGTAGCTTCCATTACACGGTCGGCCATTGTTGCTGCGTTTGTTAGAGTTATGTGCTCGTCCGCAGAAAGTATTGCGCGCATTTGCTCTGGAAGATTTCGGAGCCATAATTGTTTTAGCAGCTCATCTGTTACTGGTGTAGCTGCGGCCTTTGTACGCATTTCGGCTAACAACTGTGACGGTTTTCGGTCGCCGAGTGATAGTTCGCCCAGCAGTTTTGTTAGTTTCGTTTGTGTACTATCGGCAAACTCATTAATAATTCGTGCTTTGAGCGTTTCGTACATTTCATTACGTGGTGGTGGGTTGGTGCGAAAATCGGCAAGTTTATACATAACGCGTGTTGGCAATTGCCCAATTATAGTGCAGTACCGCTTTTTATCGGAAACGATTCCTGCCGCTTCGAATGCTGCTTCAACTTGCCAAAACCATAAGTCCGTCTGTTCCTCTACGAAGTCCGGAAGCTTGACCTTCCCCTGGTCAATCGTGTGCACTGCTGCTGCGGCCGCCGTAGTGGTATTGCTTGGCGCCGCTGGTTGGTGCGATACTTGTGGCTGTTGGTCGTTGTCTTTAATATTCATCTTTACAGGTAATTAAACTTTCGTCGGGGTCACCAGTTTGGTAATTTAGGGTCGATGCTTAAATATTACCTTTATTTATTCGGATAAAATATACAAAATTTAGATGAATATGATTTTAGGTTGTGTTCGCTAGCGTGATCGCAAAAAAAGAAGAACGTAGCAAACAAAAAGTAAACAAACTTGACAGTCGATTTTGAACAGTGCTGCCCAGTGCTGATATTCGTCAAGGGTATACTAGACAGTTGTATTCACAAGTAGGTGGCGCTGAGCTTGGCCTGAGGGTGCATTTACTTAGACTGCCACAATATCATATCAATGCCTAGTTTCGTTCTGGTCTGTGTCTATCCGCTGCGTTGTTTTTATAGTCCATGGGTGCTGTGGCAGGTAATGTCAATCTATGTGTCCGTGGTAGGTAACGTTAATATGCGTGTGTGTGTGTGCGCGGTATTGACATACCGCTTGTTAGCTAAGTGGTAGGTTAAGGTAGGTAGAAATCGGTGATTTTTGCCGTTTGGTTCATTTTTCGTTTTTGCTTGTTCATTGTTGCGTGTTTGGTTGCTGTACTTGTGCTTGTGCTGTTTTTTGTAAATTAGTTTTAAGGGTTCAAATTCGGTTATTATCCCGCCGTCAAATGTTTTTAACTTGTACATCTCCATGTTCTCAAGTACATTGAGCCGCCGACCTTTTCCTTGTACGTGAAATATTCGAGCCGTTGTTTTGATGTTAGCTGTCTGTATTTTTTCAATAGCTGATTTAAACACCTTTCTAACAGTATACAAATCTTTAAAAACGGTTCATTAGTTTGAGAGTGATATCAAAACATCAGAAAGTAACCAAGAGATGCATTTACTTAACCTTCATGTGCCCGGGATATAAAACTTACGTACCCGGTCGGCTTACTACATTTGTAGTAACTACGTACATTTGTAATAACTACGTAATTGTAAAACCAATGTAATGTTAAGAAAAATAGACTTGTATGGTGTTTTTTTTTACTTGTAAGTGTGTAATAACCAGATTATTTAAAAATATTGAATTCAGGTTATAGTTTTAATACAAACAAGTAAGGAAAGCTGTCTTCGGCTGTGCCGAAGGCTATATACCTTTCATGAATAAGCGTCACGATTTTCACTGTTCGATCCCCAGTACAGCCTGTTTCAATTTAACTATATTTACTATACACATTACACTTCTTTGTTATAATTTAAAAAAAACTTACAAAATAATAGGATCCGAGTTATCGGAACAATCGATTGTATGGAGGCTATATATTATACGTGTTCAATTGTACTGACTTACACTATACACATTACATATGTAGAAAGTACTAAAGGTGAAATATTTTACGTTCCTAACTTTTTAAATGCGGAAGTATTGGCCAAAAAACCTTATATCGGAACAACCGGTTGTATGGGGCTAAATATATGTTATATTTACCCGATCTTCTTGATTTTCCTCTACACACTACATAAATTGAAAGTACTCAAGTTGCAAAATTTTATGTTCCTAACTTTTTAATTGCAGAAGTTTTGGCCAAAAAAACCTTATATCTGAACAATCGGTTGTATGGGGGCTATATGTTACATTTGCCCGATCTTGTTGATTTTCACTATATACACTACATAAATAGAAAGTACTCGAGTTGCAAAATTTTACGTTCCTAACTTTTAATTGCAGAAGTTTTGGGAAAAAAACCTTATATCTGAACAATCGGTTGTATGGGGGCTATATGTTAAATTTGGCCGATCTTGTTGATTTTCACTATATACACTACATAAATAGAAAGTACTCGAGATGCAAAATTTTACGTTCCTAACTTTTTAATTGCAGAAGTTTTGGCCAAAAAACCTTATATCTGAACAATCGGTTGTATGGGGGCTATATGTTACATTTGTCCGATCTTGTTGATTTTCACTATATACACTACATAAATAGAAAGTACTCGAGTTGCAAAATTTTACGTTCCTAACTTTTTAATTGCAGAAGTTTTGGCCAAAAAACCTTATATCTGAACAATCGGTTGTATGGGGGCTATATGTTACATTTGCCCGATCTGGTTGATTTTCACTATATACACTACATAAATAGAAAGTACTCGAGTTGCAAAATTTTACGTTCCTAACTTTTTAATTGCAGAAGTTTTGGCCAAAAAACATTATATCTGAACAATCGGTTGTATGGGGGCTATAAGTTACATTTGCCCGATCTTGTTGATTTTCACTATATACACTACATAAATAGAAAGTACTCGAGTTGCAAAATTTTACGTTCCTAACTTTTAATTGCAGAAGTTTTGGGAAAAAAACCTTATATCTGAACAATCGGTTGTATGGGGGCTATATGTTAAATTTGGCCGATCTTGTTGATTTTCACTATATACACTACATAAATAGAAAGTACTCGAGATGCAAAATTTTACGTTCCTAACTTTTTAATTGCAGAAGTTTTGGCCAAAAAACCTTATATCTGAACAATCGGTTGTATGGGGGCTATATGTTACATTTGTCCGATCTTGTTGATTTTCACTATATACACTACATAAATAGAAAGTACTCGAGTTGCAAAATTTTACGTTCCTAACTTTTTAATTGCAGAAGTTTTGGCCAAAAAACCTTATATCTGAACAATCGGTTGTATGGGGGCTATAAGTTACATTTGCCCGATCTTGTTGATTTTCACTATATACACTACATAAATAGAAAGTACTCGAGTTGCAAAATTTTACGTTCCTAACTTTTTAATTGCAGAAGTTTTGGCCAAAAAACCTTATATCTGAACAATCGGTTGTATGGGGGCTATATGTTACATTTGCCCGATCTGGTTGATTTTCACTATATACACTACATAAATAGAAAGTACTCGAGTTGCAAAATTTTACGTTCCTAACTTTTTAATTGCAGAAGTTTTGGCCAAAAAACCTTATATCTGAACAATCGGTTGTATGGGGGCTATATGTTATACTGGTCCGATCTTGTCAGTTCCGACAAATGATTCCTATATTACAAAATGGTGGCCACATACAAAATTTCAGCCAGATATCTCAAAAATTGAGGGACTAGTTTGCGTTCAAACAGACAGACGGACAGACGGACAGACGGACATGGCTAAATCAACTCATCTCGTCATTCTGATCATTTCGGTATACTTATTGATGGGTCTATCTCTTCTTCTTCTCATATTTACAAACATCGGACCAAAGTTATAATACCATTTCATGTTCATGAAAGGTATAAAAATGTTTTAATTTTCAGGAGTTGAACAGCATTTTCCCTAAATATATGTTTCGACATGTGCATTGCACACTGCTTTTTTACACCAACTACAGATTCTTCGTGTGTTGTTACGGCTTCCTATTTCACAGTATTGACAAGGTACAGGATATTTTGGTTGTTTATCGTTGGAAATATCATCTAAAATAGATGAATCAACATTAGATGTAGCAGAAAGTGATTGATCCAGTGCCATTTCGATAGCTTTACGTGTTTGATGGAATCCCAGCACCCGGGGAACTTGAGAGCGCTGTTCAATCGCGCGTCTGTGCGACGGTTATATGGATTGTTTTCCGAGTAAATGATGAATGTGCAAGTGCACTTATGTCCAGCATGTTATAAAACATGGTCAAAGGCCAACGCAAAGTTTTGCGTTTCGTTGAATATGCAGAAAGCATTTTATCCATTTGGTCGACGCCTCCTTTGTTTGCATTGTAATAAAGGATGTATTGCGGCTTGTTTTTCTTTTCAGCTGCAATTGAATTTGTCAAAGGTGTGCTGGAAAGTATTATAACTGCTCTGCCTCCATCGAGAAACCCGAAAATGGAAGAATCTTCAGCACGATTGCGGTCTGCCTTCATTTCATATGGTACATACGTTTTATTTTGACGAACAGTACCAAGAATAGCAAGACCTTTGGACATTAAATACTTGCCTAAGTTTAGCGATGTAAAAAAAGTTGTCACAAATCTAATGAATGACTTGGGCATTACTGCTCGAGAAAAGCAAATGCTTTCTTGGCTCCATAGCACATCCACATCTTCGTTATTTGATTTATTTACACCTTCTAGCAACACAAGGCCTATAAATGCTCTTAGTTCAATTAAGGTTAGAATACCTTTTATGTGTATTGAAATATGTGTGCATGCGTGTGCATATGTAAAATCACGTCCGTATAAACATAATTTTATTAATTTAGTTGAAGTTTTCTTACAAATTTTTGGTAATTATTTTGTAAATTTAAAAGTTAAACAAAATATTTTTCAAAAAAAAAAACTTATTTTTTTTATTAATTTTGCGAAATAGGCGCCAAAATAAACATGTTTTTCGATAAGAAAGGTAAGTATACTATTAGCTCTACAATAATTTACAAGAATATGTTTAAAAATTTAATTTTATTCAAAATTGTTTAGGGGTGCGATAGCGGTTCGACTGCGTTTTGTTGTAGGAAGACAAATCCGAATGTACAAAACAATTGACATTTCACTTTCGCGATACAGAGTGTACGCGATTCGAGAGGGAAAAAATGAATGCGAAAAGGGAAAAAAAAAATCCGAAAATGTCAAATTCCGTTGCAATAGTTGAGTTACAGAGTGTCGCTAAGGCAAATGCGAAAAAAATTTTCTTTCGCATCGCAATACAGAGTGACCCCCCAGGAGTATACCGCTATTTATTTGCGCCCATATTTTCTTATTTTCTAAATACATAACTACGCTTAGTTCTAAGTACATACATACATACATATTTCCAAGCATAGCTAGACAATAGCAATAGCCTACTTCGATTTTGCACTCCCGCTAAGGCATGATGCCCGCTGCAGCGGTCAGAAGAGGTTTTGCATTGACTTTGTAATATGCTCTCATCATATTTATTTGTATATCGTTGCATTTAGAGAAAATAAAGTGGTTTTCGTTTTCCCTTGCATATCGTTGCAAGTGGAAATATTAAATTGTATATCTTTGCAATTGGACCTTTAACTTGTTGAAAGTGTGCATATAGTTGCATAAGCCAGGGTCGATAAAAAAGCTTATCGCTCCTCAAGAAACACCTTGCTAAGTGCATATAGTTGCATCAACAGGGTCGGTAAAAAAGCTTATCGTTCCTCAAGAAAAAACATTGGTGACCCCGACGTGATCGCGGAATCACTTAAAAAATCGTAAATAAATTTCTTTAAAAATTTCATTTAATTATTCGCGTTTCGTGTAAACAGTTGAAAAAATTGTAATATAATTTATAAATTGCAATCAATTAATCGCGTTTAGTTTAAACGGTATAACAAATAACTTCAATAATTTTTTCTAAAAATGGCACCGAAAAGGACCGATGAGGTTGAGATCGAGGAGGCTAAAAGAAAGTTGGAGTCCATCAATCAACAAATGGCGCAGATGCACAATTCATTGACTGTAGAGGAAATACATTGGTTTGATGAAGCAGCAATAGAGGTGCGCCTAGAGCAAGTAGATCGTTTGGAGAAAAGGTTTGATGTCCTCTATGCGCAATTTGAGGATTTAGACGCTGATGATCTTCTGGCTACGTTGACTAACAACTACATTGAGGTAAAAACAAAATTGACGCGTCGACTACATGCATGTAGATCTCCAGAAGCACCTAATTCTTCGTCACGATTTCTTTCTGGCGAACAGCCTTCGTTTATTGTTACGCAACCAAAGCAAAAGTTGCCAGTTTTGCAAATTCCCAAATTTAGTGGCGACTCTGCAGAATGGCCTGATTTTTTCTCTATGTTTGACTCCGTGGTGCATCAAGATTTGGACTTAACAAAGATCGAGAAGTTCCAGCACCTTCGGTTGAGTCTTCGTGATGCAGCTTTGGACACAATTCGTTCGCTAGAAATTAATGGGGACAATTATGATAAGGCCATTGAATTATTAAAGTCTCGATTTGATAATAAACGTTTAAATTTTCAGGCTCATATTCGAAGCATTTTTCAGCTAAACAAGGTAGATGGTGGTAAGATTTCAAAGCTTCGTGAAGGTTAATGCTCATTTGAGGGCTTTGCAAACGATGGGTTCGATGGAACAAATTGCCGATTGCTTGTTAATCCAGGTTGTCGCTCAGAAATTGGACAGTAAATCTTTGGCTAAATGGGAGGAAGAGACACCTTCGAGTGAAATACCCACGTGGAATTTGATGGCAAAATTTTTGGAAAAACGTTGTCAGCGGCTTGAAAATGTACAAACTTGTTTTGCGGCTCCGGATAATCAGGTAAAGAAAGTATCTTATACTAATAGTCGAAAGGTTTTGTTAGCTGCAGCAGGTTCCAGTTGCATAGTGTGCGGTTCAAAAGACCATAATATTTCAAAATGTGAAAGGTTTATTAGACTTTCACCTGTAGAACGCTACAAAGAAGCTAAAAGACTGCAACTATGCCTCAATTACCACTCCCTTAGGAACTGCAAAGCCAGTAATTGTAGATTTTGCACTTGTAAGCATCATAGCCTTCTTCATCAAGAAACAAATTCAAATAATAATATTTTGCAACCCACCGCCTCTGGTAATTTTATACCACAAAAACCATCAAATACACCTTTACCTTGTTCATCTTATGGCCCTTCAGCATCTGCACTTGTCAGCTCTGAAGTTCAAGCTAACGCTACCAAGGATTTCGTTTTTTTGGCAACCGCCATAATATATGTAAAAATAAAGCAAGCTCTCTTATTCCCTGCAGAGCTTTGCTGGATTCTGCGTCACAATTAAACTTCGTAACCAATCGATTGGTTAATCAATTACAATTAAAAAAAAGAGATACGCAACAGTTCATTTCTGGTATAGGCCAGAATGATTTCGTCGCTAATCATATGGTTGAGTTAGACATACATTCTTCTACTTGCAATTATAATGCAAATTTGACGGCAGTTGTTGCAGCTACTGTTACTGATGCCCAACCTAGTCGTTCGTTGAAAGGTATTGATATAGGCCAGAATGATTTCGTCGCTAATCATATGGTTGAGTTAGACATACATTCTTCTACTTGCAATTATAATGCAAATTTGACGGCAGTTGTTGCAGCTACTGTTACTGATGCCCAACCTAGTCGTTCGTTGAAAGGTATTGATTGGAACATCCCTAAAAATATACGTTTAGCGGACCCATTATTTTTCGAGCCACAGCGCATTGATATGCTCATCGGAGCTAGTTTATTTTTTGATTTACTATGCGTCGGCCAAATACGCTTAGCTGATTGTTTGCTCACTTTGCAAAAAACAAAATTGGGTTGGATTGCATCGGGTGCAACCACATATAATTATTCAAAACTATCTTGCCTAGTTGGCGGCCGCCGTGGTGTAGCGGTTAAGTGTTCGGCCTTCTACACCAAGTCGTGGCGGTTCGATGCCCGGCAAAAGTAACAGCAAAAATTATTTAGAAAAATAATTTTTCTAAACGGGGTCGCCCCTCGGCAGTAGTTTGGCAAACTCTCCGGGTGTATTTCTGCCATGAGAAGCTTCTCAGCAAAAAATTCATTTGCTTTGCAAGTGCCGTTCGGAGTCGGCAAAAAACTGTAGGTCCCGCCAACTTGTAGGAAAACTCAAAAGCAACACACCACAAGTTGGAAAGAGAAGCTCGGCTAAAAATCTCGTTAGAGGTTATGATAACCTGTTGGTATTTCGCCGCCATTATTATTTTTTTTTTTCTTGCCTAGTAGCTATGGATATGACTCTAGAGGAAGATTCAGATACAAATTTAAACAATTTAGTAGAACGTTTTTGGCAAATTGAAAGCTTTGCAGACTCAGCACCAAAGACTACACCAGAAGAAAATTTGTGTGAAGATCCCGTTTCCGTTCGGTTGCCAACTAAGTCACCTTATCTTGAGTTGGGCGACTCATATAGCCAGGCTATAAATCGATTTAAAGCTTTAGAAAAGAAATTTCAGCGTAATTCTGAATTGAAGCAACAATACTCGGCGTTTATAAAGGAATATGATGAACTAAATCACATGTCGTTCGTTCCTTTATACCGAAGGACATTCCCCTATGTTTTTTGCCACATCACTGCGTGTTGAAAGCTGATAGTACAACAACAAAATTGCGTGTGGTGTTTGATGGTTCCGCACCAACCAGTAATGGACTTTCGTTAAACTCAATTCTAATGAAAGGTCCTAACATTCAACCTCAACTCTTTGACCTTTTGCTTCGTTTTCGTACTTTTAAAATTGCTCTAACTGCAGACATTGGTAAAATGTATCGCTGTGTAAAAATGTCACCACCAGATAACTTTCTACAATGCATTATATGGAGAGATCACCCTAATGAGGATTTTCGTATTTTTTCATTAGATACCGTAACTTACGGAACAAAGCCAGCTTCTTTTCTAGCCATTCGCTCTATGCAGCAGCTCGCCCAGGATGAAGCGCGCTCTTATCCTATTGGAGCCGAGACAATATACAAGGCATTTTACGTAGATGACATGATTTATGGTGCAAATTCTGTGGAAGAAGCTCAAATAATTTTGAACCAAACTAGAAAATTGCTGTCTCTTGGTAACTTTCACTTGAGGAAATGGTGTTCGAGTCATGCTCAAGTTTTGACCGAGATAGCTGTAGATGATAGGCAGGAGTTTTTAACGTTTGATGATGGTACAAGCATAACAAAAACACTTGGGTTGGTTTGGGACCCTAGTATGGAAGTTTTTATATTTTCGTTTTCGCCATTTGCAACGCCAAAAAAGGTAACTAAGCGCACATTTTTATCAGCCATTGCTAGGCTCTACGACCCGCTTGGCTTGATTGGGCCTGTAACGGCAAAAGCCAAAATTTTCTTACAGCAGCTGTTGAAAAAAAGCTGCATTGGGATGAAAGTCCCTCACAAACCATACAAGCTGAATGGCTTGAAATATGCGAACAATATAAGTTAGTTACTGGATACAGTTTCGATGCAAGTATTGCCGCTTATGGCGCCTGCATATACATACGCTCTGAAAGAAAGGGGTGTATTCAAACAAATCTACTTTGCTCGAAATCTCGCGTGGCTCAACAATTGTTCTTTCGTGGCTGAATAACGAACCAGCCAACTTCAACATATTTGTAGCAAATCGAATTAATACAATTCAAAATCTTACTAAAGGAATGACGTGGTGTCACGTACCTACAAAATCGAACTCAGCTGACATTCTCTCAAGAGGTGTTAGTCCAAAGGAACTCTTAAATATGCCTTTGTGGAAATATGGTCCCTCATTTCTTAACAGCCATCAGCGCGATTGTCCGAAATCTCCGCTTCTAGATAATACAGACTTACCCGAATTTCGCAAGCGTAAGGTTGTATTTTTAACTATATCAGATAGCTCTTTAAATTGCAAATTTATTAATTCATTCGAACGTTTAAAAAGAGTATACGCATACATTTATCGATTTACTAGACCATCTGCAATGAGACAGCATGGCCTACTCAGCACTAAGGAAATACAAGAAGGTACTTTTCTACTCATTCGCATGATACAAAGAACACATCTTCAAGACGAATACAGGGCGCTGGAAGCTGCAAAAGCCATTAAGGCTACATCAAAAATATGTTCATTGAATCCTTTTATCGACGAGTGTGGTCTTCTTCGAGTTGGCGGAAGGCTTCAGCATTCAAATTTGGATTATTCAGCAAAACACCCAATTATTTTGCCAAAATGTCACCCGGTGACGGATGCAATTATTAGCAGTTTTCACATAAAACTTCTCCATGCTGGACCTCAAGTTTTATTGGCAACGATTCGTCTACAGTACTGGCCTATTGGTGGTCGTAAAACTATTTGCCGGGTAACTAACAAATGCGTGCGTTGTTTTCGGGCCAAACCTAAGCTCATGGAACATTTAATGGGAAATCTTCCGACTGACAGAGTTAAATGCAATCGAGCATTTGTAACTACCGGCGTAGACTTTTGTGGACCATTTTTCTACAAAACTGAAGTCCGAAATAGGCCTCCAACGAATTGCTACATATGCATATTTATTTGTTTTTCAACCAAGGCCACTCATTTGGAATTGGTTAAAGATTTAGCAACTTCCTCATTCCTCGCAGCATTAACCAGATTCATTTCTACAAGAGGTAGACCACAAACTATATGGTCCGACAATGCTACTAATTTTGTTGGAGCAAAAAATAAGCTATCTGAGTTAGCTAACTTATTTTTTAGTCAAGAGCATGTAAAGGCGGTTCACGAACAATGCGCAAGTGATGGCATCGAATGGAAGTTTATACCGCCTCGCTCTCCTCATTATGGCGGCTTATGGGAAGCCGCAGTAAAGATAGCCAAATATCATCTAAATCGTGTAGTTGGTCTTTCTTCACTGAACTTTGAAGAGCTTCGCACTCTTATTTGTCAAATTCCTGCCATTTTAAACTATCGACCTTTATGTCCCATTTCAGAAAACCCTGATGATTTGGTGGTGCTCACGCCAGGTCATTTTCTTATTGGCTCATCCTTCACAGCAGTGGTAGAACCGGACATAACCCCAGTATCCATAGATCGACTTACTAGACGGCAACGGGTATACTATAGGCAACAACAATTTTGGAAAAAATGGCATACAGAATATTTGACTCTCTTACAACAACGCAATAAATGGGAGTCATCTTCACCAAATCTGAAAGCTGGAGATATGGTTTTGATCAAGGACGAAAATCAAACCCCGCTAAAGTGACCGCTGGCCAGGGTAATCGAAACAATAATTGGAGAAGACAACACGATTCGAGTAGCCGTTCTAAAAACGTCCAATGGCATATACAAGCGTTCTGTGGCGAAGCTATGCCTGCTTCCAATCAAAGATAATATTTTGAAAGTATAAAGCTTCCAACGGGCGGAGTATGTTTAGTTACCAACTAAGTTATATGGTATCCCACCTGTACCGAATATTTATTCCACTAATTTAAGTCATTTACCAATATTAATTTCTAAATACATACCGCTACTTATTTATTGTCCAACTTTTCATAAACTCAGGAGTATACCGCTATTTATTTGCGCTCATATTTTCTAAATACATAACTACGTTTAGTTCTAAGTACATACATACATACATATTTCCAAGCATAGCTAGACAATAGCAATATCCTACTTCGATTTTGCACTCCCGCTAAGGCATGATGCCCGCTGCAGCGGTCAGAAGAGGTTTTGCATTGACTTTGTCATATGCTCTCAACATATTTTTTTGTAAATAATTAATTTAAGCAAATGGCTTTGAATATATGTACATTGTACATACATAATTACACCGTCATTGGGTATTAGGCTAAATTATGTACCATAAAATCAGCTCATTTGTGATTTGTACTTATGTATATGATTATATTATTTCAATGCTAAAATGTATTTCATGTATAAATGCACCACTAAATCAGACCATTTATGAAGAGAAATTAAGCTATTGGCAAATTAAGACAGTTCATTTTGGAGTATTAGAATTTTCGTAATTTAGTCAATGTTCGGACATTAATGCGCAGCCATCGTCGTATAGGCAATTTTGTTTAATAAAGAAAAATTTTAAATAAATCTAACTTGGAGTGTCTTCTTTTGCATATCGTTGCATTTAGAGAAAATAAAGTGGTTTTCGTTTTCCCTGGCATATCGTTGCAAGTGGAAATATTAAATTGTATAAAGGTTGCATATCTTTGAAATTGGACCTTTAACTTGTTGAAAGTGTGCATATAGTTGCATAAGCCAGGGTCGATAAAAAAGCTTATCGCTCCTCAAGAAACACCTAACTAAGTGCATATAGTTGCATCAACAGGGTCGGTAAAAAAGCTTATCAAGAAAAAACAAATCGCATTGAATTTCGAATCGCAATCACTCTGACATCGACATACCGCTTGTTAGCTAAGCGGTAGGTTAAGGTAGGTAGAAATCGGTGATTTTTGCCGTTTGGTACATTATTCGTTTTTGCTTGTTCATTGTTACATGTTTGGTTGCTGTACTTGTGCTTGTGCTGTTTTTTGTAAATTAGTTTTAAGGGTTCAAATATTTTGTCGTTTATTATCCCGCCGTCAAATGTTTTTAACTTGTATATCTCCATGTTCTCAAGTACATTGAGCCGCCGACCTTTTCCTTGTACGTGAAATATTCGAGCCGTTGTTTTGATGTTAGCTGTGTGTATTTTTTAAATAGCTGATTTAAATACCTTTCTAACAGTGAGCGTGATATCAAAACATCAGAAAGTAACCAAGAGATGCATTTACTTAAATAAATTGAAAAAAAGAAAAAAACCGCATTTTAGTTTTCAGATATGTTATATATATTAAATAGACCTTTCTAAATTTTTTTTTTAAATCGCTTGGTTTTTGAAATTGGTGATTAGTTTACGCGTGAAAACAAAACATCAGAAAGTAACCAAGAGATGCATTTAAAAAACTAACTAATGGCGGCGATATACCAACAGGTTATCATAACCTCTAACGAGATTTTTAGCCGAGCTTCTCTTTCCAACTTGTGGTGTGTTGCTTTTTAGTTTTCCTACAGTTGGCGGGACCTACAGTTTTTTGCCGACTCCGAACGGCACTTGCAAAGCAAATGAATTGTTTGCTAAGAAGCTTCTCATGGCAGAAATACACTCGGAGAGTTTTCCAAACTACTGCCGAGGGGCGACCCCGTTTAGAAAAATTGTTTTTCCAAATAATTTTTGATGTTACTTTTGCCGGTCATCGAACCGCCACGACTTGGTGTAGAAGGCCGAACACTTAACCGCTACACCACGGCGGTCGCCATTTTAAATACTGATGCTTTAAAATGCATCCCTGCACATTTGAGAACGACAACCCTACCTAGACAAAGAGAGCCTTGAGCGACACGACTGAGAGAATGACGACGACTAAAGTTTGAAGTGCGGAACTGGACAGACGTCACTAAACTATTTTATAGTGCAATTAAATAAAGTTATAGTAAATACTGTATTTGCTGTGTTATTTCTTTATTTGGAAGAACGAACCCCACAAATTGGGGGCTCAACCGGGATTTACGGTCGTGATAAAAGTTTCACACAATTAATAGCAATAATTTACATCGAGTCGATCGCACATTTTCGCTGCACAAAAGCTAGTGCACGCATATATACACGGCATAAGTGCGCAACGAAGCAAGGCAGAGGCAAAGTACATAGCAGCGAAAGGTAGAAAGTTCCGCACTTGTGTCAAAAAGCGTCAAATTTTGCACAAAATAACTTGAAATATCGTGGTTCATAAGTAAAATAAAAGTATACCACATTTAACAATTACCAGAAAAGATAACGGGCCGAAAACGGTGAGGCCATAGCAAATAACGGAGGAAAGCAGTAGTAGATCTCAGCCGAGCAGCGGCAGAACGCATTAGGCAGCAACAGAGCGCAGCATCTGTCGCAGAGACAGAAATAACCAGCGCGCAAGTACAGCAGCGCAAATTAGCAACTGCGAACATCAACATCGAAGTAGAAGAGTGGACGTGCACAAATTACCTATTACATTTTCGTATAGAGAAGAGGCATCGAGTAAAGAGTTGTGTTAGCAGCAACAGTGAAAAGGCCAAACAGGTGTAGAAAATTTGCAAGAACAAGTAAGAGGTTCAAGTAAGAGGTCAAGTTGTGCGTTGGTTCAAGTTCACTGCTGTGGTGCGATAAGTGATGCGTTGAGTGATTTGATACACAGTTGGTTGCATCGTCAAGACAAGCGAAAGCAGAATTGAGTTATTTACGAGAAACGAAGGTGTTTAAGCAGCAGTTAGCTACAGCAAAGCAACAGGCGAGATCATAGAGACGAAGTTGTTCGAGTTATTTGCAGATGAGTATTTATATTTTGTGTAAAATATGTTTGACCACTGTTTGATATTTCTGGTGAGCGAAGTTAAATACATAAGTGAACTTTGAAAGAAGCAAAAGAATATTTGTTCGAAGTTCGAACTAATGTAGATGTTTGACGACGTTTGAGACATTTTCTGTCTAAAGCTAAATAATTAAATTATTCTACTTTAATATTTAATTTATGATTGATTGCGACTAAAATATAAAAGTGAACTAAAGACATAAAGTGGGAAATTTCAGAATTTCGTTCGATTTAAATAAATCTTGGCCGAATTGAAATACTCATGCGATCTGACTACTTAACCAGAGATGTCCGAACAATTTTAAGTTGAGTCAAAAAAGAAAATACTTGTATGTGCTTGTCAGAGTTTTTTTTCCAAAATTTTAATTTGCTACAGAAAATCATTCGATTTGAAATTATAAACACCCTCGTGAAGGGTGGATACCTTGCCGCGGTACGAGGACTTAATTCGATAGCCACAGGGCAACGCTGCCCTTGTCATCATAGCTCCAAACGGCACTTCATCACGAGAGCAGCCTAGCCTCTCTGGCGCGACGACAAAGATCTTCCCCCTCCCAATCCAGGGTGTTATGCCAAACCGTGCCCATTGGACGTTTGCAGCCGGGAGGCAAATCGTGGCTGTATTTGAACGGAGCCTCTCTGATACCGGGTCGCCTCAGAGAGTAAGCATGGCCTTACCGCGGTACGAGGCTCTGCCGCGGCGGACGACACATTTTCCCCTACTCTTCCCTTGGCCCTAAGTTGGCCTTGTCCGGCGATGGGTCGTACAAACAAGATGAACTCAAATAACGTAAGTAAAAATGAAAAACCTAAAAAACAAACAACGCCAAATTTCACTCCTCAGCAGAGTAGAGCTATGGAGGAGCAAGCGAGAAAACAAGAACAACGCCGGAGGACACTCCCATCAACCGCTGATCTGAAAACCAGTCTCTTTACGTCTGTGGCAGCGGTCCCACGACCTGGCCTCGGAGTTTCGAATGAGAAGGAAGCTGCAACTGAGATTTCGGCAAAGGGAGCTACCGCGATGGCAACTACGGCTCCGCACTCCCGGGAGACATCTCCCCGCCGCTTCACATACCACGAGAAAAGATTGGCTGCAAAGATCCTGAAGAGGTATGAAGGGGTACCGCAAGAATCGCTGTCGCCGAATTCCACAAAATCGGTAGAGCTAGCGAAAGCTGTGATACCGGATTTCCAAAATACTCACATGCCAAAGAGGTTAAAAGTTAACCCTTTCAAACGCCAGAGATCGGACCTGGAGTTAAATCCCCCTCCCAAGCGGCATCAGAATACCCCTGGAGCGGGCAAAATAAGCTTTGCGGCTGTAACCAAGGACAGGATCCTTATAGGCGTCCTTGACCGAAGCAATGACCGTCTGGCCATCCCCAAGGACCGGTGGCGTTACGTGCGAAATGAACTCGGCAACATTCTTCTCAACGTTGCTCCGGGTTTTCCGGGTAGTTAGGCGCGAGTAACGGATGCCGCTTGACACCAGGATCAGATTAAATTACTCACATGCGAGGATGCAAAAACTGCAGCACTGTACAAGGCAGCAGCTGCTAAACTGGGTCGTCGACTGGAAGGACATTCCAGCTCGTTCAAGGGCAAGGGCATGGATTCCGGCCATCTCTGACGAACCCGAGAGAATTCTCGGGATGCTACGGCTAATGAATCCGTCCCTTCCAACGCATGACTGGAGTGTCAATCTGGTCGGGGATGCGGTAGGGCCCGACAGACAGGTGGTGTTCACCATGAATAAAGAATTAATCGAGCCCCTTAAAAGGTGCAATGGCCTAGTACACTACAGCGTAGGCCATATCGTTATCCACGTATATCGTGGTGATGCTCAGCGCGTTGCCTTCTCGGCTGCTCCGAGGGAGCTGGAAGACAAAATACCGGAAGAGGAAGCGGAGGATTCCGATGCGGAAAGCATGTTATCCGCCACGTCCCTTGGCGATAGTGCTGTGATCAACTCGGAGATGGACAGCCTACAGGACGAGGAAGTCCTCGACGTCACGGTGGTAGCAGCCAACGCTGGGCGATTAACATCTAACGCTACAGACAGCAGGACTCCCGGAACGCCATATCGGGCACTTGTCGTACATTGTATTTATCATAACCGAAGACGTAGACATGGACTTGCAGGAAATTTAAGATTTGAATTTGGTTGGTTTAAAAGACAAACTTTCGTCTTTAGGGTTGCAAACTAGGGGTCGTAAACGTGAACTCCAAGACATTCTTTTAAACCACTTCGGCCTTTCCAGAGAAGATGGTGATGATTAAATTTCGGATTCGGAAGAAAGTTTCCAGAATAGGTTGAACAATGTGCAAATGCGCACTCAAAACTACTTTAGTCTTCGAGACATAGAAGATACCCTATCATCGTTGTCGGGGTGCGGAAAACCTGACGTTAATCAGTGGTTGGAAGAGTTTGAAACCAATGCAGCTGTCGTTAATTGGAACGATCTGCAAAAATTGATTTATGGCAAGCAGTTGCTGAAGGGTGCGGCAAAAATATCAAAACCGAAATATTATTAAAAGCGAAAGCCATGGTAGTAAGACAGTTCGATGCTTTAAGTGCAGCCAAGTCGGCCACAAGGCAAATGAGTGTCGACATCGCGACCGGAAGAGAAAAAAGAAAACAAAAAAAAAACCGCGTGTAGCCAGTACACGTGAAAGAAGTTAACTTCTTAACCCTTCGTCTTACACATGAGTCCATCCAGACCTTTTCCATTTTTAATCTCAAAAAAGACTACTTTGGGTTAAGTTAGAGGTTTGAAATTTTAGGTAGCTTCCTAAAATTTAATCCTACATCGATCTGTAAAAAAATCATATTATATCTGATATATATAACTAGTTATATAGATACCTATGTTGATTAATACATCACATTCGTAACACTTAGGTCTGGCTGGATCCAGCCACGGCTTTTTATACCTTTCATGAACATGAAATGGTATTATAACTTTGGTCCGATGTTTGTAAATATGAGAAGAAGAAGAGATAGACCCATCAATAAGTATGCCGAAATGATCAGGATGACGAGATGAGTTGATTTAGCCATGTCCGTCTGTCCGTCTGTCTGTTTGAACGCAAACTAGTCCCTCAATTTTTGAGATATCTGGCTGAAATTTTGTATGTGGCCACCATTTTGTAATATAGGAAAATGTAACATATAGCCCCCATACAACCGATTGTTCAGATATAAGGTTTTTTGGCCAAAACTTCTGCAATTAAAAAGTTAGGAACGTAAAATTTTGCAACTCGAGTACTTTCTATTTATGTAGTGTATATAGTGAAAATCAACAAGATCGGGCAAATGTAACATATAGCCCCCATACAACCGATTGTTCAGATATAAGGTTTTTTGGCCAAAACTTCTGCAATTAAAAAGTTAGGAACGTAAAATTTTGCAACTCGAGTACTTTCTATTTATGTAGTGTATATAGTGAAAATCAACCAGATCGGGCAAATGTAACATATAGCCCCCATACAACCGATTGTTCAGATATAAGGATTTTTGGCCAAAACTTCTGCAATTAAAAAGTTAGGAACGTAAAATTTTGCAACTCGAGTACTTTCTATTTATGTAGTGTATATAGTGAAAATCAACAAGATCGGGCAAATGTAACATATAGCTCTCCTTCAGACTACCTGATCATTGTAGCGTCTTCCAGGCGGAAGTCTCGGCAATCCTGGACGCCGCGGCCTGGTTAAGCAAACGTGTTATCGGAGAAGATATCGCTATTTTCAGCGATAGCCAAGCGGCCATCAAATCCCTTGGCTCATACACGTTCAACTCTGAACTGACGCTCAGCTGTCGACGATCTCTTCAGGAGATGGCCCAACAGAACCGCGTAAACCTCATATGGGTCCCGGGACATAGGGACATTGAGGGAAACTGTAAGGCAGACGAGCTTGCCAGGCAGGGCACGACCAAGCAGGTTCTTCAGGATAAAGAGCGCTTAGGTATGCCGTTTGCCACATGCAAACTAATGCTGAAGGAGCACACACTCCGTCAAGCCAACGAAAGATGGCTGCTATCCCCAGGGTGTCGCATATCGAAACAAACCTGGCCAAAATGGGATCTTCAGCGGCATATTCATGCTTGAGGTAGTCAGAAATTACAACAAAACTATGGAGATTGATGTCAGTCCCATCGTTGTAATAAATTACTTGTGGATGCAATGTGGATTTACTACGAAAGAATAATTTTCAGAAAAATCCACTAGATTTTCTCTAGTGGTAGCAAAATAGATGGCTTCACTTTTCGCTATAAAATCGTGTTTTGCATAAATTTTTAAGTTAGCTTCCAAAAAGTATTGGTTTTGTCTTTTACAAAGTGGCCGAATATGACCCTCAAAATCCATTTTTGGTGAAACGTTTTCTCAAAGCTGTGGCAATAAAGAACACGCGAAATTATCACTCTTTTATACCAATTAACTGACGAAAAATTGCTTGCCGAGGTTATTCAGCATCAGAAGCATTCATTGAGAATCCGATCTTCTGATAAGTCCTAAGTATTTCTATCTCTCGATGTGATTTTTTTTATTGAAAATGTAATATTGCAATAAATTGATGTTTGCGACTTTCTTCGCGGTCTTATATTATGATATCAAACAAAAACTTTGAGTTTTATGTGCCCTAGAAGTATTGTGTTGCAGCAAGACTCGATGATATCTTATTTATATATTTTATTATTTTTTTTTTAATCATATCTTTTAAACAAAAAATCCGCACACTTTGAAATTTTTATATGTTATTACATAAAGCTTAAAGAATATTTTGCATTTTTTTTCAGAATTTTTGGTGCTCCAGAACGACATTTTGCAAAAAACTTGCATTAAAAAAAATTTATAAACAAAAAACTGGGAAAGAATTTGCATTATAAACTACTACAAAATAGTAAAAAACTGTGAAAATTTCTTCTCATTTGAGCAAATAGATCAAAAGATATATCAAAACGAAAAAACTGTCAACAAAAATAGTTATGCCAATAATTCGCATAATAATTTTTTTTTTTGAAATTATAATTTGGGAATCACTTTCAATACAGACAAAGAAAGCCTTGAGCGACACGACTGAGAGAATGACGACGACGCAAGTTTGAAGTGCGGAGCTGGACAGACGTCACTAAACTATTTTAAAGTGCAATTAAATAAAGTTATTGTAAATACTGTATTTGCTGTGTTATTTCTTTATTTGGAGGAACGAACCCCACAAATTGGGTGCTCAACCGGGATTTACGGTCGTGATAAAATTTTCACACAATTAATTGCAATAATTTACATCGATTCGATCGCACATTTTCGCTGCACAAAAGCTAGTGCACGCATATACACACCTCATAAGTGCGCAACGAAGCAGGGCAGAGGCAAAGTACATAGCAGCGATAGGTAGAAAGTTCCGCACTTCATTTGTGTGAAAAAGCGTCAAATTTTGCACAAAATAACTTGAAATATCGTGGTTCGTAAGTAAAATAAAAGTATACCACATTTAACAATTACCAGAAAAGATAACGGGCCGAAACCGGTGAGGCCATAGCAAATGACGGAGGCAACAGCAACAGAGCGCAGCATCTGTCGCAGCGACAGAATTAACCAGCGCGCAAGTAACAGCAGCGCAAATTAGCAACACCGAGCATCAACATCGAAGAGTAGAAAAGTGGACTTGCACAAATTACCTATTACATTTTGGTATAGAGAAGAGGCATGGAGTAAAGAGTTGTGTTAGCAGCAAGAGTGAAAAGGCCAAACAGGTGTAGAAAGTTTGCAAAGAACAAGTTAGAGGTTCTAGTTGCGTTGAAAAAAATGTATTGTGGAAGAAAGTTGTGACCAAAGTTAAAAATGTAAAACCCAATATAAGACTGGACAGCACCACAGCGCAGAGAAAATTCTTAAATCTCTTGGTAACGTACAGGCTTGGATTGTTTTGTTAAATACACGGTGTGATGTTCCTTTTGCAATGTTGAAGCGATCCGAAACCTGACGGAACGTCACCCTGCTATTACATAGCTTCCATAATGTCATGTACAGACAGTTCTCTAACGAATGACCATCATGGCCAAGCCTTGCAGTTACCCAGTGTGGAGTCAAAGCCTTTTCCAAAGCCTAATTAAAGTGAAACTATAAATTATGAAACTTATAAAAAACTAACTTACTGAAACTATAAATTATATATTATAAACTTATAAAACCTTACTTTAAAAGTGGCCCAATTTATTCGGAAATGGCAATAGAAAATGTCCTCGGGAAACGACTTTATTGTTTCAATAAAAGATTTGTTTTTAGGTATTTTTCTTTTTAAAGACAAACATTTGTACCTAAACATTTTTCTCTTTAATTTCAATAGCCTTCTTTTTCTTAAATTTAAAGAACATCTATCATTTCTTTGCTCACAAATTTCGTCTAGTGTAAGATTCAGCAAAATTTCCATTTTAGCATCATACGCGTTCAAAAATGCAAACAAACAAATCTGCAAATTGTCAAAAAATGTATAAGAAGTATCAAATGTCAAACTTGCAGTGCTGCCACCGTTGCTTATGCTGCAAGTCATGCTGCATTTACGAACACAGCCAAATACTTTTTGATGCCCAATGCTTTCGAGCAACTACAATGCCTTCTATGCCACACATCTTTTTCAGGTACTAAGTAAGCTATTTCCACTAAAAAGACATTCTGAGCTTTTCCATAAAAACATAAATGATCTAACCGAAACTAAAAGGAAAGAATTATTTATAGAAGAAAAATATTTTAGTTTCTTTTTACATTGATTTTCCCCACCGGCCCCTTCCATTTTAGCCAACCAACTTTTAATTTGGTTAATATATAAATATTTTATTTTCTAAATAATTCTTAATTTTTAGTTTGGGTTAATTCATTTATGTTTTTATGGAAAAACTCAAAATGTCTTTCTAGAGGATATAGCTTAGCATTGAAGTTGCTCGAAAGCATTGGGCATCATATAATTTTTTCATATAACGTTGTGCGACGTGGTATAAAAGCGCATGAAAACGAATTATGCCTGCCCGCAAGCTACTGAACGATGCGACGCTAGCAGATGATCATTTGACTTTTGCGCTCTTACTACGACAAAACGAGAGAGTATAGCAATCTGTTTGAGTAGAGCATTGCATCTCAGTGCCATGAAATGAAGATATCTGTCTTAAAGTGACCTAAAGCGACCCCAAGGGATCCCAAATTGGGCCCAAAATGGTCTTAAAGTGATCCCATAGTGACCTAAAGCGACCCCAAGGGATCCCAAAGTGGCCCCAAATTGGGCCCAAAATGGTCTCAAATTGAACCCAAAATTGTCTTAAAGTGATCCCATAGTGACCTAAAGCGAGCCCACGGGATTCCAAAGTGGCCCCAAAACGGTTCCAAAATGGCCAGAAAAAAAAGGTCTTGACGCTAGCAGATGATCATTTGACTTTTGCGCTCTTACTACGACAAAAAAAAAAAGAGTATAGCAATCTGTTTGAGTTGAGCATTGCACCTCAGTGCCATGAAATGACGATATCTGTCTTAAAGTGATCACATAGTGATCTAAAGCGACCCCAAGGGATCCTAAACTGGCCCCGAAATGATCCCAAATTGGCCCCAAAATGGTCTCAAATTGACCCCAAAATGTTCCCAAAGGACTCAAAATATCGTATGCACGTACGGACATACTGACTCTGATATACGGATCTACATAAATCCGTACAAACCCCCGTTACAAACTCCCGTTATATTAACAGAACTATTATACCCTGCTGATTCTGTAAATGTATTCTGCCCCCGGTGGGGCCACTCTGACATACTTGGTTTAAGGGCTCACCGAGGTTTTTGCGTAGCGTCTGTTCACCATGAGATGCGGCTGCAAGCGGGCGTCTGTCTTGAAGCAAGCGGCTCGCTATATAAATGTGTAAATATTTTCCAAAACCCCGAAACGGGTTGTGCCCTGGGTTTGGGACCCGCCACGTAAAAAACTTAATTCCAATGAAAAAAAAATGCAAAGCCTCGGATGAGAACCCCCTTTAATGTTGACGACCCGGCAAAACGAATAAGGCATAAAGATTTGGATATTAGGGCATGTACCGGGAATGTCCGGACCCTTTCAAGGGACGGTACCGCTGCCCGACTGGTTGATGTCCTCGTAGGCGCAAAGGCCGACATCACCGCCCTGCAGGAAATGCGATGGACAGGGCAAGGAAAGACGACCATCGGTCCTTGTGACGTATACTACAGTGGCCAGACACGCGGCAAAGCGCGTGGTGTAGGATTCGTGGTGGGAAAGAGACTTCGCCGCCAAGTATTAGCGTTCACTCCTGTGAACGAGCGTCTCGCTGCGATCCGCATCAAGGCGAGGTTTTTCAACATAACATTTATCTGCGCCTATGCGCCGACTGAGGAGACGGACGACGCAGAGAAGGACTCCTTCTACGATAAACTTGAACAGACTTATGATCGCTGCCTACAGCATGATATCAAAATCGTGCTCGGCGACTTTAATGCCAAGGTGGGCAAGGAAGGAATCTTTGGTCCCACAGTTGGAAAATTCAGTCTCCACGATATAACATCCCCCAACGGCACTAGGTTGATTGACTTCGCCGCTGCTCGCAATATGGTCATCAGTAGTACCAGGTTCCAGCATAAGCGAATACACCAAGCCACATGGCTGTCCCCTGATCAAAGAACTAGAAACCAGATTGATCATGTCTTGATTGACGCCAGACATAGCTCCACCGTTCTGGACGTGCGTACACTGCGTGGTCCCAATATTGACTCTGACCATTATCTTGTCGCAGCCAAGATACGCACACGCCTCTGTGCAACGAAGAAAGTGCGCACAGTAACGGAAGGAAAGTTTGACGTCGAGAAGCTGCGCATGACACAGACAGCTGATAATTTCACAACTCGACTCTCACACCTGCTAGCAGAGGGCAATCCTCGACCTAACGATGTAACCGAGCAATGGAAGCATATCTCTCACTCATTGCGTACCGCCGCTGAGGCCACTATAGGCTTCCAGCGAGCCCGCAAGAACAACTGGTACGATGAGGAATGCAAAACTGCCTCGAAAAAAAAGGACGCTGCCTACAAGGAGACGTTGCGAACGGGCGCAACCCGCAGTGTATGGCAACAATATCGTGAGGCAAAGTAGGAAGAGAGACGCCTTTTCAGAAAAAAGAAAAGTGAGGCCGAAAGGCGTGAGTGTGAGGAGCTTGAGATGCTGTCTGACAGGAATGATGCCCGAAAATTCTATGAAAAGATCCGGCGGATGACGGAAGGTTTTAAGACCGGGGTAAGCTCCTGTAAGGACAATAATGGCGACCTGGTAACCGACGTACAAAGTGTACTTAAATTATGGAGGAGCACTTCTCCTCACTGCTAAATTGCGAGGGAGACGTCGAACCCGATACCCCAATCCCTGACGATGGAAAAGTCGTCCCACCACCTGACTTTGATGAAGTGAGGATAGCTATATCCCGGCTCAAAAACAACAAGGCGCCTGGAAAAGACGGACTACCCGCCGAGCTGTTCAAACGCGGAGGCGAAGAGCTGGTAAAAAGCATGCATCAGCTCTTATGCAGAATATGGTCAGACGAATGCATGCCTCCGGATTGGAATTTAAGTGTGCTTTGCCCAATCCACAAGAAAGGCGATCCCGCTAACCGCACCAACTACCGCGGAATTAGTCTTCTTAATATCGCATATAAGGTTCTTTCTAGCGTGTTGTGTGAAAGGCTGAAGCCCATCGTAGACAAACTGATTGGACCTTATCAGTGTGGCTTTAGACCTGGTAAGTCTACCATCGACCAGATTTTCACGATACGCCAAATCCTGGAGAAGACCCATGATAAGAGAATCGACACTCACCATTTTTTTGTCGATTTTAAAGCCGCTTTGACAGCGTAAAAAGGAGTTGCCTGTATGCCGCCATGTCTGAATTTGACTTCCCTGCAAAGCTTATACGGCTTTGTCAAATGACGTTGAGCAATACCAACAGCTCCGTCAGAATCGGGAAGGACCTCTCTGAGCCATTTGAAACCAAACGAGGCTTCAGACAGGGCGACTCCCTTTCGTGCGATTTCTTCAATCTGATGCTGGAGAAGATAATTCGAGCAGCAGAGCTAAACCGCAATGGTACAATCTTTTACAAGAGCATGCAATTGCTGGCGTATGCCGATGATATTGATATCATTGGCCTTAACAACCGCGCCGTAAGCGCTGCCTTCTCTGGACTGGATAAGGAAGCGAAAAAAGTGGGTCTTGCCGTGAACGAGGACAAGACGAAGTATTTGCTGTCATCAAAGAAAGAATCGGCGCACCTGCCATGTCACTGTTGATAGTTACAAATTTGAAACTGTGAGGGACTTCGTCTATTTGGGAACCAGTATCAACACCGAAAATAATATCAGTCTAGAAATCCAGCGGAGAATCACTCTTGCCAACAAGTGCTACTTTGGACTGAGTAGGCAATTGAGAAGTAAAGTCCTCTCTCGAAGAACAAAGATCACGCTCTATAAGTCTCTCATCATACCTGTCCTGATGTATGGCTCAGATTCATGGACAATGTCAAGAGAAGATGAGATGGCCCTTGGAGTATTTGAGAGAAAAGTTCTCCGGAAGATTTATGGTCCTTCCCGTGATGCCAACGGCGAGTATAGAAGGAAATTTAACGATGAGCTGTACGAGCTCTACGCAGATCTGACCATAGTCCAGCGAATTAAAGCCCAAAGACTCCGCTGGCTGGGACATGTTATGCGAATGGACAAAGAAGCTCCAGCACAGAAGGTTTTCCTATCGTCGCCTGAATTCGGCAGCAGAGGAAGGGGGAGGCCTCGACTGAGATGGAAACAACAGGTGGAGGATGACTTGAACTCCCTTGGGGTTTCCAATTGGCGTGCGTTATCGCTAAAAAGGAATGACTGGCGTGCTTTGATACGAAACGGCCAAAATCGCTTAGGCGGTTAAGCGCCAATAAATGATGATGATGATTATACCCTGCGTGCAGCTGGGTATAAAAACAAACATAGCTTGTCATGAGATTAAAAAATTAAAAAAGAGCCGTGGCTAGATTCTAAAAATTACATAGAAACGTGTGTGGGTCCAGCCAGACCTATGTGTTACGAATGTGATGTATTAATCACCATATCTATATAACTAGATATATATATCAGATATCAACATGATTTTTTTACATATCGATGTAGGCTTAAATTTTAGGAAGCTATATAAAATTTCAAACTTCTAACTTAACCCAAAGTCGTCTTTTTTGGAGGTTAAAAATGGAAAAGGTCTGGCTGGAGTCATGTGCAAGACGAAGGGTTTTTCTATAAATAATTCTTTCCTTTTAGTTTCGGTTAGATCAGTTACATATGTTTTTATGGAAAAGCTCAGAATGTCTTTTTAGAGGAAATAGCTTAGTGTCTGAAAAAGAGGCGTGGCATAAGACGCATTGGAGTTGCTCGAAAGAATTGCGCATCATAAAGTTTTTATCGTATGGCATTATGCGACGTGGTATAGCAGCGCATAAAATCGAAAAATGTACGCGCATACATTCTTGTCTTTTTGATTGCCCACAAGCTACTTAACGATGCGACCATAGCAGATGGGCACTCAACTAGTCGTTTTTCACTAACACTGCTGCAGTTACTAACATTACTGCAATTAGAGTTTTGGTGACCGCTGCTTTAAGACCATTTTGGGGCCAATTTGAGATCATTTTGATGTCACTTTGGAATCCCTTGTTGTCGCTTTGGCTCAATATGGGATCACTTTAGGACCATTTTGGGGTCAATTTGAGACCATTTTCGGGCCGATTGGGGACCATTTTGGGGCCACTTTGGGGTCGCTTTGGGTCACTATGGGATCACTTAAAGACCATTTTGGGGCCAATTTGAGACCATTTTGGGACGAATTTGTAACCATTTTGGGACCACTTTAGGATCCCTTGAGGTCGCCTTAGGTCACTATGGGATCACTTTAAACCATTTTGGGGTCAATTTGAGACAAATTTGGGGCCACTTTGAGGTCTCGTTGGGACCATTCAAAGCAGTCTAAAAATGACCCTAAAACCTATACACTATAAAATTATATTCGAATACAAAAAAAAGACAATAGCTAATAAACAACTATTCGAATAGTTGAACAAAACTTCTGCATATGAACACATTTGTACGTGCAAACCATTTGCGTTTCATCCAGTAGTTCAATACAACTATTCGAATAAACGAATAAATAATTCGAATAAATATTAGTCGACTTTTTTTCGCGTCGATTAAAAGAGTTGTTTATACGAATAGTCCCACCAATCGATAAAAATTAGCTAATTAGCGAAATCCGTCATGCATAACCAGGCGATCATAAAAATTAGCGCAGAACTTGCACCATCTTAGCCATACTCAACGATGACGGACGTTGTAAAATAATTTGTCTGTACGCACAAACATTCATACTCGTTGAGTTATGTATGTGTGTAAAAAGTCGCATAAGCTTTTGTCCTCGTACATTGCGTGCGTAAACCCACACGATATGGTTTCTGCGCTTGTTTGAAAGCGACTGCAATTATTTTTCATCCCCAAAAGAAGCGACGTTCTCTGGCCCATGAGAGTGAATGCAACACCGATTGTCATCGTGTCAGCTGGCTTACGAACAAACATTCATACTCGTTTAGTTATTGATATTGCTTTCTTGTTTTTATGAGTGCCTAGGTATACAACTTAAGAAATCAGCTAAAATTACTCAATTTATTTCTATTTCTGTTGCATAACTTCCGTTGCATTGTCATCCATTTTCTCAAATTTTACTCTCAATCAAAAACTTCATATCGCCGCCTGAGAAGTTAACTTCAAAAACTTTATTAATTATTGATCAAATAAATGAAAGATAAACTAGAGTAGAGTAATAGAAAGTGAATGAAGGGAAACCTTAACTCTGAGTTAATTTGAAAACTAGTCAAAAAAGTATGCGTTTAACCGCCCATTTCACGCTAACTCTGAGTTATAAATGAAAATAAAACTGTATTACTAGTAGGGAATAAGCAGAAATAAGAGGAATGTATAAAAAAGAAAGGAACGTAAGGAAATAAAAAAGAAAATGAGGGCAAAGGAAGGAGTTTCAAAGAAGATAATAGCTAAATTAGAATAAAGTAGAAATGCGGAAATCGTGTCAAACAAAATCTGCGAAGCAGTGTTACATACTTAAACAAATGAAAAATTATTTAGGCGTTTTTATTATCATAGAAATTTTGCGTCAAAACGATAGCGTTGTTACTTCCTTACTGTCGGTGAAGCAACTGACGTGAAAATTTTGTTCTTAGCACCACTGTAGCGAAGTTACTCCCGCATTTACCAATACAAACTCAAATTTAAAACGCCGACCCTGCGCGCGAGCATGTTAGGGCTCGACGTAAAATTTCACGTGTGTGGCGTACTGGCGAGTCGTTGTCAAAAAATTTATATTTTTGGCGAGCGGCGCGCGAGCAAGTTCGTGGTGTGTGGACGCTTTACCGGTAAACATCGCGGAAAAATTAACGCTTTTGCTAGACTTGTTTACTCTTCAATAACAAGTTCACAATGAGGTTCGACGCGCCATTTACGCGCCGCTCGGTCGGGTATGGCCGACGTGGGACAACGTTTTGCTTAAGCTAGCAGACACGATGACAATCGCTGTTGCATTCACTTTCATGTGCCAAAGAACTACGCTTCTTTGTTTAGATTTTAGGGATGAAAAATAATTTCAGTCGCTTTCAAACAAGCGCAGAAACCACATTGTGTGGGTTTACGCACGCAATGTACGAGGACAGTAGCTTATGAAACTTTTTACACACATACATAACTCAAGTAGTATGAATGTTTGTGCGTACAGACAAATTATTTGGCAACGTTACGTCTGCGATGAGTATGGCTGAGATGTTGCAAGTTCTGCGCTAATTTTTATGTAATGAACTAGCAATAAAAACCTACTAGGCCAAGCGCTTAACATGTAGGCAAGTTCGATAAAGTCGATAGAACCACCAATTATGCCCGTTCTTCAAATCCTTATACGAGTGGTTTCATAAAATCCTCATATAACTCTGTTGAATTTTAGTGGCCTAGCATGAATAATTCCATTTTTATGTGAGGTGCCCGCACTTCGGGAAAAGATGGGTTCGTGTGTAGAAGTCCACGCAAGTGGGGAAAGCTTCTGACCGCCATTCAACTGGGAATGGCCAGAGCGATTCTTCTATGTGCGGTCCAAGCAGCTCACTACGTCCGGGAAAGCCCACGTATCCTCTGGATAGCCACTGAACACCCGCTCGGTGGTGAACTAATGTGAGAAGGCGACAACCTGGCAAGGCCACTCCGACATAATTGGGTTAAGGGCTTGTCAGGGGACTCCAACAGCAGCGTTTGTCATCATGAGATGCGGCTGCAGCGGGCGTCTGTCTTGGATCAAGCGGCTCGCTATGTAAAGGTGTAACTTAAATCCAACTCCCCGAGAAACGGGTTGTGCGGCGTCGGTTTTGTGGTAGGAAAGAGACTTATAAAACCTGTAGTGTCCTTCACAGCCGTGAATGAGAGTCTCGCCACAATCCGAATTAAACTGCGATTTTTCACCATATCGTTTATCTGCGTGCACGTATCCAGCACCAGGTTCAAGCATAAAAAGATCCATTAAGCCACATGGCTATCGCCAGATCGGAAAACACGAAACCAGATCGATCACTTTGTGATAGACGGACGGCAAGCTTCCAGCGTAACGTACGATGAGGGGCCCAAACACCGACACCGACACTACTTGGTAGCAGCCAAGATTCGTACCCGCCTAAGTACAACAAAAGAGGCGCCACAAAAAACGCAAGGAAAGCTGGACGTCGAAAAACTGCAGCCACAACAGGAAGCCAATCATTTCGCAGAACGACTCGCACACCTGCTCTCTGAGAGTACAACGGAGTACATGAGCAGTGGGAACATATCTCCGGAGCACTTCGTCCCGCAGCCGAACAAGTAATTGGATTACGGCAAGTGAAAAAAAAGCTGGTACGATGATAGAGAGTGCAAAGACACAGTCAAAAGAAAGGACGATGCCTATAAGGCGACGTTAAAAGCGGATGCGACGAGGAGCGTGTGTAAAAACTACCGTGAGATGAAGAGGGAAGCGAGATGGCTTTTGCGGGCGAAGAAAAGAGAAGCGGAAAAGCGTGAAATCGAAGAGCTGGAAATTCTAGCCAGCAGAAGCAACGTCCGAAAATTTTATCAAAAATCCCGACGAATGACGGAAGGTTTTAAACCTGGGGCAAACTCCTGTAAAAATGACAACGCGACCTGGTGGCAGGTGTTCAGAGAGTACTAAGTTTATGGAGGGATCACTTCTCTGCCCTTCTAAACGGAGGAACAGAGCAACAATCCAGAGAAGATGACGAACCCAACCCCACAATCGAAGACGATGGAATCGAAGTTCCACAACCCGACTATAACGAGGTGCGAATAGCTATATCACGGCTAAAAACAATAAAGCGGCGGGTGCTGATGGCCTGCCCGCTGAGCTATTCGAATGCGGCGGAGAGCAGCTGGTACGGTGCATGCACCAGCTCTCGTGTAGAATATGGACGGATGAATGCATGCCTGAAGATTGGAATCTAAGTGTTCTCTGCCCTAGCCATAAGAAGGGTGATTCCGCAAACTGCACCAACTATCGTGGGATCAGCCTTTTGAATATCGCATATAAGGTCCTATCAAGCTTATTGAGCGAAAGACTGAAGCCTGACGTAAACCGACTGATTGGACCTTATCAGTGCGGCTTCAGACCTGGTAAATCCACGATGGACCAGATTTTCGACACACACCATCTCTGATTTTAAAGCCGCCTTCGACTTCAGTTTCAGAAGTGCAAAACAAACTGTAATGCTTGCGTTTCAAATGCCTTTTATAAATATTAGCACTACCAAACAATTGTTGGCAAATTTGGCACCGCAACCTGTCGCTGCTAAACAAATGAATTATTTTCAAGTGCTGAACAAAACAGTCAACACCTTGAAAATCTTGCAGGCATAAATCACAGATCATTTTTTTATCAGAGTTTTATTATATTTTTTTCACCTTCACAAACACCAATCGTCATAGAAATGTATAAAGAGCATGAAAAACGTATGAAGTTGTATGAATACATTCATTGACTTTATGAAACTGCTTTATTAACTCAATGAATAGTTCATAGAAATGTATGAAGAGCATTGATAAACATTGTTCATGAAGCATAAAATCGAGAAAAATTATTATTTTGGTTCTAAAACTGCTTCATGAATTTTCATTCATTGAATTTATGTACATTTTCATAAATTTCTATGAAAGTATTCATTTAATTTATGAAAAACTCATTAAAATCAATGAAAAACAAAAGAGAGAGGGTTTATGAACGCCGTTCATGAAAAAAGTATGAATAATTTTTGCAGTTTTCTTCCAGGGGTTTAATATTTTTAAGTAAAAATTTATAAGGATTTAGCACTTTTTTGACACCGTGTACATTAGGTTGTATCGAAAATAAAGTTTAGTGTGTTTCACCTTTACTTGAAAGCTTTCGTCAAAAATTTGTTGGCTCTGGCCGATAGTAGTCATATGAAATGTTTTGGCTTACACGGTGAGCTTAAACAAGTTATTATCAAAAGACAAAGTAACCAAGATATTATTTCATGGTTGTATTCTTGGACATATTAAAAGATGTTCTGAGCCAAAATTGAAATCAATTCATCGGGCACATTTTGAGAAATTCCATGTTTTTTAAAAATTGGTCCACTTTTTCTCTTCATGGGTGCCTCTGTTCTTTTTATGGTACCCCCGGTAAAATGACTGTTCTGTTCTTCTAGTATATGAGTGTATAGTAAAATTCATTATAGTAAAAATACATTTTAAGACGTTTATTATTTAGTATTTATCATATTTTAATATAAACATAAAAAGGTTTACAGTTTCTTTTAAATATGAAGACTATTATATTCACATAGAGTTTTCTTCAAATTCTCCATATAATTTGGGTTATTTGGTTTAGTTCGATACTTATTATCCCATGTTTTTTTGAAATCATAGTGCACAGCCTTCATGGCTTGCTCTGAATAATACCCTAATCCTATTCCCTGCCTTGAACAAAAATCTTCTATATGAAAAAAAAACTGCATGCACTTTAGGGGTTATGGGTATAGAAAGATCGTTGTAACTCTTTCGGAAATTAGAAATACAGTTAATATAATTACTTTTCAAATCAATAGTGAAGCAAGATTCGACCACTGAATGAAAATCGTTAAAAGCTTTTACGTATTTTAGGCACTCTAAAGAGTTACAACGATCTTTCTATACCCATAACCCCTAAAGTGCATGCAGTTTTTTTTCATATAGAAGATTTTTGTTCAAGGCAGGGAATAGGATTAGGGTATTATTCAGAGCAAGCCATGGAGGCTGTGCACTATGATTTCAAAAAAACATGGGATAATAAGTATCGAACTAAACCAAATAACCCAAATTATATGGAGAATTTGAAGAAAACTCTATGTGAATATAAAGTCTTCATGTTTAAAAAAAACTGTAAACCTTTTTATGTTTATATTAAAATATGATAAATACTAAATAATAAACGTCTTAAAATGTATTTTTACTATAATGAATTTTACTATACACTCATATACTAGAAGAACAGAACAGTCATTTTACCGGGGGTGCCATAAAAAGAACAGGGGCACCCATGAAAGAAAAAGTGGACCAATTTTTAAAAAACATGGAATTTCTCAAAATGTGCCCGATGAATTGATTTCAATTTTGGCTCAGAACATCTTCTAATATGTCGAAGAATACAACCATGAAATAATATCTTGGTTACTTTGTCTTTTGATAATAACTTGTTAAGCTCACCGTGCTTACAGTAATTTTTGGATTCATTTGTACCTTATAATATTCTAAGTTTTTATCTAAATAATTTTTTATATTTTTATTTACAAATTTGTACTTCACAGTTATCTTGAAAACAACCTTATTGAGAGAATACACAGAGGCACATTCGCAACCTTAAATCAACTAAGTTACATGTAAGTTAAAAAAAATCCCTGCTACTAACTCTTAGATTTTCATTTACCATTCAACTAGCTAAGTGGATAAGAAATTACTCACCAATCAGTTTCCTTTCGAAGTGATACAAATAAGCCTTCCTTAAACTAGAACGTGTTCCCCACCAAGTCTATTGTTTAGGCCTAGAGCCTAAACCTAAAATCTCCACCGGTCGCCCTCGTAATATTCTTATATACTTATAGTTAACATTAGCGGTCGAACTGTTTATGTTAACTATGTTAAAATATCGCTGGAAATAATAAACAGTTCGACCGGCAAAAACTGGCAAGTGCAAACCTTCCATTCCGGCACTTGGATTACGAACTCAGCGGTACCAGACGTGTTCCAGCTACCAGATCCAGACTCATTTAAGGTAAACTGCAAATATATATATATTTTTATAATTATTAATATTGGACTTAATACTAAAAATTAAAGTACTTATTTGAATTAAATTCTAATACTCGCTTTTCTTTTATTTCCTTTTGGTGCACTTAATAACTTGACCGAGAGCTGCGTCCGGTCAAGACATTGGTCCATCTTCGCCATTTAAATAATCACCAGCGTTTTTACAGTCCACTCAACAAAAAATCAGTATATTAATTTGCGAGCAACACATTTTGGAAAAATTTTTTCATCCATACCAGCTACGAGCGTTTTTTTTGGATAATTTGCATCAGCAACAACAACCTTGGGTGAATTTTTAATAGCAGCAGCATCAGCTCTATAAATTTTTAACATCAGTTCCTGATATAACTAAATAAAAAGTAAAAGGTACGTGGTTTAATTTCAAGTGGTGCAAATTTTAAAATACAGATTTCAGTGTTAAAGTGAATTAATAGATTTGATTGACAGTGCGAGTGATTTTGTGCGCCTTTAGAGCAAAGTGAATTAGTGTTGTTGCAAATAGCCCTTTTGACTATCAGGTCTCACCCCCCACCAGTGGTAAGGTATTCCTGACACAGCTTAAGGGTCTTCAGAGTTTCATACACTCACATATTTGCATAATTCGTTTTTTTTGGAAAAAACATTTAAAGCTGCAAGTATTTTCATTTTCGGGAATAAATTTATTCCATCTCGCTACTTGCACTTTTTATATTTAACATTCCAAAAACAACAACAATTCACTGCTTTTGAATTGCTCTTCATAATTTTCAAAGTTTGGTTAGCACAAGAATCACTCCAAACGTCACATTAAAATTGTTATTAAACAATTCTTTGATTTTTGCGATAATTTAACAAATAATTTTATTGAAATAGAAAATAGTTAGTTATTGGTGGTATAAGTAGTGTTGTTGGAAACTCAAAATAATGTTGCAAGTATTTTTCATTTTCGGGAATAACATTCCAACAACAACAACACTGCACTGTGAACACAACCTCACTTTGCCCCCTCTGAGTTTATCAACTTTCAAAGTTCTTTTTTCGCACATAAATCACTTCACACTTCAATTTGATTTTTAAATAATAATTTAATTAATTAATATTAGAGACGGATTGTTTTTTCTCTCCAATTAAAGCACTACTTGGTTGTTTTTTGGCATTCACTTGACACTTTTTTTCCATCAACATACACACATACAAAGTTTCGTTTTTTGGTTGGCGAGCAATATTATATATATAAAAGTTTTTACAGCACTCTATTAGGGTGGCTCAAATAAATTATTAAAAAATTAAAACTTTAAATCACGATCATTTTTATTTTCCTCGATCTTATATTTGGATTGGTTGGTTTGTTGGCAGGCGTTTGTTTTACACGTCCATATTGGGTTGTTTTGTACAGATTTTGACTCTGTGCTATTTTATAGTTCGGAAAAGAGAAGTTTTTCGTGTAGTTTTTATTCTTGTTGTTTTTATTTCTCTTTTTTTATTTTATTTTGCACACCTTATATATTCGCTTGCCTGACTCAGTCCAAGAGTTCGAAATGGGTTTCATGGCCATAGCCCCAAGCGACCACTCCATATTTTCCCTGAAACTTCAGGAAGAGGAGTGTAGAACCATGTGGACGAAAGCGAAAGCAGCTTTTGGCTTATTGCTAGCTGACGATACGATCACTGCAGCAGAGCTTTTGACAATAAGAAAGAAAAACAAAGCAACCTATGCAGTGTTTGTCCGATGCATGAGTAAAATAGAACTTGCCGAAAAGTTGGAAAAGGTAAAAAAGAAGAGGAATTATCCCTTACGCCGTACCATTTACACCTGCCACCTTGTGATACGGAAGTTTTTAAGGGGGATTATGTGTCATGGCCATCTTTTCGTGATATGTTCGCGGCCATTTATATTCTCAATAAACGACTCTCTCCCATTCAAAAACTGTTTTACTTGACACAAAAGACACAAGGTGAGGCGCAAGAAATTGTCAGAAAATGCGAACTGACAAATGAAGGCTTTAACGTAGCCTTGAAAAACCTTTGTGATAGGTATGAAAATAAGAGAATTCTGGTCAATTCCCAACTGAAAGTTTTATTCAATCTCCAAGCGGTTGAGACTGAGTGCGGCACATCGATTAAAAGACTGCAACGGGATATAAACAATTGTATATCCTCATTAGAATGTCATCATATTGACATCTCGAACTGGGACCCAATCATAACTTATCTCTGTTCAACAAAATTACCTGATGTCACACTTTCGCTGTGGGAACAGTCAGTGGAAAAGAAGACAGAAACTTCCAAGTGGCAGGATATGGATCGATTTCTGACAAATCGGTTCCAAACGTAGAATCATTTTCGGGTTTAAGAGGAATCATGCCAAAGCCAACTACAAAGGTGGAAAGCAATACGCATTCCTCTAAACCACCGCAAAAGAAGCTTGGTACATTCCAAGTTAGCGTCGCGAAAAATGCATGTAAAATGTGCCAAAGTACCGACCATAGAGTATACGGGTGCCCTAAATTTAAAAACTTAGAACCATCCGATAGAGTTGCCTTTGTGAAAAAAATGGTTATTGCTGAATTGTCTCATAATGGGTCACACAGTGTCTAGATGCACAAGTCCTTACAATTGTTTCACGTGCCATTCTAGACATCATACTCTTTTGCATTTGCAGATAGTAAAATCCCAAAATGCACAGGTGAGAGAAACCAGCGATCGGCCGATGAGGCACCATGCACATCTGCACAAGCTCAATTCAAAAATGAGTCTGCAAACCAAGAAAAGGCAAATAAATCGGTAAATTTAAAATCGAATTTGGCGAACACAAGTAAAGGTGTATTATTAGGGACGGCTCGAGTAACCATTCATTATTATGGTGTAGATTTTTCGGCCAGAGCTCTTATAGACTCTGGCTCTGAATGCTCTTTTATTACCGATAGACTTAGACGAAGAATAAACTTTCGGGCATTAATAATTCAATTTCTGCGCACGTGAAAGAGGCTTGCGCTTACAATTACGATCACCAGTGGACCCACTTATTTCCATTGATGCTGTGGTGCTAGTTTTACCACACTTAACAGGTAATTTGCCAACTTGCGATGTAAGTGCGCTAACCCAGCAAGCATTTCCTGATCTGGTTTTGGCGGATAAAAGGTTCTTTGTCAACGAGCAAGTCAATATTGTTCTAGGAGGAGACCTATATCCGCAAATTATCTTGAGCGGTATTAAGAAGAATATTCTGAATACTCTTTTGGCCCAGGAAACTGTGTTTGGTTGGATATTGACTGGTCAAGCTGACGCAGCTAGTCCAACTAATCACAATCGAGTTTCCTTTTTCAATGAAGTAGCTTTAGACAAGCAGCTAAGCACTTTTTGGGAAATGGAAGATTTGCCTAAAGCTAAAACCCTCACAACGGAAGAATCCCACTGTGAGGAACTTTACAAGCGGACAACTCGACGGGGCTCCGACGGAAGATACATCGTATCACTTCCATTTAGGTCAGAATTCCCCGCTGAGCTGAACCTGGGTCCATCGTTAAGGATAGCGTGCTCTCAGTTCTACAAGAATGAGATAAGACTTTTGAAAAATCCAGAGTTGCAAAGGGAGTACAACAAGGTGATAATGGAATATGAATCCATGGGTCATATGACAAAAATAAAAGAAATTCGGTCGGCCGATGCGGTCGAAAATTACTATTTACCTCATCATGCGGCTCTTAAGGAGGAAAGTATCTCAACAAAAGTTAGGGTAGTTTTTAATGCGTCTTCATCCACCTCGAATGGTGTCAGTTTGAACGATATTCTTCTGCCTGGCCCAGTGCTTCAGGCAGATTTACCCACCTTAATTCTTCGCTGGAGACTTTTTAGATACGTCTTCAATAGCGATATTGAGAAGATGTGTAGGCAAATCCGAGTAGATGCCGATCAAACGAAGTACCAACGAATAGTCTTCCGCTCAAACCCAACTAATGCGATCAGTTTATATGAGCTTGAAACGGTTACTTTCGGTATAAATTGTGCTCCTTACTTGGCAATCAGGACCCTACTTCAACTGGCTGATGACTCCGAGAGTTCTCATCCAATAGCCTCGAATATTTTGCGGAAAAATATGTATGTAGACGATGTTCTCGCGGGTGGGCACACTATTGACTCTGCGATCAGAGCAAGGGATGAAATTTCTGGAGTTTTAAAATCGGCTGGGTATCCACTACGAAAATGGACGGCGAATAGCACCGAAATATTGCAGGGCATTCCAAAAGCTCACTTGCTGAGCGAAGATTTTCTAGAATTCGAAGATTCTAGCAGCGTAAAAGCTTTAGGTATCCGGTGGAATGCTCACTGCGATCAATTTTATTTTCCGACAAAACCAATAGAGAGCGAAACTAAGACCACAAAAAGGGCGATACTGTCTGCGCAAAACTATTCGATTCATTAGGGTGGCTAGCCCCAACTATTATTGTCGCAAAAATTATAATGCAAAATATTTGGTTAGAGGGTACTGGTTGGGATGAAACCGTATCCTCTGCAACATTAGATAGATGGCAAAACTTTACCACAAATTACAAAGATTTAGATAAAATACGGATACCTCGGTGGGTATCATTTTCTCCAACAGGAAATGTAGAAATTCACGGATTTTGTGAAGCCTCCGAAAAGGCATACGCCGCCTACCTACGCGTGAAAAGCGATGACAAAATACTTGTCAACTTACTTTTAGCGAAAACCAAAGTTGCTCCAGTCAAAACAATCTCTCTTCCCCGACTGCAGCTGTGTGGGGCAGTACTACTTGCGGAAATCGTCGAATCAATCATAAGTAACCTCGATTTAAGCCACCTAAACTTTCATCTTTGGAATGATTCCACCATTTGTTTGGCGTGGATTCGTAAACCACCATGCTCATGGTCAACCTTCGTCGCCCATCGGATAACAAAAATCATCTACAAGGTTCGAAATCAGAATTGGTCTCATGTGGACTTAGGTACAAATCCCGCAGACTTAGCAAGCAGAGGTGTATCAGCTCAGGATTTAGTCAACAACACGCTGTGGTGGCAGGGACCTTCTTGGCTCCAAGAAAATGAGAAAAATTGGCCAACTCAGGATACGGATTTCACAACAAACGTCGAGGAAAAACGAGTGCATGTTCATGCAGCAACAACTACGGACAACTTTAGTGACATTCTTGATAGGTTTTCAAGACTACCGCGAGCTTTGAGGGTAATCTCATATGTGTTAAGATTTCTTCAAAGAACCCATCCGAAAACGAAAACTTCTAGCCAACCGGACTCTTGCCTAATTTCATCAGATGAAATTAAATCTACGACTACCCGTCTGATTAAAATCGCTCAGAAGCAACACTACGAAGAAGATATAGGTAAATTGAAAGCTAAAGAACCACTTGAGTCAAAAAGCGAAATAGTTCCATTAAACCCATTCCTCGATAAAGACGAAGTTGTGAGAACGGGCGGGCGTCTTGGTGCATCAAGCGACCTAGCATATTCCGAACGCCATCCAGTTATCTTGCCATACAATTGTAGGCTTTGCCGTTTGTTTGTCCAGTTTGTCCATAACGATTCATTTCCCGGTGAAAATCAACTAATGTTGCGCATTATTCGAACGCAATATTGGACCCCTAAGGTCAAAACTATGATTAGATCCGTAATTCATAATTGTAAGATCTGCACGATCTACAAAAAACGTTCCCCGAGTCAGCTCATGAGGATTCTTCCGCAAGAACGAGCAACTTCTTCACGCGCATTTACCAACACAGGGGTAGATTTTGCAGGGCCATTTGACATAAAAAGTTATAGTGGGCGCGGGTGCCGCACCTCCAAGGGTTACGTTTGTCTGTTTGTATGTTTTTCTACGAAGGCGATACATTTAGAGGCCACTACTGATTTGAGCACTCCTGCGTTTCTAGCAGCCTTTTCAAGGTTCGTAGCTAGACGAGGCTGCCCAAAAAACATTTACTCAGACAACGGAACCAACTTTGTGGGTGCATCCCGCGCGCTCAAAGCAGAGTTTAAGGCATTTCTGGCAGAATCTCGAGCTCAGACGCTATCAAAATATGCTCATCAGGAGTTAACGTGGCATTTCATACCAGCTGGAGCTCCACACATGGGCGGACTCTGGGAAGATGGTGTAAAAAGCTTCAAAAATCATTTTAAAAAGGTATCATGTAATGGGAGATTTACAATCGAGGAGTTCAACACACTTCTATGTCGTATTGAATCCTGTCTTAACTCGCGTCCTCTTAGCCCAGCCTCAAATGAACCATCGGATTTAGAACCCCTTACACCGGGACACTTTCTAGTAGGTGGCCATCTATTAGCCCCACCCGAATTAGAAATCAACGAAAATCCAGCATCGGTAGTTAATCGTTGGGAAAAACCGAAGGCCTTGCATCAGAATTTCTGCATAAGATGGAAAACCGAATATCTTTCGGAATTACAGAAAAGGACAAAATGGAAACATCCTAAATCTAATATTAAGGTTGGAGATATGGTGGTCATCAGGGAGGATAACCTACCACCAAACGAATGGAGACTTGGGAGAGTAGTGGATTTACAACCTGGTTCCGATAACCGGGTACGAGTCGTCGACGTTCGAACAGAAAAGGACCAAGTGACAAGACCACTTGTCAAATTAGTGCTACTCCCCTCAGCTAATACAGAATCTGAGGACCCTACGACATCAAAATCGGCATAAAATTCTAAAAATTCAGCATGTTAACCATTAAATCCCAACCATATATAAAACATTTTTTTTTTAATTGCGTTTTTAAAACCTTTATTCAAACAGTGTAACTAAGCTCTTTTTTAAAAAAAAACCAAAAAAAAAATATTCAAGAAATGTATTTTTTGAGCTGTACCCAACCGAGTACAATGGGATGATATAGGCATACATTGCGTTTATATGAAAATACGTAGTTTTAAATGAAAAGACGTTATTAATTACTTCCTTCGTTATAAGTTCGGTTAACAGTATGAAAGTTTTTGAAACATACTCTCTCTACGCAAAGGGCTACATTGCATAACTCGCAGACCCATCTTATTCTTTGGTGACACTCCCTGCACCTGAGCGGATTCGATATTCTTTTGGGGAAATGGTTATATGAGGAACCAGCTATTGATGACGTCGTGGATCGTTTTGAAGATATTTCCCGGATATTATAATTTCGCAAATAATATCGCACAATTTCACGTTGGTATTGTAACAAGTCGCATTGGCTGTTACTTGCCATTTTGTAAAGTTTCCATGAGTTTACTAAGCACGAGCTTATCATTGTGGTAAAAAGAGGCCACCACCATTTCTTTCCTCGAAACTTTATGCGGTAAGTATTTAAAGCTTGGCCGTGGAGGTCAACTCCTCCCATTGCTGAGTTGTATTCCGCGATCAACTTCGGCTGATGGGCATTGACTTTGCGTCTTTCTTGTCTTGACCATCGTTTGACGGTATGTAAAGGTTCAATTTTATCAAAGTTTGTTCCCACAGTCACAACACTGTTGTCATTCCACTTCACAAACAGTATTCCTGAGTCAGCATACCTAAAAAATTTGATACAAAGTAACTATTAGAGTAAATCATTATGATAAACTTACATAAAATCGAACTCTCCACGTTGTTTCTTTTGTGGTTCTTTCTTCGTTTGAAGAGGACATTTTTTCGTCCGTCGTTCACGAACAGTCCCTGTAGCCTTGAATCCTTTCTCTTTCAAAATTCTAAGAAGGTCATACGATGTAAAAAAATTATCGAAAAACACGATGTGGTCTGACGGATGTTGAATATTTGCCAAAAGATCAAGGACGACTCTTGAACCTAATGGCAGACTTTCTTTTTGATGTTCAATCGTTTTAGCCCCGCAATATGTGTCAAACTCATATAAGTAACCACAGCTACTCGTAACCATCCAATTTTTGTATCCAAAACGAACTGGCTTGCCTCTTATAAATTGCTTTGCGGAATGGCTTCCAAAATACCTAACCATAGATTCGTCAATAGACAGCTTTTGATGCATATAGCCAAACTGACAAATCTTTTTGCATAACATGTTTGAGAGTGGTCTTATCTTTGCCATTTTATCGCTCAAATCCAAATTAGAGTTGTCAACAAGATGTAAAAACTGCTTTATTTCTTGAAAGCGATTTCGCGACATATTGTTGGCTATAAAAGGTGTTCTGGTATCTTCGTCCAGTTGCCAATACATGCGTTCTCTAGGCATTGAGTGGTAGCCACTATGGAGCAAAATTCCTATAAAATTTTTTAGATCCTCCTCGTTGAAACGAAAATCATGCTTATTATGCTGCAAGGCGTATATTTTCGTTTGGTCTATTATTAACTTTACGACCTCATCATCAAATATGGTTTCAAAAATTTCAACGGGGGACTTAGCTGCCAATAGAGAACACGCTTCAATTTTATTTTGTTCGTAAAAATGTGTTTCGGGAATATATACGCTTGTCATCCTTTTTCTCCATTTTGGATTTGTATCTTTTGACAACTTTTGCCTTTTTTGTAAGCTTGCAAGTGGAATATCATCATCACTGTCACTGTCACTGCTAAAAAATAGCTCAATTTCCCCCGGAACATCCCTCGGCATATCATCACGCAATATATTATCCTCTTCAATGTCTTCCTCATCTGTGTCACAGTGGGTATTTGGCGGTATTATAGCGAAGTTGAAGTGATTACGACCACTTGATTCAATATAGTCGGTGGCTGCAGAAAGGTTGTGAAACTTCTTTCCGTAAAACTTTTGAACATCCATTTTCAAATCTACATAAAAATGCACACAAAATGTATATCAATGTTCCCACTGTACCCATGCGAGTACACCAGAATTCAAACCTACCAAAATGCACTTGTCCACAATTTTTTTCGTATTTTTGTTATAAATTATAAAAAATGTATGTATTATAAATGTTTTCACACCGAACTTTTTTCGCGATAACTATAATCTTGCCATACATACGGCTTATTGCAAACTGAACCATGAAAAGAAGAAAAATAACAAACCTGAGCGCAGAGACAAGTGAATAGCGGATAACGGGACTTCAAAAAAAGAAGGAAAAGCCTATGTATTCCTCTACGACGTTTCTCTGCATTTTAAAGTGGCGACTGCAATGAAAAATATGTATTCGTTGGCTTTTGACAGTGTTTCGAAAAAGCTGTTTTTTCTGTACTCAAGCGAGTACAATGGGATCTAATGGGTTAACATAAAATTTAACCTTGTTTGGAAAAATTCGATGAGAAAAAAAAATTGCTTTTGGTCCAGCCTAATGTGTGGAATTTTGTATGTACATATGTATGGTTTTCTATACACATATCAGGGTGTTAATTTTTCAAACTTTTAGGTACTCAACATTTCAAGGGAATTAAATCAAATTGGATGTGAACAGAAGGTTTACCAAAGTTTGTGAAACGTACTTTTTTTTAACAATTGGAAATTTTTGAAATTTCCCACTTTTTACATATATGAATTTCCCTGTTTCCCAGTATTCCCACACAATTAGCAATTGACATCATAAGAGAAAAGTGGACGACAATAGAAGAACACACACAGATACCAAAAAAACTTTTTATGGAAATACTGACATTTTGCATAGAAGAAAATAGATATTTCAAATTCAATGATTTATTATATACACAGTTAAAAGGTTTGCCAATGGGATCCCCAACTTCACCCGTAATTGCCGACATAGTGATGGAAAAATTATTAGACAACACAATAACAAAGTTAGAAAGAGGGCCTAGATTAATCACAAAATATGTCGATGATCTATTTGCCATAATTCACGAAAAGGATGTAAAAATAACGCTGGACACACTTAACTCGTTTAACAAATATATAAATTTTACAACGGAACTTGAAGACGAAGGAAAACTACCATATCTTGACGCAATTGTTATTAGAAATAAAAATGAATTGAATTTAAAGTGGTATAAGAAATCAACATCAACTGGACGAATCATCAACTTTTATTCAAAGCATCCAAAGACGATGATAATGAATACAGCAATGGGCTGTATAAGACGAATGTTAGAAATTACCGACGACACTTACAATGATTTTCCCGAGAATATAATTAAAACACTGTTAAGAAAATATGAAGAAGAAAAGGATCAAGAAAGAGAAAAAGAAAAAACCCCGAAAATTTTTAAGTCGGTAGCTTATGTGCCGAAACTGTCTGAACGATTGGCAAAATCAGACTGCTACAACAAATACATTGAAAACTATGTATAATAAAACAAAATCAAAAATTCCACATACGGAAAAAAGCAATATAATATACGAAATCCCCTGTAATGGAAAAAACAACGAGTCATGTCACAGCGTATATATTGGCACAACAAAAGGAAAATTAAAAAGTCGTTTATCACAACACAAATCTGACTATAAATATTGCCATCAGACTACAAATCAAAAAACAGCACTCATGACCCACTGTACTGAAAACTCCCACTCACCAAACTTTGACGATGCCAGAGTTCTTCAACAAGAACAACATTACAGCAAACGATTTACACTGGAAATGCTTCATATTATAAACACTCCGACTAGAAAACGAATGAACTACAAAACGGACATAGAAAACAACTCGGCTAGCTTCTATCGCCATTTGTTTACAAACAAACAAATAGTGACCAACTCCACGTCAAGTGATACACACGTGTAAAAAATGTATGTAATTAATTTTTTAAAAATCAAAAACTTTTTGTAATGATGTTGTTATTTATTTTATTTATTTTGTTGTTTTTATGTTTTGTAGTTTCACCCTGAAGACGATTACCGTGTGTAATCGAAATATATTGGTAATAAAAACAAAACGTTTGTGTTTTATTAAAACTTGGACCTCAAGCCAGCTTACATAACTCTTTATATGAGATAATATTCGACGTTTCAGGACTTTGTTTAACCATTGGTGATTTTCTCTTTCGTCATTTTTTCATGACTTGCGGCTAATCCGACTATTTGCTGGGTATAAACCACCAATCACATATGCACATACAAAAACGTGTGTACACATTAGGGCAACCACCAAAAAACCGAACCGACGTAAATTTTAAGTTTTCTCATTCAAATAACACTTCAGCTCTAAGATATGCTATCCCCAAAATTTTAGCTTATTTATTAGCAGTTGACCCCTAAAGGAAACAAATACCAAATATTCTTAAATTTTGTGAAACACTCTATAAAATTTTTTTTTCTCAACAAATCATTTTTTTTTGTCTTCTTCTTCGCACTATTTATGAATTTTCTCACTTTATGTCGATGTAATAGAAAAAAGGATATCACAATGATAAAGGTATCGGCTCTTTATAATTCCATCCTCTACCAATGCCATTGCATACACCCTCCTTAGTAAAAAGCATATAAAGGTTCAGTTTAACAAATTTTTATTTTTTTTCTCTTTTCTCCACCCTAATACACATTCACCTATGTCAGTTGAAGATATGGTATCTAATTGTCTAAACTGGACAAATACCGAAGAAATTTCATTTGAAAATAAAAATTCAAAAAAAAAAAATTTTTTTTTGGGACGCTCTAATGCTAGCCACGCTTTCTGGCATCGTATGATTATGCCGCTATGTGATTGAAGGGCAAAACACACAAAAACAACTTTTTTTCATTATAATACAAAATCAATTTAATATTATTAATGGCCATAAGGCATTTATCACTATATATAGCGTTTTGAGGAAATAGTTAGCGCTTCATAACTCTTTTCCTCTTATATACTTATATGTACATATGTATGTATGTAAGCACATTTCACTTTGCACTTTTTTCCTTTTGAGGCACTTTAGAAAATTCGTTTTTTCACTCGCACGCAATCAAACAAACACTTTTTTTTTATTTTAACACTCACGTACCGAAACCCGCACTTTTTTCGCAACGAACACGAATTTTTCACGCGACACGTTTTTCTCCACTACCGGCGCCATTCACAAATTAATTAAACTTAGGTAAGAGATTAGATTATCGATAAACAATCACTTCAAGCATATGGTGGTCAAGCATATTAAGGGTATGTGGAGACAATCAAACAAAAGTGTCAATCAAAGATCAATTTTGATTAAAACACGTTACCAATGATGTAATACTTAGCAATTTAAACAGTTATCTTGTTGTTTTCTTTGGTTTTCGGGCCCGAGGACATCATTTGCAAGTCAAATGAATATGTTTGGCGAGTCAATAAAGAAGTTCAAAGATAGTTTAAGAACCTTTACTGCAAAAATCCTTGAAGCTGGTTGCCAACAACCACCAACTTTAATTTTAATTATTGCTCGCCACCCCAAAAGTGTAAACTTTCTTTGAAAAAAAAAACACAAAAATTGTATTATTTATTACAGATATGACACGCTTCATTGCCATACGCAAAAAATATGAAGCTAACATCGCCTCGTTGGTCTGTCGGGTGTGCGACAACAGGTACCCACTACGCGTATGCCCAATCTTCCGTGGGAGTACGCCCGAAGAGCGGTGGATTTGGACGATCAAAAGGCATTACTGCGCCAATTTCCTATCGTCGCTGCACACTGCAGAAAGGTGCACTAATGAAGCTAGATGTCGCAAATGCGGCGACGATCACCATACGATGCTGCACATGCAAGACGATAGACCAACGAGAAATGAAAGAAGAAGTGAAAGTGATGCAATCTCGTTATACGCATCTGATGATGACTTATATGCCACTGGAGCGGAAACAGCTGCTTTCCGCCCAGTAGAGGGGTCTGGAGTGGAATCGCGTGCATTCCACGCAGCCAAGCGCGGACCGGAACCCCAGCGTTTCCGGCCGCTACTACAACATGAAAAACCAGGCGGATTGGAAATGCAAACTTTCCAACCGCGCAGAAACCTGCATCGCGCAGCCCGAGCCGATAAAAGACGGCAACATAAACATAAATACCAGCAGGGGAGAGTGGAATCCCGTGCATTCCACCTCCCGAAACAGTTCCGATCCGGAGCCATAATGGACCAGCGACTGCCACCCCAACCTATCCAGTGCCTCACTTCGATTACACCGACCGCGATCGTGGAAATCGAGATTCGAGGCCGGTTACAACCGGTGCGCGCACTGATCGATCCATGCGCCACTACCACGCTCATTTCCACGGCGCTAGCACGATGGCTGCGCCTAAAGGTCGACTGGATAGGTAACCAGATGGGGTGCTTTATACGTATACGTGGGAAGTATGGCAAATCCGTGACCATCACATACAAGTATGCATAAATAACTTTAAAAGACGGACTCCGGTGAGAAACGTTGATGTGGCGATAGCGAGTCGATATTCCAACTTGAGGCTCGCCGACCCACAGTTTCACGTGACCGCTCCAGTAGAGCTAGTTTTGGGTGCCGAAATATATCCAAGGATTTTGCTGGGCGCCATTCCTGCTGGCACACTGGGTCCACTTTTGGCCGGGTTCTGTCGGGCGCATGCGGATGGGTTCTGTCGGGCGCATGCTGAATTCTTTGAAAATTTAATATACTTATTAATACTCTTGGTACTTACTTAATTGAATTTAAACAATAAAGAAAAATACTGCACCACTGAAGTCTTACCACGTTCGTTATTTAAATTCTCTTTTTCCTTAGCTTTAGGTCCCGCACTGGAACCGGAGTTAAATATAACGATACGTAGTTTTTTAAGCTAATCCTGGAACTGGTGAAGGAATACGTCTTGTTCTAGTTCTCTTCTCTTGCGTCTCGCAAGGGGGCCGGCATGTTTAGGCCTAGAGCCTAAACCTAAAATCTCCACGGTTCGCCCTCGTAATATTCTTATATACTTATAGTTAACATTAGCGGTCGAACTGTTTATGTTAACTATGTTAAAATATCGCTGGAAATAATAAACAGTTCGACCGGCAAAAACTGGCAAGTGTAAACCTTCCATTCCGGCACTTGGATTACGAACTCAGCGATACCAGACGTGTTCCAGCTACCAGATCCAGACTCATTTAAGGTAAACTGTAAATATATATATATTTTTATAATTATTAATATTGGACTTAATACTAAAAATTAAAGTACTTATTTGAATTAAATTCTAATACTCGCTTTTCTTTTATTTCCTTTTGGTGCACTTAATAACTTGACCGAGAGCTGCGTCCGGTCAAGACATTGTACCTTTTCCAACTTTTTTCCAACAACTCTCAACAGCTCGACTTAAATGGGAGCCCCCAGCGTGCCGTTTTTTATAGTGAACCATACTGCGTTTTTATTTGTTTGAAAAACTCATTATTTAAAAACTCAGCTTCGAACACGCTCGGCCCCGGTGTGCGATGGCACGCACATACCGAAAGGGAAAAATATTAAAAATTGTTTACCAAATGCAGCCAGTGTTGCCGTATTAGCTATTTTATAGCTAGAATTAGCTATTTACTTCGACATTAAGCTCTAAAAATTTGGGTTTAGATATTAGCTATTCTTTTAGCTTATTTTTTAATTGAAATAGCCATTTGAGCTAAAACATTTTTGTAATTTTCCAAATTATTTTTACAGAATTTAGTCATTTTGAGGTGACTCGTAACTTTTTAGTATATAAATATGTAATCGACCGTAAACTAACACTTTTATCTTTTTGGAAGTTTTTAAGTTATGCAGCATAATTTAAAATCTAATATTTTCGTCTCAAAATCGTATTTTAGGGATAAAAATACGATACTTTGCCGAAGGAAGCATACCTCTAAAACGAATTTCTGATGCCCCGACTCCAAAACCGTTTAGAATTTTGAAATCGGCTGAAAATTTGTCTTTTAATAAATTTTTTTTACGAAAAAACGAACAAAAAAAAAACGTTTTTTGATCAAGGCAGTACCTACAAAGATCGAGGCAGTACCTACAAAGATTAAAAAAAATTGCGAAAACAACACAATACCTCGACAATTTCACAACGAGTTTTTAAATTTGCAACACGATGAGAATTTCAAGGATCGCCTTCCTGAGACAGACCAAGAGGAAGACTGCAATTGAAAAATTAAATTTCTATATTGTGACGAATTCGACGATTCCTCGACTATTTTCCCTGAGTTCGATCACTGTACGTTAAATAAAACACTCAGATACTACTTAATAAATAGTGCCCTTTATTCACTTCTAAAATCGTTATCGTTAGAAATCTCTGAAAATTTGAAAGATTTTTTTATATTACAAGGATGAATATTCTTGAGATACGTTTTCTTATATCGAGGTTGTTCCTTATGTCTAAGTGCTTTATAATTTTTAATAAAGGCCTCTTTTCTCCTTTCTTCATAACTTATTCTGTTTTTATTAAGTTTATCTATTGTTTTTCTTTTAGTGTTTTCTATATTATTTTAAATATTTTGTATATCTACTTTACCTAGATGTACCTCATTGGGAGTACATTTAATGGTAGAATGGTACCTCTCACTATAATTCCTCATTGCTTTTTGGATAATTTGTTTTATAGGCATATCTTTATTTGCTTTATATAGTATTCTAAACTTTTCGGCTTATGTAGTCGCTCTACATCAGCATTACCTGTGTGGCTATTTGGTTTAGTGTGATGCAAATTAATATTTTCAATGTTTAAAAATTCTTAATGCGTTAAATTCGTTGTCTGCTATTATTTTCTTTGGTTTTCCTATTTTTGCAAAATGATCTTCGAGTTGTTCGATCATTGTAATTGGATTTCGATCATTTAATGGATATGCTGCTCCAAATTTTGAAAATGTATCTATTATAGTTAAAAACCGAAATCCTTTCTACGTGAATAATTTGATTTTTATCTAATGGAGTTTCAGTATAATGGAATTTAGGTTTGATTGGATTCCTGTCGTACTTTCCTTCTTTGCATATGTCGCATTGATTAATTACTATTGGAATCAATTCCACAATATTTGGGTAGTATATTTTATATTTGATTGATTATATGTCTCCTGTATACCCGAATGCATACATTCTTTTACGTGGTACAGGGATATTTGTTTAATAGCTTCAACTTCTGTCCCTAGATCTTGTGCTCTATAAGTGCATTTAATAAATTTATGCTGGTTATCATTTGAATACATAGGAATATAGTACTATATTATATTTGTGATCGCTAAGCTCAGAAAAATTCCTATATTTGCTTTCTTTATATATCTTCTAAATATATCGCCCATATTTTATAAATCATTTTCAATTCTTCAGTTTTATTGTTAGTTAGAATTATTTGCATTCTATATTTATTTACAATTTCTTCCTTGATAGGAAAATAGTCACCTAAATTTTCGTCTGCGGAATGAATAGTAGCAATTGTTGCATTATCCTCTATGTTATCGATTATATTCAGATCGGAACAATCGTCTTCCATATTTTTGAAAAAAAATTCTTAAGGCGAACTCTCTTTTCGTTTATTTCATTTTCAATGTCTAAACGACTTAAAAAATCAGCAATTTTATTTTCTTTTCCTTTTAGGTATTCTATCTCACAATCATATTCTCCTAAATTTAAAAGCCATCTTTGATGTCTAGGTGATATGTCGTTCCCTTTGTATTTTGAATGTAAATGTTTTATTGGTTGATGATCCGTTCACTGAGAGAAATGCATTGAATGTTGTGACAATATCGCTATTGATAGCAACGAGTTTGATGCAATATTCTTTCAGAATGCGCGAGTTATCAAATATTATTTGCTCCCAATAAAAAGTAAAATGACATGTCAACCATTTCGAAATTATGTACTATTTTCTATATTTATGGATAGAATGCTAATATATTTGAACGGCACGTCAATACATATGGTCGTGATATGAATTTCTATTGTCGGTATTTCCATATCCATATTTACTGCACAGTAATAATGGTAGAGACAGCGCATTAATATATATTGGCGAAATGTAAATTTTTCTGGGACGCATAATCATAATAGTTCAACAATTTTTACTATGGATTTTCTAACAATATTACAACTTGTTGGAGCGGTTTTTTTAAATTCAAAATTTTTTGAATTTCTTATGATTGAACATTTTTCTAAAAATTGTATAATATGCCGTAGCCGAATGGTAGAATACTGGGCTAACGTGCCAGAGGAGCAGGGTTCGAATCTTACTGAAACCAGATGTTAAATTATATAAAATTTTGTTTTTTTAAACTATTTAGAATTTATCAATAGTTTATATGGATACCATTTCAATAGTGATTTATCAAAAACGCATTGATGAAACATCCATATTCATTGATGGGACAGAATTATCAATTTTTATTTAATGTGATATCAATAATTATGGATGTCCCATCCATAGATTTCCCTCCGTGTTAAAATATTAAATTTTCTACCGTATAGGTAAGGTCTGAAATATCCTACACTCCAGATGATTACTAAAAACTCTTTATCCGTTGCTGAATAATTTCTTTCATGATTCTTTAGTGTTCTTGATGCAAAACAAACCGGGTGTCCTTCTTGAGATAGTACCGCTCCTAATGCATAATTTGATGCATCGGTTGTTAATGTAAATTTCTTTTCGAAATTTGGAAATCGAAGTATTGGATGCGATTTAATTAAATTTTTAAGTTTTTCGAAAGCTTCAACGTATGTAGGATCTTTGCTGTTAATCCTTACACCCTTTTTTAAATATTTAGTAATTGGTTGTGCAACTTTAGCATAATCTTTAATAAATTTTCTATAGTATCCTGTGACTCCTAGAAAACTTTTAATTTGTCTCTTTGTTCGTGGCAACTCTAAACCTTCTATAATTTTTATTTTATTGGGATTGGGTTTCATTCCTTCATCAGTTAGAATGTGTCCTAAACACTCTGCCTCTTTTTTAAGAAATTACACTTATCTATTTGAATTTTTAGCTTGTTTTTCTATAGTTCACTAAAGATTTCTGAGACTGCTTTGACATGTTCTGATAAAGAAGTACTAAATATTAATATGTCATCTAAATATAGGACACAAGTTTTGTTAATGTAGTCTCTTAGGATTTCGTTCATAAGCCTTTGAAATGTGGCTGGAGCATTTTTTAAACCAAATGGCATCCTTATGAATTCATATAATCGGTGTGGAGTGACAAATGCAGTTTTTTCTCTATCTTCTTCTTTTACTAATATTTGCTGGTACCCTTTCGCTAAGTCTATTGTAGTAAAGTATTGAGCTCTTCCTAACTTATCTAAGATTGAATCAATATTTGGTAATGGATTTTTGTCATCTATTGTGACTTCGTTTAATTTTCTATAATCCACTATTAACCGATATTTCCTTTTACCAGAATTGTCAATTTTTTTCGGTACTACAATAAGTGGGCTAGAATATTTTGATTTACTTTTTCTTATAATACCCTGCTCTGACATTTCTTTTATTTGTCTCCTAACATCCTCTTCATGTTGTGGTGGGTATCTATATACCTTTGAATTAATTTGTTCACTTGTAGTTGTTTTTATTTCATGCTGCACCGCTGTAGTATTTGTTAGTTTATCACCTTCTTTAAATAATAAATATTTAAAACGTTTGAGAATTTTACTAACTGCCTCATATTCCTCTGGGTTTAAATGATTTAGTTGTATTCCTCTAAGCTTTTCGTCATTTGCTTCTAGTGTGCAAATTTCGTTAAATGCATGTGGTTTATTTAAAATTAGCTATTCCTTGTTATTAAGGATTAATTTTCCCTCGTCAACATTTAGAATTGCATTTAGATAATTCAAAATATCAAAACCTATGATAAAATCATAATTTCTTCCTTTTAATGGTGTCATTTTCCACCTTATTCGAGCATTTTCCGGCAAATTGAATTCTTCAGGGGCTTCTGTATAAGCTTCATACTTAATAGTATCCTTATTTGTTAAGGTACTGAACGTTATTGGGTTTTTAAACTCTTTATTTCAAAATCTTTTATGTTGCTATTCATTAAACTTAGTAATGCTCCTGTGTCTATCAGAGCTACGTATTTTTTTGTTTTTATAATTATTATTACTAGGATAGCCCGTGGTCGAAATTCGACCATCTGAAATTTTCTTCAACTCTCTCTTAATATATGTACATATTCCCCGTTCACAACGAAACCAAGTAAGTGACTCCCTCGTGACAAATGCAAATTTGGATTAAGTGATACCATACAAACAATCTTCACATTAGGGTGGTGCAGCAAAGCAGTACAACAGAAAAGCTGACGACAAAACATTAGGATATATCTACAACAGATTATTTTTTTTTATTTATTTGTTTATGTCTAAGGTACAGCAGACACTTACTATTACAAATCTATTATATATAAATGCGCAAACATAACAGGTTTCTCCCTTTTTTTGCAATAACCACAATTCTAAGGTATATAAAATTTGGTATGTATCGATATGTCTCGCCGAGCAGGGTGTGCGACAACAAACCAAAAATTTAACCACTACAAGTGCTATACACGCATTCGCTTTATAGAGCCGCTGTTATGGGTGTATGTATGTATGACCACTTGCATTGTTGTGTTTGCATTCATTGCAGTAGGGTGAGTAGTTTTGTTGGCAGAAATAAGATAACATGAGCCAGCGCGTCAACTTTATTGAGCTTAGGTACAAACAGTGTTTACAAAAACAAAATCTGTGCGTGGGGATTCAGAGAAGCAAATGCTTTTGAAAAAAAAGCACAAATAAGCTAGATCATGCACAAGGCCCTTCGTGGCTAGACTTAGTGAAATAAAATAAAATGGAAAATTTATAAAATTAAAAAAAAAGTAAAATCAGAAATAGAAAAGTGATTGAAAGTAAAAAAATAAAATTTGTTGGAAATGAAAGGAAAGGGAATAATATAAAATAAATAAAAATGAAACAAAATGGAATAAATAAAAGTATTAAATTAAAAAAATAATAGGAAAGGAAAGGGATGGATAAAAGGAAAATTAAGGTAAGTTAAGGTAAGGAACGGAAAATATGACAGAAAAATCAAAGGGAAAGGAAAGGAAAGGAATGGAAAAGAAAAAAGGAAGGGAAGACAGGAAATGTAATGTAGGTAAGCAGTGGAAAAGAGAAGCAAAAGGAGAAAGACTAAGAAAGGAAAGAAGATAAAAAAGAAGGGAAAGAAAAGGTAGCGAGGAAGAAGGTATGGAAAATAAATGAATATAAAAAGAAAGAAAAATAAAGGAAAGAAAGGTAATGAAAAGCTAAAGAAAATAAGTTAAAGAAATGAATGAAAGAAAAAGAGTTGCGGAAAGGAACAAAAGAAAATAAGGAAACGGTAGGAAAGGAAAGGTAAGAAAAGGAAAGGTAATGAAACGAAATGACAGAAAGGGAAATTTAAGAAAAAAAGTGAAAGAAAAAAAGGTAAGAAAAAAATAAAAGAAAAGAAATGAAATGAAAAAAAAAATGAATAAAATGAAAGGCAACTAAGCCAACGGAAACGAAAGGAAAGGAAAGAAAAAGAAAATAAAAGGAAAAAAGGAATGTAATGGAAATAAAAGAAACGAAAAGAAAGAAAAATAAAAGAAAAGAACAGAGAAGAACAAAAAAGAAAGAAAGAAAGAAGGGAAATAAAGAAAAGGAAAGAAGAGAAAAGGAAAGAAAAGGAAAAGAACGGAGAAGATAAGGAAAGGAAATAAAAGGGAAGAGAAGGAAAGAAAAGCAAAAGAAATAAATTGGATGAAAGGAGAGGAAAGGAAAGGATATAAAAGGAAATGAATGCTAAGGAAAGGAAAGGAAAGAAATAGGTATGAAGACGACCTAAGAAGAATAAATAATTATCAACATTGAAACTATATTACTGAATGGTGTAAAGAGGGAGGAAAAGGCAAAATGAATAGGAATGTATAGAAACCAAAAATATATAAAATATGGAAAAGAAAGGAAAATTTAAGAAATAGCAAAAAGGTAGGAAAATAAAATAAGGTTTTGTGGTTGAATTTCAACCACTGGGCGAACTCTAGTTATATTAAACTTACATTAATTGTTATATAAAAAAAAGTTTTTAATTTAAATTGCACAAAAACCCGGTATGGGCTTATAATATTTCGATATATAATGGTACTTTTTTTATCGTAACCTTGTGGAATTTTACTTTAAAAAAAACCTTATCGTTAAAAATATAAACTTTTTAATGGACAAAAAACTAAATAAAGAAGTGCTCTGCGAAAAACCTTGGATTATGTGATTATGTGAATGATGATGGTGTGAAGATGGCGAGGATGCAATGATATTTATTTGATTTTCTACACTTTGCTTTTTTTTTTTTTTTGGCACAAAAATGAAGGCAAGTGGCAGCTGCCTGGATCGCTGTATACTTATGTACGTTCATGTGAGAGTAAGGAGCGCGAAAAGGGTGGGAGCGGTTCGAACCGCCGAGTGTTTGTCGGAGTTTCGATGATTGTGCAATTTGCAAGGTACCGTTTTATATTCTTGCTCCACGCATACATATATATATATATGATGTTTGGGAATTTAAACATTTGATTTGAGTAATACCATGCAACGAATCCGCACATAAGGGTGGTGCAGCATATTTAAATGTTTTTTCTTTTAAACAAATTTTTTTTAAAGCTATTTTTTGAAAATTACAATTCTGGTGTTGCGAACAAAATTTTTAATTCTATATAACTAACTTCACTTTTTTGTATGCAAAATACATTTTCTGCTTAGAAGATATACTTTTCCAATATTTTATTTCTCTAAAAATTTCATAAGTAAAAAAACTATTTAAAAATCGAAAAAGCTTAGCACATTAAATTATCAAAGTAAAAAATGTGGTTTCATACAAAGAAAGTGGAGTTACTTATGTAAAAAGGTGCATTAGTAAAAGTTCGTATGGTATTTCCCTGCAAAAAATACGATTAGTCCGGGATCAATCCAGAGGAAAAGTAGACTACTACTTTTTTTAGTCTCTTTTAGATGGAATAAATTGGTCACATTTGTTCGAGCATGTCCTATGAAGAGACTAATTGTACCTTTTTCATACCAGAATGGGTATAAATGTTTACTACTTGCAGGACACCTACATATATTCGATTCTCGGTGAAAGCAAAAATTGAAAACTGTTTCTTTTTTTTTAATTTTTCGTTTTTATTTTATTTTTTAAGCAAGGAAAATTAAAAAAAAATCAGAGTTCTGTCAATTATACTTCTGCGCTGGGTTTGGGACCCGCCACGTAAAAAACTTAATTCCAATGAAAACAAAATCAAAGCCTCGGATGAGAACCCCCTTTAATGTTGACGACAGGGCAAAACGAATAAGGCATAATGATTTGGATATTAGGGCATGTACCGGAAATGTCCGGACCCTTTCAAGGACGGTGCCGCTGCCCGACTGGTTGATGTCCTCGTAGGCGCAAAGGCCGACATCACCGCCCTGCAGGAAATGCGATGGACGGGGCAAGGAAAGACGACCATCGGTCCTTGTGACGTATACTACAGTGGCCAGACACGCGGCAAAGCGCGTGGTGTAGGATTCGTGGTGGGAAAGAGACTTCGCCGCCAAGTATTAGCGTTCAGTTCTGTGGACGAGCGTCTCGCTGCGATCCGCATCAAGGCGAGGTTTTTTAACATACCATTTATCTGCGCCTATGCGCCGACTGAGGAGACGGACGACGCAGAGAAGGACTCCTTCTACGATAAACTTGAACAGACTTATGATCGCTGCCCCCAGCATGATATCAAAATCGTGCTCGGCGACTTTAATGCCAAGGTGGGCAAGGAAGGAGTCTTTGGTCCTACAGTTGGAAAATTCAGTCTCCACGATATAACATCCCCCAACGGCACTAGGTTGATATACTTCGCCGCTTCCCGCAATATGGTCATAAGTAGTACCAGGTTCCAGCATAAGCGAATACACCAAGCCACCTGGCTGTCCCCTGATCAAAGAACTAGAAACCAGATTGATCATGTCTTGATTGACGGCAGACATAGCTCCACCGTTCTGGACGTGCGTACACTGCGTGGTCCCAATATTGACTCTGACCATTATCTTGTCGCAGCCAAGATACGCACACGCCTCTGTGCAACGACAAAAGTGCGCACAGTAACGGAAGGAAAGTTTGACGTCGAGAAGCTGCGCATGACACAGACAGCTGATAATTTCTCCACTCGACTCTCACACCTGCTAGCAGAGGGCAATCCCCGACCTAACGATGTAACCGAGCAATGGAAGCATATCTCTCACTCATTGCGTACCGCCGCTGAGGCCACTATAGGGTTCCAGCGAGCCCGCAAGAACAACTGGTACGATGAGGAATGCAAAACTGCCTCGAAAAAAAAGGACGCTGCCTACAAGGAGACGTTGCGAACGGGCGCAACCCGCAGTGTATGGCAACAATATTGTGAGGCAAAGAAGGAAGAGAGACGCCTTTTCAGAAAAAAGAAAAGTGAGGCCGAAAGGCGTGAGTGTGAGGAGCTTGAGATGCTGGCTGACAGGAATGATGCCCGAAAATTCTATGAAAAGATCCGGCGGATGACGGAAGGTTTTAAGACCGGGGCAAGCTCCTGTAAGGACAATAATGGCGACCTGGTAACCGACGTACAAAGTGTACTTAAATTATGGAGGGAGCACTTCTCCTCACTGCTAAATTGCGAGGGAGACGTCGAACCCGATACCCCAATCCCTGACGATGGAAAAGTCGTCCCACCACCTGACTATGATGAAGTGAGGATAGCGATATCCCGGCTCAAAAACAACAAAGCGCCTGGAAAAGACGGACTACCCGCCGAGCTGTTCAAACACGGAGGCGAAGAGCTGGTAAAAAGCATGCATCAGCTCTTATGCAGAATATGGTCAGACGAATGCATGCCTCCGGATTGGAATTTAAGTGTGCTTTGCCCAATCCACAAGAAAGGCGATCCCGCTAACCGCACCAACTACCGCGGAATTAGTCTTCTTAATATTGCATATAAGGTTCTTTCTAGCGTGTTGTGTGAAAGACTGAAGCCCATCGTAGACAAACTGATTGGACCTTATCAGTGTGGCTTTAGACCTGGTAAGTCTACCATCGACCAGATTTTCACGATACGCCAAATCCTGGAGAAGACCCATGATAAAAGAATCGACACACACCATCTCTTTGTCGATTTCAAAGCCGCTTTTGACAGCGCAAAAAGGAGTTGCCTGTATGCCGCCATGTCTGAATTTAACTTCCCTGCAAAGCTTATACGGCTTTGCCAAATGACGTTGAGCAATACCAACAGCTCCGTCAGAATCGGGAAGGACCTCTCTGAGCCATTTGAAACCAAATGAGGCTTCAGACAGGGCGACTCCCTTTCGTGCGATTTCTTCAATCTGATGCTGGAGAAGATAATTCGAGCAGCAGAGCTAAACCGCAATGGTACAATCTTTTACAAGAGCGTGCAATTGCTGGCGTATGCCGATGATATTGATATCATTGGCCTTAACAACCGCGCCGTAAGCGCAGCCTTCTCTGGACTGGATAAGGAAGCGAAAAAAGTGGGTCTTGCCGTGAACGAGGACAAGACGAAGTATTTGCTGTCATCAAAGAAAGAATCGGCGCACCTGCGCCTTGGCAGCCATGTCACTGTTGATAGTTACAAATTTGAAACTGTGAGGGACTTCGTCTATTTGGGAACCAGTATTAACACCGAAAATAATATCAGTCTAGAAATCCAGCGGAGAATCACTCTTGCCAACAAGTGCTACTTTGGACTGAGTAGGCAATTGAGAAGTAAAGTCCTCTCTCGAAGAACAAAGATCACGCTCTATAAGTCTCTCATCATACCTGTCCTGATGTATGGCTCAGATTCATGGACAATGTCAAGAGAAGATGAGATGGCCCTTGGAGTATTTGAGAGAAAAGTTCTCCGGAAGATTTATGGCCCTTCCCGTGATGCCAACGCCGAGTATCGAAGGAAATTTAACGATGAGCTGTACGAGCTCTACGCAGATCTGACCATAGTCCAGCGAATTAAAGCCCAAAGACTCCGCTGGCTGGGCCATGTTATGCGAATGGACAAAGAAGCTCCAGCACAGAAGGTTTTCCTATCGTCGCCTGAATTCGGCAGCAGAGGAAGGGGGAGGCCTCGACTGAGATGGAAACAACAGGTGGAGGATGACTTGAACTCCCTTGGGGTTTCCAATTGGCGTCAGTTATCGCTAAAAAGGAATGACTGGCGTGCTTTGATATGCAACGGCCAAAATCGCTTAGACGGTTAAGCGCCAATAAATTATGATGATGATGGTCATAAGCAATAACAGCCTAAGTCGACTTAAGAAATTAGACCAGTTGAAATTTTTGCTGGTGATTTTGAATAGCAACATCGAGACATTTTTCAAGACTTTCATTGGTCTTTTTTTACTTTCTTTACAAACAATTAAATCCAATACGTTTGCCTTAGTTATAAAACAGTTTTGTTACAAAAATTCGCCAGCAAAAATTTCATCTGGTCTAATTTCTTAAGTCGACCTAGGCTGTTTATGCTTATGACCACACACTTATACTTGCCAGCGTCTAATTACAGCTTTGCTTTAAATGAGACGATTGGGGATATTTTTCTGGGCAATCTTCAAGTATATGAAAAATATATTTTCTGCTTAGAAAATATACTTTTCAAATATTTAACCCCCTAAAAATTTCATAAGTGAATTAAACTTAAAAAAAAATCGAGAAAAGCTTAGAGCATCAAATAATCAAATTAAAAATGGGTATTTGTTTCCTTTAGGTGTCAACTGCTAATAAATTAGCTAAAATTATGGGAGATAGCTCAAAAGACGGGGTTTGGCCTCAGGATCACGAATCTGGAAGCGCTTTTTAATAGTTTGCTTCTCTGAAGAGATATTTGCAATCAAAGTGGCAAGTTTTCATGTGGTTGTTGTAATTTTATTAGGCTGTACCTAAAAACGTGCGAAAAAATGCGTGCCGTGGGTCATTTTTCGATTTTTTGACCATAACTTTCCATAGAAACAAAAAATTAAAAAAAGCTCTTCCGGACTCGTGATCCTGAGGCCAAAACCTGTCTTTTGAGCTATCTCCCATAATTTTAGCTAATTTATTAGCGGTTGACCCCTAAAGGAAACAAATACCCAAAAATATGTTTTTCGTTAAAAAAAGTAGAGTTAGGTATGGTGATTTCGTTTCATCAAAAAATGCGTATTTTTTACACTCTTCAATTTTCCGTTTTCGTTTGCAAAATGAAGGTATAACGTCAGAATATGCTTTCATTTCCTAAAAAACTCACACTTTTTACCCTCTGAAGCTTTGACAGGGTAGTTGGTTGCACTGAAAATCAGCTGACGAAAATTTTATTTGACAGATAAATTTGGTGAAAAAAATTGGATTTTGCAATAACAATTGAATATGGTTGATAAGCGAAAACTAATTATTCATGCACATAGCATAGCAAACGGGCAATGTTTTTTGTTCGTTTTATCGATATAGCAGTTTCATGTAGAACGGGTACACTTTTATCACACTTTTACAGTATTCTGTGCAAACATGTTCAACGAAATCAGCATTAATGTCATGTAAAATTCTTCTTTAGTTAACGTCCGTACGATATTTAAATTTCGATCTTAACATTGGGGAATTTTCTTACAAAATCATATCGTTAAAAAAATAAACTTTAACCAATAGGCAAAAAGTTAAATATATAAAGCCAGAAGTGAAGCTGGACTTCTTAGCTTACAAATGGTGTTTAGATGCCGAAGATGATATAATTTGGTACTTTTTGTTGTTTTTTTTGGCTCAAAAATAAAAGCAAGTGGCAGCTGGTGGATCATTGCATAGATATGTACGTGTGTGTGTAAGGGAATGAGCGCTAGGTGTGTCTTTGGGAGTTTTATAAGAGTGCTGAATAGTGATGTATAGTTCGGGTATAACAGAATGTGGAGATAACAAAACAGCTGAAGAGTTTGGAGACCTATTTTTTCTTTAATAACAAATAAACTAAAAATAATTTTCAAAATTTTTTTTCGTGAGACACCAGATTAGTCCATTCTAAGTTTCCACTATAAATTTTATAGAGATCTATCCATAAATACTATACGAAATTGGGTTGCATCTGTTTGTATGGGGAGTGTGTTAGCCTATTAATATATAGATTTTAGGTAGGGACTCCAAGGCAGTCTCGCAAAAAAAAAAATAGTATTATTTATTTCTTCATCATAATTATCTCCCGATTCTCCTAAGCTTTGCCTATCTTTGTTAAAGCGATCCTGGCGATAACTCGAATGAGGATTTCCTGCTTCTTGATCCCTTAGATAATTGACTTCAATATTATCCACTTCCATTGGCTCAACATTCTGCCTTCGTTGTCCTGATCTATTATCTTGTCTTCTTTGAAACGAATTATTTTCATTATACTCCTTATTTTTAGGAATATATTGGGGGTTATGTTTAGACTGTCCCGAATTATTAACCCATCTTTTCTGGTCATATGTTTGGGGATTTTGTCTAACCTTTTGAATTTGCCCTTGATTTGTATTATTTTGTTGAAAATTATTTTTAGAACATTTTGGGTATACATTATTTGATCGGTTGGGGTATTGTTTGTTAAATCTCCTATCATCCCTAATTACCTTCCTATATTCCGGTCGAATACATGTATCTTCGAACCTTCTCGTTGTTAAAACCCTTAAAATTTCGTTCAGATTCGTTTCTTCATAAATTTTGTCTAATAATGTTCCTTGAGTCATTTCTTTGATGATGTTAACTAATAGGCTGTCCACGTTAGTTAAGTCTATGTAGTGGTCACCTCTAAAGTAAACTGTCAGTTCGTTCTTTTTGTATTTGATGTTCTGTACTTTTATTACGAGTTCGTTTACTGAGTTTACTTTTAAGTTAGAAATTAGTCTATAAATATGGTGCGGTTCCACATTGGGCCTATATCTTAGTTTTAGGGTTTCTTTGATTAGTTGCCAATTATCTGGCTCTGGTATGTTAATAATTACATCTTTCGTTTTGTAAAATATATTACGTACCGCTTCTTTTCTTAGGATTTCGTTATGTATTGTTGTTAAGAAGTATTCGACGCTGCTGAAGAAACTGTTTATTGTAATCTCTCCCGTTCCCGTGAATGTTGGTAGGTTATTAATGGCTTTGAAGATGTTTGCTCTCCCATTATTATCTACTGTTTGCTTCTTCTGCAGTTCCAAATACGCCATTCGTAGGTGCTCTAATTGCTGTTGCCGCCTAGCTAGTTCTCCTACTAGGTCTACTGGGGGCATTGTTGTTTGGCCTGTTGACATTCTTATTGAGTCGAATGTTTTTTGTCGGTTTCGCCTTCGAATTATGATGGATTATTACTTTCGTTCTTCAAATTTTAATTATGCTGGATTTATACTTTCGTCCTTCAAATTTTAATTATGATGGATTTATACTTTCGTCCTTCAAATTCTAATTATGATGGATTTATACTTTCGTCCTTCAAATTTTAATTATGATGGATTTATACTTTCGTCCTTCAAATTTTCGATTAAATCGTATCACTGGATTTGGAGAAGTTTTTATTTTATTATTTTTTTCTTCTTTCCAAATCCTACCGAATGCGCCACTTTTGTACTTTGTAGTACAAACCAACTTTTTAAAAAATGAAAACGAGTTTTAACCGAGATCTTGAACTTTCGCTCACAATGGTCACAACAAGACTGAATTTATTTAGTATTATTAATTAATATGAAAGTTTACAATTTGTTGACCTACTTATTGTATTTGCTGATTTATGCTGTATTTCAATTGACCTATTTATTTTAGCTTTCTGGCTTTTGCAATATTGCGTTATTTCGCAATTGGACAGGAAGTCGTTTTTTGGCTTCCTGTTTTTGTTATTGAACTCATGAATTTATCTATGTCATCGCTAAATGAGACATATGAACTAGGGAGTTCATTGATTTTATATGAATTTATCTATGTCATCGCTAAATAAGACATATGAACTAGGGAGTTCATTGATTTTATATGTAACTCGTGTACTGGATACACGCGGTTTTTTTTTACGTAAATAGTTGCCTATTTGGAGTGTAATGGATGGTTGCTAAGTGACCTTGCTCAATCCCGACTCTTGCGTCCTCGTTCGTGCACTCTGGGCAACGGGAGCTACCTAGGCTCGCGACAGAAAGAGAGGGAGCGCCGGTGGGGCCACTCTGACATACTTGGTTTAAGGGCTCACCGAGGTTTTTGCGTAGCGTCTGTTCACCATGAGGTGCGGCTGCAAGCGGGCGTCTGTCTTGAAGCAAGCGGCTCGCTATATAAATGTGTAAATATTTTCCAAAACCCCGAAACGGGTTGTGCGCTGGGTTTGGGACCCGCCACGTAAAAAACTTAATTCGAATAAAAAAAAATGCAAAGCCTCGGATGAGAACCCCCTTTAATGTTGACGACCCGGCAAAACGAATAAGGCATAACGATTTGGATATTAGGGCATGTACCGGGAATGTCCGGACCCTTTCAAGGGACGGTACCGCTGCCCGACTGGTTGATGTCCTCGTAGGCGCAAAGGCCGACATCACCGCCCTGCAGGAAATGCGATGGACGGGGAAAGGAAAGACGACCATCGGTCCTTGTGACGTATACTACAGTGGCCAGACACGCGGCAAAGCGCGTGGTGTAGGATTCGTGGTGGGAAAGAGACTTCGCCGCCAAGTATTAGCGTTCACTCCTGTGAACGAGCGTCTCGCTGCGATGCGCATCAAGGCGAGGTTTTTCAACATAACATTTATCTGCGCCTATGCGCCGACTGAGGAGACGGACGACGCAGAGAAGGACTCCTTCTACGATAAACTTGAACAGACTTATGATCGCTGCCCACAGCATGATATCAAAATCGTGCTCGGCGACTTTAATGCCAAGGTGGGCAAGGAAGGAGTCTTTGGTCCCACAGTTGGAAATGTCAGTCTCCACGATATAACATCCCCCAACGGCACTAGGTTGATTGACTTCGCCGCTGCTCGCAATATGGTCATCAGTAGTACCAGGTTCCAGCATAAGCGAATACACCAAGCCACATGGCTGTCCCCTGATCAAAGAACTAGAAACCAGATTGATCATGTCTTGATTGACGGCAGACATAGCTCCACCGTTCTGGACGTGCGTACACTGCGTGGTCCCAATATTGACTCTGACCATTATCTTGTCGCAGCCAAGATACGCACACGCCTCTGTGCAACGAAGAAAGTGCGCACAGTAACGGAAGGAAAGTCACAACTCGACTCTCACACCTGCTAGCAGAGGGCAATCCTCGACCTAACGATGTAACCGAGCAATGGAAGCATATCTCTCACTCATTGCGTACCGCCACTGAGGCCACTATAGGGTTCCAGCGAGCCCGCAAGAACAGCTGGTACGATGAGGAATGCAAAACTGCCTCGAAAAAAAAGGACGCTGCCTACAAGAAGACGTTGCGAACGGGCGCAACCCGCAGTGTATGGCAACAATATCGTGAGGCAAAGAAGGAAGAGAGACGAATTTTCAGAAAAAAGAAAAGTGAGGCCGAAAGGCGTGAGTGTGAGGAGCTTGAGATGCTGGCTGACAGGAATGATGCCCGAAAATTCTATGAAAAGATCCGGCGGATGACGGAAGGTTTTAAGACCTGGGCAAGCTCCTGTAAGGACAATAATGGCCACCAGGTAACCGACGTACTTAAATTATGGAGGGAGCACTTCTCCTCACTGCTAAATTGCGAGGGAGACGTCGAACCCGATACCCCAATCCCTGACGATGGAAAAGTCGTCCCACCACCTGACTATGATGAAGTGAGGATAGCTATATCCCGGCTCAAAAACAACAAAGCGCCTGGAAAAGACGGACTACCCGCCGAGCTGTTCAAACGCGGAGGCGAAGAGCTGGTAAAAAGCATGCATCAGCTCTTATGCAGAATATGGTCAGACGAATGCATGCCTCCGGATTGGAATTTAAGTGTGCTTTGCCCAATCCACAAGAAAGGCGATCCCGTTAACCGCACCAACTACCGCGGAATTAGTCTTCTTAATATCGCATATAAGGTTCTTTCTAGCGTGTTGTGTGAAAGGCTGAAGCCCATCGTAGACAAACTGATTGGACCTTATCAGTGTGGCTTTAGACCTGGTAAGTCTACCATCGACCAGATTTTCACGATACGCCAAATCCTGGAGAAGACCCATGATAAGAGAATCGACACTCACCATCTGTTTGTCGATTTTAAAGCCGCTTTTGACAGCGTAAAAAGGAGTTGCCTGTATGCCGCCATGTCTGAATTTGACTTCCCTGCAAAGCTTATACGGCTTTGTCAAACGACGTTGAGCAATACCAACAGCTCCGTCAGAATCGGGAAGGACCTCTCTGAGCCATTTGAAACCAAACGAGGCTTCAGACAGGGCGACTCCCTTTCGTGCGATTTCTTCAATCTGATGCTGGAGAAGATAATTCGAGCAGCAGAGCTAAACCGCAATGGTACAATCTTTTACAAGAGCGTGCAATTGCTGGCGTATGCCGATGATATTGATATCATTGGCCTTAACAACCGCGCCGTAAGCGCTGCCTTCTCTGGACTGGATAAGGAAGCGAAAAAAGTGGGTCTTGCCGTGAACGAGGACAAGACGAAGTATTTGCTGTCATCAAAGAAAGAATCGGCGCACCTGCGCCTTGGCAGCCATGTCACTGTTGATAGTTACAAATTTGAAACTGTGAGGGACTTCGTCTATTTGGGAACCAGTATCAACACCGAAAATAATATCAGTCTAGAAATCCAGCGGAGAATCACTCTTGCCAACAAGTGCTACTTTGGACTGAGTAGGCAATTGAGAAGTAAAGTCCTCTCTCGAAGAACAAAGATCACGCTCTATAAGTCTCTCATCATACCTGTCCTGATGTATCGCTCAGATTCATGGACAATGTCATGAGAAGATGAGATGGCCCTTGGAGTATTTGAGAGAAAAGTTCTCCGGGAGATTTATGGTCCTTCCCGTGATGCCAACGGCGAGTATAGAAGGAAATTTAACGATGGGCTGTACGAGCTCTACGCAGATCTGACCATAGTCCAGCGAATTAAAGCCCAAAGACTCCGCTGGCTGGGCCATGTTATGCGAATGGACAAAGAAGCTCCAGCACAGAAGGTTTTCCTATCGTCGCCTGAATTCGGCAGCAGAGGAAGGGGGAGGCCTCGACTGAGATGGAAACAACAGGTGGAGGATGACTTGAACTCCCTTGGGGTTTCCAATTGGCGTCGGTTATCGTCAAAAAGGAATGACTGGCGTGCTTTGATACGAAACGGCCAAAATCGCTTAGGCGGTTAAGCGCCAATAAATGATGAATGATGAGTTGCCTATTTGCAGAGAACGTTGATTATTACGTTCTCTGCTATTTGATCAACTTTTTTCTCCAAGGTGAATATCTCTAAAAGGGTTTAAGGCAGGGACCTGGAAATTAGTACAGAGCTATAGGATAACAACACCATTCTCACCCATAAAACTGGGGTTAACCAAAAGGGGACGTGGCACCTCCCATACAAATGAAATACTTCATAGTCGATATCTCTGGAAGTATTAATGTTAGACCACTGAAATTTGGCAAGGGGTTTTATGAGATCGATTTCCACCACCTTCAAAAAAAACTGGGGATAACGAAAAAGGGGCCGTGGCACCTCCCATACAAATGAAATACTTCATAGTCAATATCTCTCGAAGTATTAATGTTAGACCACTGAAATTCGGTAAGGGGTTATATGAGATCGAGCCCTACCACATCCACCAACACAAGGAAAGTAAGTCCCGGGACCCAGCCATATGGAAAATAGCTGAGTTGTTGGGATTTTCCACATAGCAGAATCCCGGGACTAACACTCCTAAACCGACACCGTTACTCCTCCTCGAACCACTTAGATGACTTTATGAAGGCCATCAAGACCTTTATGTAAAGTTCCGCGATCTGGCTTAGGCTATCCAGGAAGGGAACTCCCAAAAAGCGCATTCTCGCGCCGCTTAAAGTCGGACAGTTGCAGATGAGGTGCTCCACTGTTTCCTCCTCCTCATCATCTTTGCAACTCCTGCAGCATCGTCGGTAGGGCATACCTAGCCTTTCTGCATGCCTACCAATGAGGCAGTGACCGGTTAATACCCCTATCAATATGGAGATTTCCCTCCTAGTTAGGGCATAAATGCGTCTAGACATTTTAAGATCCCATTTTGGCCAGGTTTGTTTCGATATCCGGCACCCTGGGGATTGCAGCCATCTTTCGTTGGCTTGACGGAGTGTGTGCTCCTTCAGCATTAGTTTGCATGTGGCAAATGACATACCTAAGCGCTCTTTATCCTGAAGAACCTGCTTGGTCGTGCGTCAGTTCAGAGTTGAACGTGTAAGAGCCGAAAATAGCGATATCTTCTCCGATAACACGTTTACTTATCCAGATCAGGTAGTCTGAAGGAGAGCTCAAGGTCCAAATCCCTTGAATAAACCCCTCCTCCAACTCTGCCGTCCAACTTCGAGCCGTCGGTGTATATGGAAGTGCCACCATTTGTTTCGGGACACCAAACCGTCCTCTCCCAATCTTCTCTGCTGGGAATGTTTATTTTGAAACAGCTATCCCCAAGTGTAGTGGTCACACAACGATCTGTGCTTAGAGGGAGAAAGCTGTAAGATTCCAGAATACTGGAGTGTCCAATAGTACCCGCACCGAAACCTTTGGTTGTTCACTTGTAGTTCAATGAAACAACACAATATTTTTAGTGGCTAATAACCACTTTATTAAATATAACTCAATAACTAATGACTAAACTTTACAAAATGTAGTTGTGCTGCACATGCAGCTAGTTCATAACGACGATGATGTAACGTTTTTGTTACAAGTGGTACCGTGCAGACGTGTTTTCTCTTTCTCCGCTGATTTATCATTTTTATAAACATAATCAGTACATACATAACATTTTTTCATTCTACAAACTCTCAATTTGGCTTAATACAAACAATAACTATCACCGCTGCGCTGGCCAATGAGGTCAAAGAACTTAAACGCTTGCTCACTGGTTCTCTTGCTAAAGCAAACTTGAAAAACCCACCCAAAAATAATAACGTGTCTGCTGCACGCACTGCCACTACCCCTTCATTGCCTTCCACTTTCTCAAATATTGCTGCTGCTAATGTCACGGCTATTGAATCTAATTCTACCAACAACAACGTTTCGGGGCCGGCATCAGCATCATTTACTTTTCCTACATTGCAGCCTATTTCTGATAACTCTGCCGCTGATACTAATGAAGAGGTAAATATCGATAACCTGCAGACACTTCAACAGTGTGATGATATGCATAACAATTACACTACTGCGCGTCACATGAATGTCTTCAACTCTAAAAATCTAGTGGTTGGTCGAAATGCCTCTACAGAGTTGGAAGTCGCCATTATCAGGAAATGGGTACATATTTCATCTTTTAAACCGACAGTATCCGAAGATATGATTATTGATTATAGCTTTGTTTCTTTTCTGCTAATTATGAATAATTATGAATAATTATTCCTAGAAAAGTGTTTTGTGAAAAAATTAGCAGCGAATCCAGCAGCTTTTTGACATTTAATTGAGAGAAAGAGCGCCAATTCGCTGCAAGTTCGCTGCAAGTTGCTGCTGGAGATTTTTCGTCCAGCAAAAACTAGCAAGTAACAAACAGCTGATTGTGACATATGGCAAAATCAAAATTGATTGCATGTTTTTATGAAATTTAAAATTTATTACGAATATTTTGAAAACTATGAGTTATTTACCAGCAAATGAAGTAAGTACATACAATAAATACCAAATCTTCAATAATTCCGTATCTTTGAATAGCAATGCGCCGAAGCCCAATGTCCGTTGGACCAACGTAATGTGGCTCGTTAGGAGACCAATATAATCCTGCAGACACAGTTACAGGAATCGGAAATACTGAAGGTGTATAAGGCATTCAATTTTCTTAATATTTTGTAAGGTTTACGTCGATATATACGGAGAAATTGTCCAAAGACTGAAAAATTCGCAATTTCATTTGCTGCGAAAAAAATTTATTTTCATTTGTCAATTGTCAGAACAGCTGTTCTGCTGGAGAATTTCTGCTGGCTCCTGTTCGGCGAAAAACTAGCAGAAGAGAGATGAAACTAACAAAAATTAGATTTTGACAGCTTTTTACAAGACTCTCTTCTGCTGACAGTTCTTTGCTGGAGATTTCAAGAAACAAATCTTATGTCAAAAAGCATTCGGGTATCGAGGATAATTTTATTTCATGCTACAAATTGGTTAAGAAAGACACTCCGCTCCAGAGTCTAAGGAAAATTAATTTTAAACTGGGTGTGTCTCCAGATTTCTATAGTCTGCTTTTAGACCCAAATCTATGGCCAGCTGGGATAAACGTCAAGCCATTTCGTAACGTTCCAAGGGACCAAGGCGAATAACTTAAACAACAGTGTAGTTAATGCTCCTAGTCTTTCTTACTCTAATATTGAAAATCATAAACTTCTTAAAATGTATTACCAAAATATCTCTGGAATGCGTACTAAGGCTAAAGAAGTATTTTTATTTACGTCCCGATGTGAGTTTGATGTTTTTGTGCTAGTCGAAACGTGGTTAACTAGAGATTTTTTTGATGCAGAGTTTTTCGACCCTAATATTTTTCAAATTTATCGTAAGGATAGAGATGCGTTAAAAACTGGTTGTAGTAGGGGTGGGGGTGTCTTAATTGCGGTAAAACGTGTATTTAGATCATCAATCGTTGCTCTTAGAAATTCCGATTCGCTTTTAGATCAACTGTGTGTCCGCATTTTCGGTACCTTTGGTAGCCAGTTTATCTGCATCTCATACATTCCGCCAAACAGTTCTGACTACTTATATTCACTCCATACCAATAACTTTTTACACATCTATGAAAATCACGAAGATGACCATTTTTGCATACTTGGCGATTTTGATTTAAACAAGATCGTATGGTCTGACCTGCTTAGGAATGGTGTCCTAACTGCCTCTAATGCAAGTCTTCCACATGAGATCCATGTCTTGGAAAGTTTTTCCGGCATTAATCTAACCCAAATTAATTATATTCCCAACACGCTTGGTAATTTTCTTGACCTTTTATTTATTGTTGAGAACCTGATTTTTCAGTTACAAGAATGTAATTTCCCTATCTGCAAGTCTGATATGCACCATGTGCCGCTCTTTCTATCCCTTCAGTTTTGTACATTTCCTATAATCCGCACAATCGATCCCCAGTCCTTAAACTTCAGAAATGCCGATTATGAGTCTTTAAATGCTATTCTCCATGAAATTGATTGGAATTCTATTTTTCTTTCACCTTATGTCTCCGATTGCTATGAGTTATTTCTTGAACAAATTCACGTAGTCTTAAACTCTAATCTAAATCTGATCTCTCCTCGGAGTTTCAAGCGTCCGTGGTATACGAGAAGGCTTAAGAGACTGAAGAACAAACGAAACAAATATTTTAAACTTTTCAAGTCCACTAATGATTTAAGCTTCAGAGAAAAGTATGTCAGCCTTAGTAATGAATTCAATGAACTTGATAAAACACTCTATAACAATTATATATCTCGGTATGAGAATGAGTTGAAGTCGAATCCCAAAGCTTTTTAGAACTACATTCGGTCCAGGAAAGGGTGCTCGAATATTCCCACCTGTATGACTCTCGATGGTTTTTCCTCCTCTTCCCTGTCCGAATCTGTTAATCAAAATCTGTAATTCAAATCCAACTTTGTAAGCGATGCCGGTGTGAGCACTTATAACTCATATGGTGATGATCTTGGTCCGCATTACCTTGATTTCGGAGCACTTTCGATCACCGAGCTAGATGTTCAGATGGGTATCTCTTCCCTGCAACTGTCTCATAAAAATGATTTCGATGGCCTCTCCTCTTCTTTCCTCAAGAATTGCTGTTCGTCACTAGTCTTCCCTTTAACCCATATAATTAACCTCTCCCTCTCCTCTGGTAATTTCATTGACAAATGGAAGGTGAGCTCCATTACCCCCATCCACAAATTAGGTAACAAAAATGATGTCAGGAATTACCGCCCAATTTCAAAATTAACTACATTCTCAAAACTTTTTGAAAAGGTGGTAAAAGAAAAGTTATTCTTCTCTGTCAAAGAAATCATTGATCCCAACCAGCATGGTTTTGTTCGTGGTCGCTCCACTGTAACTAATCTTGCGGTTTTTTCTGAGTACTGTATATCGGCATTTAAGAGTGGATCTCAGGTGGATACCATTTACACCGATTTCTCTAAAGCCTTTGATACAGTCTCTCATGATTTATTATTATACAAGCTTGAACGCTTAGGTTTTCACTCAGTGTTTCTTCTGTGGTTGCGCTCCTACCTCACGAACAGAACAACGTTTGTAGATATTGCTGGTACTGCATCTTACTGTTTTGTGGTCATCTTTGGAGTCCCGCAGGGTAGTATTCTGGGCCCGCTTCTTTTTGTTCTTTTTATTAATGATATCCGGTCCTGTTTTAATCACTCGCAATTTTTACTATATGCCGATGACTTGAAATTGTTTACTAGAGTTACCTGTCAGTCTGACGTGCTTCGTCTACAAAACGAACTCAACAATCTTACTGACTGGAGTGTCAAAAACAAACTGTTGCTCAATATCAATAAATGTTTCCATTTAACTTTGTCGAAAACCCGGAATCGCATCAGTTCAAGTTACTCGATTCTTAATAATCAACTGTCCCCAGTCGAGGTATTTTCTGATCTAGGCGTTCTGTTTGACTCTGGTTTTACCTTTGTCAGTCATGTGAACACAGTTATCCCTAAGGGCTTTTCGAATTTGGTCTTTTTGAAGCGTTATGCGAAGGACTTTAAAGATCCCTATATAAGGAAATCCGTTTTTACTTGTCTTGTCCGGTCTAAGTTGGAATATGCATCAATTATCTGGAACTCTCTATATAGTTCTCACTCTGACAGAATCGAGCGTGTACAGCGCAGCTTTACTCGCTTTGCTCTCTATCCACTTCATTTCGTTGATCCCTTTCCATCCTATAATGCACGGTGTTTGCTCATAAACTTGAAATCTCTCTCTAGTAGGCGCACAATCCATTCGATAATGTTCACTTTCGACATTGTTAATGGCTTAATTGATTGCGTGAATCTGCTCAATCAACTTTGCTTCAATGTCCCAAATCGCATCCTACGTTCCCACTACCCTTTCCATCTTATTACAGTAAAATCTAAGTACCACTATCTTGCGCCCATTACTAGGGCAGTCAGCGAAATCAACAATATTTACAAACCGCTAGATCTTGACTTTGCAATGCCGAGATCCCAGTTCGTCGATAAGATTACTTCACTCTATCCCTAGTACTCAATTCCAGCCTATTTAGTCAGTAAGGAATTTTCCTGTTCATTTCTAGTCTGTAAGATATTGTTATCATAGACTGAATAAAGAAATACTAATATTTACCAAGAATAGAAAAGCAAAAGAATGTCAAAATGAATGCGCTGCCAGGGATCAGGTACATTGCTTGTTTGTGCCATTGCTACATAGATGGCGCTAGTTGTTGCGCATTAACCCGCTACAGTACTCCCCCTTTAGTGACTCGGTTACGATTTGGCAAAACGTACACAAAGCTTGCTTTTGTACGATTCAACAAACGAAAGTTTGAGGGTCGGATGGTGCATTAGTATCTGCTACAAACTAGTTTGGGATACGTTTGTCGAGCCATATAGCATTCAGCTGCCGAAGCTTTTAGATCCGGTTTGTAACAAGTTCTCAAACCAAGTAGTGCTACTGGTAACAATTTTGGCCAAGGGATTTGTGTGTTGCACATTAAAGCTGCCTTTAGCGACCAATGCCACCGCTCTATCATCCCGTTGGATTGCGGGTGGTATGCTGTTATGTGTATAGGTTGACCACCAACCAGTTTACTCAAATTGTTAAACAACGTTGATTCAAATTGGGTACCCTGATCGGTCGTAAATGATTTTGGACATCCAAACCGGGATATCCAATGTACCCAAAAAGCATTCGTAAGCGTGTCAGCTGTAATATATGTTAACGGTATTGCTTCGGGCCAGCGAGAGAATCGATCGATCATTGTGAGGCAGTAGCGATATCCGTGCGAATGTGGCATAAAAACTATGTCCAAGTAAACGTAGTCGAATCTGTTGTCAGGCACGTCGATTTTTTGCGGTTTTAGCTTGTTGTGGCGATGAATTTTCGCGCGTTGGCAGGGGATACAGTTTTTCGCCCATTCAGTTATGTCCCTTTTCATCGAAGGCCAAACGTACTTTTGCCTCACCTGCTGACTTGTAGATCTAACACTCGGGTGTGATAGCCCATGCACTGCTGAAAAAACTTTATATCATAGGTTTTGTGGAACATAGGGTCTCACCTGGCCCGTCGATACATCGAAATAGATCTTAGGTTAGGTTCAAGTGGCTCCCGCAGAGGCACACCTAGGCCAGTATTAAAAGGCCCGTTGTGATACCACCAAGACTAGGAAAGTCAGTTCCGGGACCCTGCCATATGGAAAATCCCGGTATTAACGGAATTCTCCACATAGGAGAATCCCGGGAATTACCCCCCTATAGATCTTGCAGTCGTCAAATTGTACTGATTGTAACTTGAAGGATGTGTTACAGCACAATATAGAAGTCAACTCTGCGTCGTCTACCTGAGATTTCTCTACGTCAGCCAGAGTTATAGCCGACGGCATGGAAATTGCTTCTAATCGCGAAAGTGTATCGGCAACCGTATTTTCACTGCCTTTAACGTGAACAATTGCTGTCGAAAACTGAGATGTGAAATCTAAGTGTCGTAGTTGTCGCGGTGATGCTTTCTCCGGCTTTTGTTGGAACGCATAAATCAATGGTTTATGATCAGTTTTGATTATGAAATGGCGTGCTTCGAGAAAATGTTTAAAATGGCGAATCGCATCGTACACTGCAAGCAGCTCGCGATCATAGGTGCTGTAATTCTTTTCTGTGTTACTAAGTTTTCTCGAGAAGAAACCTAGAGGCTGCCAAGTGTTATTCACTTCCTGCTCGAGAGCTGCTCCAAGGCCACGTTTGAAGCGTCGCAGACAATGGCTTATTTGGCATTTGGTGCTGGAGGAGCAAGGGTCGCTGCGTTGACAACGCTCTGTTTGCAAGCCTCGAATGCGTCAATTGTAGCTTTTGTCCACGGAACTTTTATCGTTTTTTTTATATTACGAATGAAATCGCTTAATGGTGCTTGCATTTCGGAAGCGCGCGGTATACAGCGCCGATAATAGCTTATGACACCCAAAAAACGACCAAGCTCGCACAAAGTGTCTGGTCTCTTAAACTCAGCTATTGCCTTTATATGGACGTCAGAAGGTCTTATGCTGCCTTTGTTAATTACATAGCTTAAGAAAGCTACTTCGGCTTGCGCAAAATGACACTTGTTGACGTTTATGCTTAGGCTATTTTTTCGTAAAATTGATAAAACAATTCGAAGGTGTTCTTCGTGTTCTTTCGGTGAACTGGACATGATGAGAATGTCAAAATACAAATTCGATACCTCTGAATATTTCATCCATAAACCTCTGAAATGTCTGTGTTGCATTTTTGAAGCCGAACGGCATGAACAAAAATTCGATTAAACCGAAGGCGTGCAAACAGCTGTCCTCCTCAGCCATCGGTATTTGGTAGTATGCTCGTACCAGGTCTAAGGTAGAAAAAATTGTGCTACCGTGCAACTTGTTGGGGAAGTCATGAACGTGGGCGATGGGATAACGATCCGGGACAGTTATTGAATTAGGGTTTCGGTAGTCGCCACACCCACGCCAACCTCCGGATTTTTTAGCCACCATATGCAGTGGGCTAGACCATGAGCTTTTTGAAATTCTACATATGCCTTGCTGCAGCAAAAAGTTGACTTCTGCCTTAGCAGCTTCAAGCCTTTCGCCGGTGAGACGCCGTGGTCTACTGGCTACCGTGTTACCAGAAGTTTCGATGTGGTGTCGAACTGAGTGGACAACTTTGCTGCTATCGAATTTCGAAATTGGCTTAGTGACCTCAACAAACTCTTTAAGAACGTTATAAAATTGGTTAGTTTTGTTTAGCGTTGATACTGCAAAAATATAAGTGTTGGCGAGCTCGCCAGTAGTTGTGAGCCCCGTAGTTATGTCGACTAAACGCTTGTTATTTAAATCTATTAGTAATTTAAAATAAGCCAGAAAGTCGGCACCTATAATTGCATTTTGAACGTCAGCTACTGTGAACAGCCAGCTGAACGAGCGCCGTAAACCCTCACTTCGCGGCTGTTACCAATCAGCGCTATTGGCGACAGCCGTTTTAGCGCGTGCAGTTAGAACGACACTTTTTTGCATTGTCTCCGAACTTTGTGTGAAAGTAACATAAATTTGGTTGCCCGTCAGTCTTGTTCTTCTTTGCAGATGCTTTCGTTTTTCTCTGTCGAGAGTTGCTTCGACTTCTGGAAGACTTGAGAGACTTTAGTTCACTACTTATTTTACTTACCTTCGAGGTAAGCGATTTCAAAGCTGTACTCATTTCTGATAATGACATTGTGTTAGATACTGCCTGAATAGAGTTATCAGCGGACGTGTGCGTTGCCAAGACGCTGTTTGTATTAGTTGCGACTGCTTCGAGCATCTTGTCAGCTATCTTTGCAAGTTTTTCGATGTCTTTCTCCTCCCAAAGGCTTAGCACGGGGCGAATGGACTGTGCCGGGATCGGGAGCTAGAAGACGCATATATGACAGAGTTTCTGTCGGTTTCATGCCTGCTATGCCACCTCCTTGTAACAAACGGCGTAACTTTGACTCGGCACTTTCAGCAAAATTTATCGGGTAATCGAGACTTTAACGCATCATGTTTGTTTGTTTATGGTGGCCTTGTTATGAGGTCTTCAATAAACGATATAATTTCTTCTTCGAGATGTATGGTGACAAAATCGAATTTGTCGTCGTCATTCTGTACAAACGGAACGATCGCTCTAGTTGAGCGAACCACAAGTGCGGATTGCTTTTATTAAACTTCGGCACTATTAAGTTTCCGTGTGGTCGCTGCAAATCCCTTTGTACAATGGCTGTTGCAGTTGCTGATTGCACATAGTCTGAAGACGTTGGCATTATACTTCCAGTAGGCGTAGTTTTTCGGCGAGTTCTTTTTCTACTTCAGACATTTTGGTGTCTTCTGTTTCAACTAAGGAGCGCAAATTATAACGGGAGCCTGGCATGAGCAGAACTGCCCTTATGAAAAATCGGGTGATCCGTAGCAAAATTTAGCGAAAATGGCTGACTTTTGCTGGACTTCTATTCTGCTATTGATTAAGGCTTTTCCCGTCGTCGGGGTCACCACTTTGGTTGTTCTCTTGTAGTTCAATAAAACAACACAATATTTTTAGTGGCTAATAACCACTTTATTAAATATAACTCAATAACTAATGACTAAATTTTACAAAATGTAGTTGTGCTGCACATGCAGCTAGTTCAGAACGACGATTATAATAAATATTTACCAAGAATAGAAAAGCAAAAGAATGACAAAATGAATGCGCTGCCAGAGGTCAGGTACATTGCTTGTTTGTGCCATTGCTACATAGATGGCGCTAGTTGTTGCGCATTAACCCGCTACAAACCCTTCCAGGTCAAGTGGCAAAATGCCCAGAATGACCTGGAGGGCTTCGTTGGGCGTTGTCCTTAGCGCACCGCTTATACAGATCATATTGGATCTATGGACTTTCCGCAACAGATTCAGGTATGTTGCCTTGCTCAGCGCAGGCCACCATACGACGATTCCATACAGCATGATTGGGCGAATGGTCGCAGTGTAGATCCAACTGCTTACTTTAGGGCTAAGCCTCCATTTTTTGCTAATGGCTCTTTTGCATGTGTAAAGAGCGATGCAAGCTTTCTTCAGGCGCTGAAGAACATTCTCCTTCCAATTCAATTTCCTGTCCAGAACTATGCCTAGAAACTTGGCTTTATCCGACAAGCCCAGGCGCGTGCCATCTAGTTCTGGTAGGCTTAGTGGCGGTATTTTGTACCGGTTGGTGAAGAGGACAAGTTCCACTTTCCCCGGGTTGATACTAAGTCCGGGAACTTGCCTCAGAATGCAAGAGCTAAATCGTCTGCATATGCCACTATCTTCCCGCCCCCCCAGCTTGTGTCACGTAGCAACGAGTTGACTGTGAGGTTCCATAAAAACGGGGATAGAACACCACCCTGGGGCGTTCCCCTTGTGACATAGCGTGGTAACTCAACCGTACCAAGTGAAGAAGCTATTTTCCTTCCCCTTAGAAGTTGGTCAATTAAACCAGTTAGAGGTATATCTACGCCCAGATTAGTTAGAGCGGAGTTGATAGCCTTCGGGCTTATATTGTTAAAAGCCCCCTCAATGTCTAGGAAGGCCACCAGACAGTAGTCCTTTTCACACAGCGTTTTCTCAATGACAGATACTATGCTGTGCAGAGCAGTTTCTGTTGATTTACCCTTGGTGTATGCATGCTGATAGCTAGAGATAAAGTTGCTATCAATAGTTGTTGAGAGGTAGTCGCTTAGTATCCTCTCAAAGGTTTTGAGTACAAAGGACGAGAGACTGTTCGGTCTGTAGTCTTTTGGCTCGTAGTGGAATGCCTTCCCAGCCTTAGGGATAAACACTACCGTGGCGCTTCTCCAGGAGCCCGGAATGTGGTTGAGAACCAGGCAGGCTGTGAAGAGAAATACCAGCCATTTAGCTGGTGTCTCCAACGTGTTTATAAGTTTTGCGGGGATAATCCCGTCCGGCCCGGCAGCCTTGATGGCTGTTTGACTTCTCGAGAGGACTCGTCTAAGTTTCGCTGTGTCGTCGACCTTTTCGACGCCAGTGTAGAAATTTCTCCACGAGGTTCTCTTCGCCTGTCTCAGAGCTGTTTTGAAGGCCCTTAATTTAGCTTTATATTCGTGCCAATGAGGCTCATAGCCGAGGCTCTTGGCCTTGTAAAATTGTTTCCGGCATGATTTGCGGGACCACCAATGTGGCCCGTGTTTACCGCGTGGTTTTGGCACTGGACAAGCCTGTCCTAGAGCATTTGAGAGCGCCGATGTAAATGTAGTAACAAGATCCTCCAGCTCCTCTACTGATGAGGGGCTTATGAGGGCAGTACTGGTAGGTCTCTGTCTAATATTTCATTGTATACCTGCCAATTAGTGTTACGTGGATTGCGCTTCATAATTGGTTGTTCTACAAAAAAGTCTAAAACCATTTCTATGTAACGGTGGTCGGAGAATGAATGTTCTTCAAGAACCCGCCATTTTCTGACCCAATCATAAGTGCCTTCACTACAGATAGTGAGGTCTATGACCTCCCTGCGGGTCTTAGTGATAAAAGTAGGCTCATTACCCACGTTGCAAATTACCACTCGGCCCGCTCCAATAATAAGATTACCAGTGCAGAAAGTTGACTTCTGCCTAAGCAGCTTCAAGCCTTTCGCCGGTGAGACGCCGTGGTCTACTGGCTACCGTGTTACCAGAAGTTTCGATGTGGTGTCGAACTGAGTGGACAACTTTGCTGCTATCGAATTTCGAAATTGGCTTAGTGACCTCAACAAACTCTTTAAGAACGTTATAAAATTGGTTAGTTTTGTTTAGCGTTGATACTGCAAAAATATAAGTGTTGGCGAGCTCGCCAGTAGTTGTGAGCCCCGTAGTTATGTCGACTAAACGCTTGTTATTTAAATCTATTAGTAATTTAAAATAAGCCAGAAAGTCGGCACCTATAATTACATTTTGAACGTCAGCTACTGTGAACAGCCAGCTGAACGAGCGCCGTAAACCCTCACTTCGCGGCTGTTACCAATCAGCGCTATTGGCGACAGCCGTTTTAGCGCGTGCAGTTAGAACGACACTTTTTTGCATTGTCTCCGAACTTCGTGTGAAAGTAACATAAATTTGGTTGCCCGTCAGTCTTGTTCTTCTTTGCAGATGCTTTTGTTTTTCTCTGTCGAGAGTTGCTTCGACTTCTGGAAGACTTGAGAGACTTTAGTTCACTACTTATTTTACTTACCTTCGAGGTAAGCGATTTCAAAGCTGTACTCATTTCTGATAATGACATTGTGTTAGATACTGCCTGAATAGAGTTATCAGCGGACGTGTGCGTTGCCAAGACGCTGTTTGTATTAGTTGCGACTGCTTCGAGCATCTTGTCAGCTATCTTTGCTGGTTTTTCGATGTCTTTCTCCTCCCAAAGGCTTAGCACGGGGCGAATGGACTGTGCCGGGATCGGGAGCTAGAAGACGCATATATGACAGAGTTTCTGTCGGTTTCATGCCTGCTATGCCACCTCCTTGTAACAAACGGCGTAACTTTGACTCGGCACTTTCAGCAAAATTTATCGGGTAATCGAGACTTTAACGCATCATGTTTGTTTGTTTATGGTGGCCTTGTTATGAGGTCTTCAATAAACGATATAATTTCTTCTTCGAGATGTATGGTGACAAAATCGAATTTGTCGTCGTCATTCTGTACAAACGGAACGATCGCTCTAGTTGAGCGAACCACAAGTGCGGATTGCTTTTATTAAACTTCGGCACTATTAAGTTTCCGTGTGGTCGCTGCAAATCCCTTTGTACAATGGCTGTTGCAGTTGCTGATTGCACATAGTCTGAAGACGTTGGCATTCTACTTCCAGTAGGCGTAGTTTTTCGGCGAGTTCTTTTTCTACTTCAGACATTTTGGTGTCTTCTGTTTCAACTAAGGAGCGCAAATTATAACGGGAGCCTGGCATGAGCAGAACTGCCCTTATGAAAAAGCGGGTGATCCGTAGCAAAATTTAGCGAAAATGGCTGACTTTTGCTGGACTTCTATTCTGCTATTGATTAAGGCTTTTCCCGTCGTCGGGGTCACCACTTTGGTTGTTCTCTTGTAGTTCAATAAAACAACACAATATTTTTAGTGGCTAATAACCACTTTATTAAATATAACTCAATAACTAATGACTAAATTTTACAAAATGTAGTTGTGCTGCACATGCAGCTAGTTCAGAACGACGATTATAATAAATATTTACCAAGAATAGAAAAGCAAAAGAATGACAAAATGAATGCGCTGCCAGAGGTCAGGTACATTGCTTGTTTGTGCCATTGCTACATAGATGGCGCTAGTTGTTGCGCATTAACCCGCTACAAACCCTTCCAGGTCAAGTGGCAAAATGCCCAGAATGACCTGGAGGGCTTCGTTGGGCGTTGTCCTTAGCGCACCGCTTATACAGATCATATTGGATCTATGGACTTTCCGCAACAGATTCAGGTATGTTGCCTTGCTCAGCGCAGGCCACCATACGACGATTCCATACAGCATGTTTGGGCGAATGGTCGCAGTGTAGATCCAACTGCTTACTTTAGGGCTAAGCCTCCATTTTTTGCTAATGGCTCTTTTGCATGTGTAAAGAGCGATGCAAGCTTTCTTCAGGCGCTGAAGAACATTCTCCTTCCAATTCAATTTCCTGTCCAGAACTATGCCTAGAAACTTGGCTTTATCCGACAAGCCCAGGCGCGTGCCATCTAGTTCTGGTAGGCTTAGTGGCGGTATTTTGTACCGGTTGGTGAAGAGGACAAGTTCCACTTTCCCCGGGTTGATACTAAGTCCGGGAACTTGCCTCAGAATGCAAGAGCTAAATCGTCTGCATATGCCACTATCTTCCCGCCCCCCCAGCTTGTGTCACGTAGCAACGAGTTGACTGTGAGGTTCCATAAAAACGGGGATAGAACACCACCCTGGGGCGTTCCCCTTGTGACATAGCGTGGTAACTCAACCGTACCAAGTGAAGAAGCTATTTTCCTTCCCCTTAGAAGTTGGTCAATTAAACCAGTTAGAGGTATATCTACGCCCAGATTAGTTAGAGCGGAGTTGATAGCCTTCGGGCTTATATTGTTAAAAGCCCCCTCAATGTCTAGGAAGGCCACGAGACAGTAGTCCTTTTCACACAGCGTTTTCTCAATGACAGATACTATGCTGTGCAGAGCACATTGCTATCAATAGTTGTTGAGAGGTAGTCGCTTAGTATCCTCTCAAAGGTTTTGAGTACAAAGGACGAGAGACTGTTCGGTCTGTAGTCTTTTGGCTCGTAGTGGAATGCCTTCCCAGCCTTAGGGATAAACACTACCGTGGCGCTTCTCCAGGAGCCCGGAATGTGGTTGAGAGCCAGGCAGGCTGTGAAGAGAAATACCAGCCATTTAGCTGGTGTCTCCAACGTGTTTATAAGTTTTGCGGGGATAATCCCGTCCGGCCCGGCAGCGTTGATGGCTGTTTGACTTCTCGAGAGGACTCGTCTAAGTTTCGCTGTGTCGTCGACCTTTTCGACGCCAGTGTAGAAATTTCTCCACGAGGTTCTCTTCGCCTGTCTCAGAGCTGTTTTGAAGGCCCTTAATTTAGCTTTATATTCGTGCCAATGAGGCTCATAGCCGAGGCTCTTGGCCTTGTAAAATTGTTTCCGGCATGATTTGCGGGACCACCAATGTGGCCCGTGTTTACCGCGTGGTTTTGGCACTGGACAAGCCTGTCCTAGAGCATTTGAGAGCGCCGATGTAAATGTAGTAACAAGATCCTCCAGCTCCTCTACTGATGAGGGGCTTATGAGGGCAGTACTGGTAGGTCTCTGTCTAATATTTCATTGTATACCTGCCAATTAGTGTTACGTGGATTGCGCTTCATAATTGGTTGTTCTACAAAAAAGTCTAAAACCATTTCTATGTAACGGTGGTCGGAGAATGAATGTTCTTCAAGAACCCGCCATTTTCTGACCCAATCATAAGTGCCTTCACTACAGATAGTGAGGTCTATGACCTCCCTGCGGGTCTTAGTGATAAAAGTAGGCTCATTACCCACGTTGCAAATTACCACTCGGCCCGCTCCAATAATAAGATTACCAGTGCAGAAATTTGACCTCCGTTTGCGGTGGAGATCCCTCGGCGTGGTAGGGCATATAGACCGACGCCACCGTCAGGCGCGTGCTGTCGACCGTTAGACTGATAGCGGTAATATCACCATTGGTGTAGTTAGGTAGGAGAAAAGAGTTCAACTCAGACTTGACCAAAATAAACGTTCTGACTTTGCCCTCCTCACTGGCTCGAATGAGCTTGAAACTCTTGGTCCTCAATCCGCAGATTATCGAGCTATTGACCCAGGGTTCTTGGCTGAGGACTACTTAAAGCAGCCGAGGACACTTTAGATTTGTGCAGATTAATCTGAAGCACCACCAACATGAGAGCGCACAGACTGCCGTCCACATATCGTCCCCATCCCGGAGGTTGCCTATCAACGACGAGTTGTTCGGATTAACTTCCCGATATGGCGTTGCGGGAGTCCTGCTGTCTGTAGCGTTAGATGTTAATCGCTTAGCGTTGGCTGCTACCACCGTGACGTCGAGGAATTCTTCGTCCTGTAGGCTGTCCTCCATCTCCGAGTTGATCACAGCACTATCGCCAAGGGACTTGGCGGATAACGTGCTTTCCGCATCGGAATCCTTCGCTTCCTCTTCCGGTATTTCGTCTTCGGCTCCCCCGGAGCAGCCGAGAAGGCAGCGCGCTGAGCATCACCACGATATACGTGGATACCGATCTGGCCTACGCTGTAGTGTACTAGGCCATTGCACCTTTTAAGGGGCTCGGTTGACTCTTTATTCATGGTGAACACCACCTGTCTGTCGGGCCCTACCGCATCCCCGACCAGATTGACACTCCAGTCATGCGTTGGGAGGGACGGATTCATTAGCCGTAGCATCCCGAGAATTATCTCGGGTTCGTCAGGGATGGCCGGAATCCATGGCCTGGAATGTCCTTCCAGTCGACGACCTCGATCTTTGCTCCTTTGTAGACTTCACCCAGTTTAGCAGCTGCTGCCTTGTACAGTGCTACAGTTTTTGCTTCCTCGCATGCGAGTAATTTAATCTGACCCTGGTGCCAACCCGCATCCGTTACTCGCGCCGAACTACCCGGAAACTTTGGAGCAACGTTGAGAAGAATGTTGCCGAGTTCATTTCGCACGTAACGCCACCGGTCCTTGAGGATGGCTAGAAGGTCATTGCCATTGGCGGTGGTTACCTCAGCGAAGCTTAGTTTGCCCGCTCCAGGGGTATTCTGATGCCACTTGGGAGGGCGATTTAACTCCAGGTCCGATCTCTGGCGTGTGAAAGGGTTAACTTTTAACCTCTTTGGCATGTGAGTATTTTGGAAATCCGGTATCACAGCTTTCGCCAGCTCTACTCATTTTCTGGAATTCGGCGACAGCGATTCCTGCGGCACCCCTTCATACCTATGTGAAGCGGCGGGGAGATGTCTCGCGGGAGTGCGTACCCGTAGTTGCCATCGCGGTCGCTCCCTTTGCCGAAATCTTAGTTGCAGCTTTCTTCTCCTTCGAAACTCCGAGGCCAGGTCGTGAGACCGCTGCCACAGACGTAAAGAGACTGGTTTTCATATCAGCAGTTGATGGGAGTTTAGCATCCGGCGTTGTCCGCTTAGCTGCGTTAATAACCGCACTGGTGCTAGCTCCCATCAAGTCAATCTTACTCGATAGAGGTTTGGTTGACCGACTCGTAGTTGCAATCGCTGTCGATCCCCCCCCCCCCCCTCTTGATTGTGGAGCGGAGGTTGTCCCCAGCGTTTTTGTTGTTTTCCCTGCTCCTCCATAGCTTTCCTCTGCTGAGGAGTGAAATTTGGCGTTGTTTGTTTTTTTGGTTTTTCGTTTTTACTTACGTTATTTGAGTTCATCTTGTTCGCACGACCCATCGCCGGACAAGGCCAGCTTAGGGTCAAGGGAAGAGTAGGGGAAAATGCGTCGTCCGCAGCGGCAGAGCCCCGTACCGCGGTAAGGCCATGCTTACTCTCTGAGGCGACCCGGTATCAGAGAGGCTCCGTTCAAATACAGCCACGATTTGACTCCCGGCTGCAAACGTCCAATGGTCACGGTTTCGCATAACACCCTGGATTGGGAGGGGGAAGATCTTTGTCGTCGCGCCAGAGAGGCTCCAAAAAAACTGGAGATAAAGAAAAAGAGGGAGTGGCACCTCCCAAACGATGGAAACTTTTCATAGTCCATAACCCTGGAAAACTATTTAGGTTAGACCACGAAATTTCGTGAGGAGTTATACAAGATCAATCCCTGTCACCTCCAAAAAAAAACTGGGGATAACGAAAAAGGGGGCGTGGTTCCTCCTATACGAAGGAGATAGGGATATGGATTAAAATAGATATAGGGATCGGGTTAGAGAAACATGCAGGGAAATAAATTTGTGGCAGGACAACGTCTGCCGGGTCAGCTAGTAATACATAAAAAGAAGGTATCTGAAAAATCCAAACTGCATTTCCAAGAGAAATAGTTGCTCTTTCAGAAGAAATATGCAGGTTTAAACGGAAATAAGTTTTCATGAAGTAATAGAGTAATAAACATAGCAAAAAAATGCGTTTTTCCACCTTTGAGCATGAATATCTCAAAAGCCAGAACCAAAATAAAAAATCTGACTTCAGATTCAGATTCAGCGTGTCAAACAGCTTCAGAATTATATTACTTCATTTCTGGGTCTGCACTTTTTTGAAATTTTCTCGGCCTGTGTTATCTTTGTTTAATATCGATATAGCTCAAAAATATAAATCATTGTAGATTGCTAAAAGTTATAGGTGCATACATACCTGAACAAATATGGAGATACTTGTAAAATTGTTTTACGATGTTTAGGTAAGATTAGGTTCAAGTGGCTGCCGCAGAGGCCAGTTTTGAAAGGCCCGTTGTGATAGCACCAATGCGATGTTTAGAACATACTGATTTTTTTAGACGAAATAATGAAGAATAAAAGTTATTTTCTGTCTCTGCTCCAAACATATGTATTCAGTTGACAGATGTGCCTGAATGAATAAAACAATTCGTGACTTTCGAGTATTCCCATGGGCTGTTAGGATTTAACAAGTTAAAGCAATCTAAGGTGATCGAATTTCGACCCCAGGCGATCTAGTTCAAAATATTTAGCCCAATCAGAAACGTAACAACTGTTTTGTCTGCAAGTTTTTACTGATTCCTGTTCGGCGAAAACTTAGCAAATTTGAGATTTTGAGAGAGTTTTACAAAATTCTCTATTTAGTATTTAGTATTTCTTTATTCAGTCTATGATAACAATATCCTACAGACTAGAAATGAACAGGAAAATTCCTTCCGCTGTACACGCTCGATTCTGTCAGAGTGAGAACTATATAGAGGGTTCCAGATAATTGATGCATATTCCAACTTAGAACGGACAAGACAAGTAAAAACGGATTTCCTTGTATAGGGATCTTTAAAGTCCTTCGCATAACGCTTCAAAAAGACCAAATTCGAAAAGCCCTTAGGGATAACTGTGTTCACATGACTGACAAAGGTAAAACCAGAGTCAAACAGAACGCCTAGATCAGAAAATACCTCGACTGGGGACAGTTGATTATTAAGAATCGAGTAACTTGAACTGATGCGATTCCGGGTTTTCGACAAAGTTAAATGGAAACATTTATTGATATTGAGCAACAGTTTGTTTTTGACACTCCAGTCAGTAAGATTGTTGAGTTCGTTTTGTAGACGAAGCACGTCAGACTGACAGGTAACTCTAGTAAACAATTTCAAGTCGTCGGCATATAGTAAAAATTGCGAGTGATTAAAACAGGACCGGATATCATTAATAAAAAGAACAAAAAGAAGCGGGCCCAGAATACTACCCTGCGGGACTCCAGAGGTGACCACAAAACAGTAAGATGCAGTACCAGCAATATCTACAAACGTTGTTCTGTTCGTGAGGTAGGAGCGCAACCACAGAAGAAACACTGAGTGAAAACCTAAGCCTTCAAGCTTGTATAATAATAAATCATGAGAGACTGTATCAAAGGCTTTAGAGAAATCGGTGTAAATGGTATCCACCTGAGATCCACTCTTAAATGCCGATATACAGTACTCAGAAAAAACCGCAAGATTGGTTACAGTGGAGCGACCACGAACAAAACCATGCTGGTTGGGATCAATGATTTCTTTGACAGAGAAGAATAACTTTTCTTTTACCACCTTTTCAAAAAGTTTTGAGAATGTAGTTAATTTTGAAATTGGGCGGTAATTCCTGACATCATTTTTGTTACCTGATTTGTGGATGGGGGTAATGGAGCTCACCTTCCATTTGTCAATGAAATTACCAGAGGAGAGGGAGAGGTTAATTATATGGGTTAAAGGGAAGACTAGTGACGAACAGCAATTCTTGAGGAAAGAAGAGGAGAGGCCATCGGAATCATTTTTATGCGACAGTTGCAAGGAGGAGATACCCATCTGAACATCTAGCTCGGTGATCGAAAGTGCTCCGAAATCAAGCTAATGCGGACCAAGATCATCACCATATGAGTTATAAGTGCTCACACCGGCATCGCTTACAAAGTTGGATTTGAAAAAGTCGGCAAAGAGATTAACAGATTCGGACACAGAAGAGGAGGAAAAATCATCGAGAGTCATACAGGTGGGAATATTCGAGCACCCTTTCCTGGACCGAATGTAGTTCCAAAAAGCTTTGGGATTCGACTTCAACTCATTCTCATACCGAGATATATAATTGTTATAGAGTGTTTTATCAAGTTCATTGAATTCATTACTAAGGCTGACATACTTTTCTCTGAAGCTTAAATCATTAGTGGACTTGAAAAGTTTAAAATATTTGTTTCGTTTGTTCTTCAGTCTCTTAAGCCTTCTCGTATACCAAGGAAGCTTGAAACTCCGAGGAGAGATCAGATTTAGATTGGAGTTTAAGACTACGTGAATTTGTTCAAGAAATAACTCATAGCAATCGGAGACATTAGGTGAAAGAAAAATAGAATTCCAATCAATTTCATGGAGAATAGCATTTAAAGACTCATAATCGGCATTTCTGAAGTTTAAGGACTGGGTATCGATTGTGCGGATTATATGAAATGTACAAAACTGAAGGGATAGAAAGAGCGGCACATGGTGCATATCAGACTTGCAGATAGGGAAATTACATTCTTGTAACTGAAAAATCAAGTTCTCATCAATAAATAAAAGTCAAGAAAATTACCAAGCGTGTTGGGAATATAATTAATTTGGGTTAGATTAATGCTGGAAAGACTATCCAAGACATGGATCTCATGTGGAAGACTTGCATTAGAGGCAGTTAAGACACCATTTCTAAGCAGGTCAGACCATACGATCTTGTTTAAATTAAAATCGCCAAGTATGCAAAAATGGTCATCTTCGTGATTTTCATAGATGTGTAAAAAGTTATTGGTATGGAGTGAATATAAGTAGTCAGAACTGTTTGGCGGAATGTATGAGACGCAGATAAACAGGCTACCAAAGGTACCGAAAATGCGGACACACAGTTGATCTAAAAGCGAATCGGCATTTCTAAGAGCAACGATTGATGATCTAAATACACGTTTTACCACAATTAAGACACCCCCACCCCTACTACAACCAGTTTTTAGCGCATCTCTATCCTTACGATAAATTTGAAAAATATTAGGGTCGAAAAACTCTGCATCAAAAAAATCTCTAGTTAACCACGTTTCGACTAGCACAAAAACATCAAACTCACATCGAGACGTAAATAAAACTACTTCTTTAGCCTTAGTACGCATTCCAGAGATATTTTGGTAATAAATTTTAAGAAGTTTATGATTTTCAATATTAGAGTAAGAAAGACTAGGAGCATTAACTACACTGTTGTTTAAGTTATTCGCCTTGGTCCCTTGGAACGTTACGAAATGGCTTGACGTTTATCCCAGCTGGCCATAGATTTGGGTCTAAAAGCAGACTATAGAAATCTGGAGACACGCCTAGTTTAAAATTAATTTTCCTTAGACTCTGGAGCGGAGAGTCTTTCTTAACCAATTTGTAGCATGAAATAAAATTATCCTCGATACCCGAATGCTTTTTGACATAATCAATAATCATATTTTCGGATACTGTCGGTTTAAAAGATGAAATATGTACCCATTTCCTGATAATGGCGACTTCCAACTCTGTAGAGGCATTTCGACCAACCACTAGATTTTTAGAGTTGAAGACATTCATGTAACGCGCAGTAGTATAATTGTTATGCATATCATCACACTGTAGAAGTGTCTGCAGGTTATCGATATTTACCTCTTCATTAGTATCAGCGGCAGAGTTATCAGAAATAGGCTGCAATGTAGGAAAAGTAAATGATGCTGATGCCGGCCCCGAAACGTTGTTGTTGGTAGAATTAGATTCAATAGCCGTGACATTAGCAGCAGCAATATTTGAGAAAGTGGAGGGCAATGATGGGGTAGTGGCAGTGCGTGTAGCAGACACGTTATTATTTTTGGGTGGGTTTTTCAAGTTTGCTTTAGCAAGAGAACCAGTGAGCAAGCGCTTAAGTTCTTTGAACTCATTGGCCAGCGCAGCGATCGAGTCGTCTCTCTGTGCAATACTTCGTTGTAATAAAGAAAAATCACCAAGCATGTTATCAATTTTTTTGAGCAAGTTGTCATTATCAGATTTTAGAACAGTAATTACAGCATTCATACTCGCGGTCTCATTACGAAGAGCAGCGAGTGTGTTAGCTATTGATGTTGGACTCATTTGCTCACTATTGTTGACGTTGTTGTTGGCATTAGGTTAGGTAGAAGTGGCTGCCGCAAAGGCACACCTAGGCCAGTATTAAAAGGCCCGTTGTGATACCATCAACACTAGGAATGTCAGTCCCGGGACCCGGCCATATGGAAAATCCCAGTGCTATTGGGACTCTCCACATAGCAGAATCCCGGGGCTGACACTCCTAAAACCGACACCGTTACACCTCCTCGAACCATTTAGATGACTTGATGAAAGCCATCAAGTCCTTTATGTCCAGCTCCGCTACCTGGCGTAGGCTATCCAGGAAGGGAACTCCGAAAAATCGCCTTCTCGCGCCGCTTAAAGCCGGGCAGTTGCAGATGAGATGCTCCACCGTTTCCTCCTCCTCATCATCTTTGCAACTCCTACAGCATCGTCGGGAGGGTACACCCAGCCTTGCTGCGTGCCTTCCAATAAGGCAGTGCCCGGTTAAAACCCCTATTAATATAGATATATCCCTTCTTCTTAGGGTGTAAATATATTTAGATCTTTTAATATCCCATTTTGGCCAGGATTGTTTGGACACTCGGCACCCTGGCGATAAAAGCCATCTTTCATTGGCTTGTCGGAGTGTATGCTCCTTCAGCATTAGCTTGCATGTGGCAAAGGGCATACCTAAGCGTTCTTTATCCTGAAGAACCTGCTTGGTCGTGCCCTGCCTAGCAAGTTCGTCTGCCCTACAGTTTCCCTCAATGTCCCTGTGTCCTGGGACCCATGTGAGGCTCACGCGGTTCTGTTGGGCCATCTCCTGAAGAGATCGACGACAGCTGAGCGTCAGTTCAGAGTTGAACAAGTAAGAGCCAAGGGATTTGACTGCCGCTTGGCTATCGCTGAAAATAACGATATTCTGTCCGATAGCGTGTTGCCCTATCCAAGCCGCGGCGTCCATAATTGCTGAGACCTCAGCCTGGAAGACGCTGCAATGATCAGGCAGTCTGAAGGAAAGCTCAAGGTCCAGATCCTTGGAATAAATCCCTCCTCCAACTCTGCCGTCCAACTTCGAACCGTCGGTGTATATGGAAATGCCGCCATTAGTAGCAGGACACCGATACGTCCTCTCCCAGTCTTCCCTGCTGGGAATGTATATTCTGAACCAGCTATCTCCGACTGTTGTGGTTGCACAACGGTCCGTGCTCGGAGGGAGAAAGCTGTAAGAATCCAGAATACCGGAGTGTCCAGTAGTGCCTGCGCCCCAGCCGGAAGTTTCCCTTAGACGCAGAGCCGATGCTGCCGCTGCCCGGTACCCTTCCAGATCGAGTGGCAAAATGCCAAGAATGGCCTGGAGAGCTTCGTTGGGCGTTGTTCTCAACGCGCCGCTTATACAGATCATGCTAGATCTGTGGACTTTACTTAACAGGTTTAGGTTGGCTGACTTGCTCAGCGCAGGCCACCATACCACGACTCCGTACAGCATAATTGGCCGGATTATCGCAGTGTAAATCCATCTGCAGATTTTGGGACTGAGCCCCCATTTTTTGCCAATGGCTCTTTTACAGGTGTAAAGTGCAATGCACGCTTTCCTCTGGCGCTGGATGACATTCTCCTTCCAGTTAAGCTTTCTATCCAGAACTATGCCCAGGAATTTGGCTTTGTCAGCCAAGTTCAGGCGCACGCCATTTAGTTCTGGTAGGCTTAGCGTTGGTATTTTGTACCGGTTAGTATAAAGGACAAGCTCCACTTTTCCCGGGTTGATATTAAGTCCGCAGCGAGATGACCACGAGGAAACTGCTCGCAGTGCTACTTGCATCAAGTCACACAGGGTTTGTGGGAATTTGCCCCTGTATGCAATAGCTAAATCGTCTGCATATGCAACTATCCTCCCGCCCCCCCAGCTTGTGTCTCGTAGCAACGAGTTTAGAGTGAGGTTCCATAAAAGCGGAGAGAGAACACCACCCTGAGGCGTTCCTCTTGTGACATAGCGTGAGAAATCAACTGTGCCCAGTGTAGAAACTATTTTCCTTCCCTTTAGTAGCTTATCAATTAGTCCAATAAGAGACCTGCTTATGCCCAGATTAGTTAGAGCGGTGTTAATAGCCTCCGGGCTTATATTGTTGAAGGCACCTTCAATGTCTAGGAAGGCCACGAGACAGTAATCTTTTTCATACAACGATTTTTCAATAACAGAGACAAGGCTGTGAAGCGCAGTTTCCGTTGATTTACCTTTGGTGTATGCATGTTGATAGCTAGAGATAAGGTTGCTATCAATAGTAGAGGAGAGATAATCGCTAATTATCCTCTCGAAGGTTTTGAGTGCAAAGGACGAGAGACTGATCGGTCTGTAGTCCTTAGGCTCATAGTGTGAGGCCTTCCCAGCCTTAGGAATAAAGACTACCTTGGCGCTTCTCCAGGAGTGCGGAATGTAGTTGAGAGCCAGGCAGGCTGAAAAGAGAAATACCAGCCATTTAGCCGATGTTTCCAACGTGTTTATGAGTTGTGCGGGGAAAATCCCGTCTGGCCCAGCAGCCTTGAACGGCTCAAAGCTTACCCTTTCCTCCGTGATGGGTATATTCACTGCCATATTTGTTGCAGATGCTAAAGGTGCTTCATGCAAGTTCCCCGGAAAGTGTGTGCTCCAGGGTTTCCCCTTCCGTGCTAGTCCACGATCCGTCAGGCTTCCGCAAATAGCTAATGGCTGTTTGAGTTTTTGAGAGCACTCGTCTAAGTCTCGCCGTATCATCGACCTTTTCGACCCCGGTGCAGAAATCTCTCCACGAAGTTCTCTTCGCCTGCCTTAGGGCCCTTTTATAGGCCCTCAGTTTAACTTTATATTCGAGCCATTCAGCATCGGTACGGAGGCTCTTGGCCCTATTAAATTGGTTCCTGCAGGACTTGCGGAGCGAATCCAGGTCGTAGGACCACCAGTGTGGTCTATGTTTACCGCGTGGTTTCGGCACTGGACAAGCCTGCTCTAGGGCATTTGAGAGCGCCGTTGTAAAGGTCGCAACCAGATCATCCAGTTCTCCTACTGATTATGGAGCTTGTGGGGGTAACACTGGTAGGTCCCTAACTAAAAAAAAAAAAAAACTAATGGCGGCGATATACCTACAGGTTATCATCATAACCTCTAACGAGATTTTTAGCCGAGCTTCTCTTTCCAACTTGTGGTGTGTTGCTTTTTGAGTTTTTCCTACAAGTTGGCGGGACCTACAGTTTTTTGCCGACTCCGAACGGCACTTGCAAAGCAAATGAATTTTTTGCTGAGAAGCTTCTCATGGCAGAAATACACCCGGAGAGTTTTGCCAAACTACTGCCGAGGGGCGACCCCGTTTTAGAAAAATTATTTTTCTAAATAATTTTTGATGTTACTTTTGCCGGGCATCGAACCGCCACGACTTGGTGTAGAAGGCCGAACACTTAACCGCTACACCACGGCGGCCGCCAATTAGTGTTGCGTGGATTGCGTTTCATAACTGGCTGCTCAACAGAAAAATCTAAGGCAATTTCTATGTACCGGTGGTCGGAAAATGAATGCTCCTCAAGAACACGCCATTTCCTAACCCACTCATAAGCGCCTTCGCTACAAATAGTGAGGTCTATGACCTCCCTACGGGCTTTAGTGATAAAAGTAGGCTCGTTACCCACGTTACAAACCACCAGGTTAGTTGTTAGTAGGTAGTCAAACAGAGACTCGCCCCTAGCGTTAATATCGGAGCTTCCCCACTGGACGTGATGAGCATTAGCGTCAGCTCCAATAATAAGATGACCCGTGCAGAAATTTTCCACCAGATCTTTCACCTCCTTTTTTGGAGGAGGTTCTTCGGCGGCATAGGGCATGTAGACCGACGCCATCGTCAGGCTGGTGCTGCCGACCGTTAAGCTGGCAGCTGTAACGTCACCATTTGAATAGTTGGGTAAGAGAAAGGTGTTCAGCTCAGACTTGACCAAGATACAGGTTCTGACCTTGCCCTCTCATTAGCTCGGATGAGCTTGTACCCCTTAGCACCCAATCCACAGATCCTTGAGCTATTAACCCAGGGTTCTTGGATAAGGACCACGTCTACGTCGCCTTTATAAAGACATTGTTGGCATTAGTAACCTCTTTATTGTTGATGTTGTAGTTGTAGTTGCCATTGTTTTGCATATTATTGTTGATGTTGCTGTCGTTGGACATTTTCGTAACCTTAGCTTGCTGTATCAACGATGACAACAGCAGAGTTCGATGACAATGAGATATCCGAAGATGAATTCACACCAGGTAAGGTAGGTAGCGGGGAACAATTAGATTTGCGGCGAGCAGCAGAGCAGTTTTTACAAAAAAACTTTTTGTTCATGCAAACCAAATACTCAATATCAGCGGGCACAACACCAACACACTCCATATGAAAAAATTCAGAGCAATTACCACACTGAACATTAGATAATGAGAGCCGATCAACTTTAGATCCACAAACACAAGGCATGTTGAAGAAAAGCACAAGAAAACTTTGAAAATGTTTGATGATAGGATATAAATTCAATAATAATTTTAGTTTTAGTTATATATTTTTATGGCGGTGATAGTTATTGATTGTATTAAGCCAAATTGAGAGTTTGTAGAATGAAAAAATGTTGTGTATGTACTGATTATGTTTATAAAAATGATAAATCAGCGGAGAAAGAGAAAACACGTCTGCACGGTACCACTTTACTTTTTTTTATTGCTGACAGCCTAACCTAATAAAAACGCAGAGCCCTTCGTTTTCTGTCAAATTTGTCTCATGCACATACAACTTGCTTGCGAGCAACCGAAATTGAACGCACTGAGTAAAAACCTAAAGCTACATTTACACTGCACGAAATTCGTCACTTTTGGCCAAGTTTTTTCGAGACCGTTCATTCGCAGATTGAATTAGATCACCAAATTAGGTCAAATTAAATTAAATTCGTCTTATTTCGCAAACAAATTGATTCTGCGGACAAACATTCTCGAAATAACTTCGCCAAATGCGACGCATCCGGTGCAGTGTAAATGTACCATAACTTGATTTCCAATGTTCTGCGTGACATTTCGATTTGACGTTTTCACACAGGCAAAGATACAAACGCACGCACATTTATTTCGGTTACAAGGAAAGAAGTCGTGCATGTACTTGTGGGAAACGTGCGCCGTGCGATTATATTAGGTTGAGCTGTCACAATGTTTTTTTTTTTTTTCATGAAACAAAGTTGATGTTGCTGAAAAATTTCAAAAAGGGTCCAAAAAAAGGGTACCAGCAGAAAAAGGGGTCTATCTTTTTTTAGATATGAACACATTTACATAAGCCTTTTTCATTTTTTTTATGTTGAGTGACTGAGTTTTTTACTATTGCAAGAAACACATACAAAATCATAGGGTACCAATACAAGTGTAATCTCTTCTGCATAGACGTCAAAATTCCAAAATGAGTTTAACACCTGTTCATCAGAGTTGTTTTTTTGGAAAAAGAGCATCATTTTGCGCCGAGTTGCATTCGATTTGGTATAAAAAATTAGTAGTAGGTTGCATAAAAAAGTAGTTCGCTAAAACTTAGAAATTTGATTTTTTTAACATAAATACAGCGAATTATCTATTATATTAATAGGCTAACAAATTTTACATATAAATATTTGCCAAGCTTAAACCCATACTAAATATGCATAAATATTTATGAAATGCTTATGGATTTGTTGGCATACCTCTAAGGCAGTGCACAATTATCTAATATATAACCAATCCTGCTTCATTTATCTGTAATAAGCGAATGAAACTTTCTCATGCCACTTGAATTGGTTATCTGACAATCAATTTGTACATAAAGCGATAGCCCAGTGGGAAGCGTCGGGGGTAGTGGTCGAGCGGTTAATATTTCAAGTACAGCTATCGGCCACATTTTTATTTTTTTATTTTTGTCATTGAAAATTGTTTTTATTTTTTCAATATATAAATAATTCTTATCTTGACTTTTTTAAAATTTTTATATTTGTGATCTCTATTTTCGAGAAAAAAAATTGCTGAATATTTTTAGTTGACGGAAAGCATATGCATACATACCACCCATAATAGAAATGCGATAACCGCTTATTCAATTTGGGTTTTTTTTGTCTAATTTTTGATGATATAAGATCGAAGTTGCGAAATTTTTTCAAACACAGTAGTCTATTTATCGGACTTCGGTAGATTACTTCTATAAATTTTAGTGATTTCTACCGTTTGAGACAAAGTTGCTGATAGACTACCTATTTAAAATATAAAAATCGTCAACATATTTAATATGTACTTAAATTTTGAACTAAATCAAGTGGTTAGCGGTCGTCTTAAATTTTACTGAAGGCAACAACTGATTTCTATTCATATGTACATATATATTAACTTTTAAAAGGGCAGATTTGCAACCCGAGGCCCAAAAAGACTAGACCAAATTGAATAGAAAAATTAATATATATTTTTTCTTTAAACAAATAAAAAATCCATATAAATTGTCTTAAATATTGCTAAGTTATGGTTAAAGAAAAAAGCTAGAAAATCCTCAATCTTTTTTTGGCCTAACCAGAATTTGTAATTTACCCCCTCTAAAAAGATTTAAAAACACGCCTGTATAATAAGTTTCTATAAAAAGAACTCATTTTCTGCAAAATGAACCTTTCAATCTTTCACTCAACAAGCTCCTCCTTTTATTAGAGAAACTATTTTCATTCTCTAGCTCATTGCCCATACAGCTTGAATTGGTGATTTGACAATAAATTCGTAGATAAAGCAGTAGAGCAGTGGTTAGCGCATCGGATAGCGAGCGAACTGTTGTAGGTTCGAGAACAGCTCCGGGCTACAATTTTTTTTTTTTTTCATTGAAATAGTTTTTTCTTTTTTAAAACATCTTTAGGTATATGAGTATTTCTAATCTTGATTTTTTATAAGCTCATTCAAATTTCATGAGACATATTTTTATATTTGTGAGACTTTTTTCGGAAAAAACTTATACAATTAGGGTTTTTTGGTAAGTTTTTCCGAAAATTAAAATTTTTTTAAAAATAACCTCATATTCATAAAAAATAAAATTGGTTTATAAAGCTTTTTAAAATGACATTTTCATACAAATTTTGAATAATAAGAGCTTAGTAAACCTTTTATATTTTTTATGAATAAGGGGGATATTGTTCTGTTTATCGGACTTCGGTAGATTATATCTATAAATTTTGAAATATAAAAATCCATAATTTTTCACAGGTCCATAAATTTTGTACCAAACGAAGTGGTTAGAGGTCAACTAAAATATTACTAAAGACATTTTGCCCCGTTTCAATATACCTACATTTTTTTTTTTTTTCAAAAATCAAATCAAAAATCAATATAAAATGTCTTTTTAAATATTTTCAAGTTGGGGTTGAGGAAAAAAGCTTAAAACCCTCAAACTGTTTTTGCATAAGGCTAGATTTTGCCTGGTTTAACCAATTTTGAATAACTTTTTTTTTTTTAAATCAACATACCCACATTTTTTTAAAAATCAAATAAAATATCGATATGAAATGTCTTTTTAAATATTTCTAAGTTATGGCTAAGGAAAAAGGCTAGAAAATCCTCAAACTATTTTTGCAAAATGCTACATTTTGCCCGGTTTCACCACTTTTGAATATTTTTTTTGCTTAATCAATATACGTACTATTTTTTTCAAAAATCAAATCAAAAATCGATAGGAAATGTATTTTTAAATATTTTTAAGTTATGGCTAAGGAGGAAAGATAGAAAAACCTTTAACAGTTTTTGCAAAAGGCTAGATGTTGGCTGATTTTAACACTTTGAATACATTTTTTTTTTTTAAATCAACATACCTACATTTTTTTTTAAATCAAATCAAAAATCAAATTAAAATGTCTTCTAAATATTGCTAAGTTATGGATAAAGAAAAAAGCTAGAAAAACCTTTAACTGTTTTTGCAAAAGCCTAGATTTGCCCTAACCAGCATTTGTAATTTAACAACACTAAATAATAAATTTCTATAAATAGAACTCATATTTCTACAAAATGAATTTCATTCTTTCACTCAATAAGCTCCTCCTATTATTAGAGAAATTATTTTCACTCCTTCGCTCATTGAGCACTTCGGTCCATTATCTATATATTAATAGGCTAACACTCTCCGCATACAAACTTTCGTAACCCAATTTAGTATAGTATTTATGGATAGATCCCTATAAAAGTTATATTGGAAACTTAGAATGGAGTAAGCTATCTCACCAAAAAAAAAATTTGAAAATTATTCTTAGTTTATTTAATATTAAACAAAAAAGAGGTCTCCAAACTCTCCAGCTATTTTGTTATTCCCACATTCTGTTATACCCGCACTATACATCTTTATTCAGCACTCTTATAAAGCTCCCAAAGACACAACCATCCGCTCATTCCCTTACACAAACACGTACATACCTATGCAATGATCCAGCAGCTGCCACTTGCTTTTATTTTTGTGCCAAAAAAAAAAAACAGAAAAATTTACCAAACCATATCCTCTTCGGCATCTTAACACCATTTGTAAGCTAAGAAATCCAGCTTCACTTCTGGCTTTACATATTTAACTTTTTGCCTATTGGTAAAGTTTATTTTTTTAACGATATAATTTTGTAAGAAAATTTCACAATATTAAGATCGAAATTTTAATAACGTGCGGACTTTAACTAAAGAACAATTTTACATGACACTAATGCTGATTTCGTTGAACATGTTTACACTCTTGCACAGAATACTTCAAAAGTGTGATAGAATATACCCGTTCTACATGAACCTGCTATCGATAAAACGAAAAAAAAAAAACACTGCCCCGTTTGCTACGCTATGTACATGAATTATTAGGTTTCGCTCATCACCCATATTTAATTCTTAATTCTTAACTAAAATTTTCGTCAGCTGATTTTCAACCAGCTACCCTGTCAAAGCTCCTACCTTTTTTTACGAAATACACATTTTTACTTTGATTATTTGATGTTCTAAGCTTTTCTCGATTATTTAAAAGTTTAACTCACTAATGAAATTTTTAGGGGGATAAATATTGGAAAAGTATGTTTTCTAAGCAGAAAATATATTTTTCATACAGTTGAAGATTGGCCAGAAAAATATCCCCAATTGTCTCATTTGGAACAAAGCTGTAATTAGACGCTGACAAGTATAAGTAGTTCCTGGCGGCATGTTAGACACCTCGATTGTCAGAACTCTGATTTTTTACAGTTTTCCTTGCTTTAAAACATAAAAATTAAAAAAAAAAAACAATTATTAAATTTTTTCCCTCGCCGAGAATCGAAGTCAGGTGTCCTGCAAGTAGTAAACATTTATACCCATTCTGGTATAAAAAGGGTATAATTAGTCTCTTCATAGGACATGCTCGAACAAATATGACCAATTCATTCCATCTAAAAGATACTAAAAAAGTAGTAGTCTACTATTCCTCTGCGATTAATCCCGGACTAATCGCCCTTTTTTGGAGGGAAATACCACACGAACTTTTACTAAAGTACCGTTTTAGCTCCACTTTTTTGCATGAAAAACTTTTTCAACTTTGATAATTTGATATGTTAAGCTTTTTCTATTTATTTTTTTTCCACGTATGTAATTTTTAGAGCAATAAAATATTGGAAAAGTATATTTTCTAAGCAGAAAATAATACATTTTCAAACTAAAAAGTGAAGTTAGTTATATAGAATTAAAAATTTTGTTCGCAACACCAGAATTGTAATCTTCAAAAAATAGCTTTAAAAAAAATTTGTTTAAAAGAAAAAACATTTAAATATGCTGCACCACCCTAATGGGCGGATTCTGTGCATGGTATTACTCAAATCAAATGTTTAAATTCCCAAACATCATATATATATATAAATATATATGTATGCGTGAAGCAAGAAGAAAAAACGGTACCTTGCAAATTGCACAATCATCGAAACTCCGACAAACACTCCCCGCAAAAACTCTGCGCTTCGAAAACCGCCCTCACCCTTTTTCGCTCGCATTACTTTCACATGAACGTACATAAGTATACAGCGATCCAGGCAGCTGCCACTTGCCTTCATTTTTGTGCCAAAAAAAAAAAACAAAGTGTAGCAAATCAAATAAATATCTTGCATCCTCGCCATCTTCACACCATCATCATTCACATAATCACATAATTCACATAATCCAAGGTTTTTCGCAGAGCACTTCTTTATTTAGTTTTTTGTCCATAAAAAGTTTATATTTTTAACGATATGGTTTTTTTAAAGTAAAATTCCACAAGGTTACGAGAAGAAAAGTACCATTATATATCGAAATATTATAAGCCCATACCGGGTTTTGGTGCAATTTAAATTAAAAACTTATTTTTTATGTAACAATTAATGTAAGTTTAATATAATTTGTAATAGTAAGTGTCTGCTGTACCTTAGACATAAACAAATAAATAAAAAAATTTAACAAAAAAAAAAAAATCTGTTGTAGATATATCCTAATTTATTGTCGTCAGCTTTTCTGTTGTACTACTTTGCTGCACCACCCTAATGTGAAGATTGTTTGTATGGTATCACTTAATCCAAATTTGCATTTGTCACGAGGGAGCCACTTACTTGGTTTTGTTGTGAACGGGGAATATATATATTAAGAGAGAGTTGAAGAAAATTTCAGATGGTCGAATTTCGACCACGGGCGATCCTAGTATAAAATTATTAGTTAGAATAACTCTTTCGAGTCTGCTCACTATTTTCTATTAAACAAATAACAAACAACTGCTAATAATTAGTTCAAACCCCAAAATTTGGTATTTGTTTCCTTTAGGGGTCAACTCCTAATAAATTAGCTAGAATTATCGAAGATAGCTCAAAATACGGGGTTTGGCCTGAGGATCACGAATCCGGAAGCGCTTTTTAATTTTTTTGTGTCTGTGGAAAGTTATGGTCAAAATCCCGAAAATTGACCCGGGTCCGGTACCAAAATTGGGGCGGGTTCTCTTCAGAGAAGCAAAATATTAAAAAAGCGCTTCCGAATTCGTGATCCTGAGGCCAAACCCCGTGTTTTGAGCTATCTTCCATAATTCTAGCTAATTTATTAGGAGTTGACCCCTAAAGGAAATAAATACCAAAATTTTCTTTATGCTAAGTATGTATTTGATAGTAAATCTATCTAAAAACATCGTATATACATCATCATCATCATCATCATCATTTATTGGCGCTTAACCGCCTAAGCGATTTTGGCCGTCGCCTATCAAAGCACGCCAGTCATTCCTTTTTAGCGATAACTGACGCCAATTGGAAACCCCAAGGGAGTTCAAGTCATCCTCCACCTGTTGTTTCCATCTCAGTCGAGGCCTCCCCCTTCCTCTGCTGCCGAATTCGGGTGACGATTGGAAAACCTTCTGGGCTGGAGCTTCTTTGTCCATTCGCATGACGTGACCCAGCCAGCGGAGCCTTTGGGCTTTAATTCGCTGGACTATGGTCAGATCTGCGTAAAGCTCGTACAGCTCATCGTTAAATCTCCTTCGATACTCGCCGTCGGCATCACGGGAAGGACCATAAATCTTCCGGAGAACTTTTCTCTCAAATACTCCAAGGGCCATCTCATCTTCTCTTGACATTGTCCATGAATCTGAGCCATACATCAGGACAGGTATGATGAGAGACTTATAGAGCGCGATCTTTGTTCTTCGAGAGAGGACTTTACTTCTCAATTGCCTACTCAGTCCAAAGTAGCACTTGTTCGCAAGAGTGATTCTCCGTTGGATTTCTAGACTGATATTATTTTCGGTGTTAATGCTGGTTCCCAAATAGACGAAGTCCCTCACAGTTTCAAATTTGTAACTATCAACAGTGACGTGGCTGCCAAGGCGCAGGTGCGCCGATTCTTTCTTTGATGACAGCAAATACTTCGTCTTGTCCTCGTTGACCGCAAGACCCACTTTTTTCGCTTCTTTATCCAGTCCAGAGAAGGCAGCGCTTACGGCGCGGTTGTTAAGGCCAATGATATCAATATCATCGGCATACGCCAGCAATTGCACGCTCTTGTAAAAGATTGTACCATTGCGGTTTAGCTCTGCTGCTCGAATTATCTTCTCCAGCATCAGGTTGAAGAAATCGCACGAAAGGGAGTCGCCCTGTCTGAAGCCTCGTTTGGTTTCAAATGGCTCAGAGAGGTCCTTCCCGACTCTGACGGAGCTGTTAGTATTGCTCAACGTCATTTGGCAAAGCCGTATAAGCTTTGCAGGGAAGTCAAATTCAGACATGGCGGCATACAGGCAACTCCTTTTTGCGCTGTCAAAAGCGGCTTTGAAATCGACAAAGAGATGGTGTGTGTCGATTCTTTTATCATGGGTCTTCTCCAGGATTTGGCGTATCGTGAAAATCTGGTCGATGGTAGACTTGCCAGGTCTAAAGCCACACTGATAAGGTCCAATCAGCTTGTCTACGATGGGCTTCAGTCTTTCACACAATACGCTAGAAAGAACCTTATACGCGATATTAAGAAGGCTGATTCCGCGGTAGTTGGTGCGGTTAGCGGGATCGCCTTTCTTGCGGATTGGGCAGAGCACACTTAAATTCCAATCTGGAGGCATGCACTCGTCTGACCATATTCTGCATAAGAGCTGATGCATGCTTTTTACCAGCTCTTCGCCTCCGTGTTTGAACAGCTCGGCGGGCAGTCCGTCTTTTCCAGGCGCTTTGTTGTTTTTCAGCCGGGATATAGCTATCCTCACTTCATCATAGTCAGGTGGTGGGACGACTTTTCCATCGTCAGGGATTGGGGTATCGGGTTCGACGTCTCCCTCGCAATTTAGCAGTGAGGAGAAGTGCTCCCTCCATAATTTAAGTACACTCTGTACGTCGGTTACCAGGTCGCCATTATTGTCCTTACAGGAACTTGCCCCGGTCTTAAAACCTTCCGTCATCCGCCGGATCTTTTCATAGAATTTTCGGGCATCATTCCTGTCAGCCAGCATCTCAAGCTCCTCACACTCACGCCTTTCGGCCTCACGTTTCTTTTTTCTGAAAAGGCGTCTCTCTTCCTTCTTTGCCTCACGATAGCGTTGCCATACACTGCGGGTTGCGCCCGTTCGCAACGTCTCCCTGTAGGCAGCGTCCTTTTTGTCCGAGGCAGTGCTGCATTCCTCATCGTACCAGTTGTTTTTGCGGGCTCGCTGGAACCCTATAGTGGCCTCAGCGGCGGTACGTAATGAGTGAGAGATATGCTTCCATTGCTCGGTTGCATCGTTAGGTCGAGGATTGCTCTCCGATAGCAGGTGTGAGAGTCGAGTGGAGAAATTGTCAGCTGTCTGTGTCGTGCGCAGCTTCTCGACGTCAAACTTTCCTTCCGTTACTGTGCGCACTTTCTTTGCTACACACTTGGCTGCAACAAGATAATGGTCCGAGTCGATATTAGGACCACGAAGGGTACGCACGTCCAGAACGGTGGAGCTATGTCTGCCGTCGATCATGACATGATCAATCTGGTTTCTTGTTCTTTGATCAGGAGACAGCCATGTGGCTTGGTGTATTCGTTTATGCTGGAACCTGGTACTACTGATGACCATATTGCGAGCAGCAGCGAAATCAATCAACCTAGTGCCGTTGGGGGATGTTATATCATGGAGACTAAATTTTCCAACTGTTGGACCAAAGACTCCTTCCTTGCCCACCTTCGCATTAAAGTCGCCGAGCACGATTTTGATATCATGTTGGGGGCAGCGATCATAAGTCTGTTCAAGTTTATCGTAGAAGGAGTCCTTCTCTGCGTCGTCCGTCTCCTCAGTCGGCGCATAGGCGCAGATAAATGTTATGTTGAAAAATTTCGCTTTGATGCGGATCGCAGCGAGACGCTCGTCCACGGGGGTGAACGCTAGTACTTGGCGGCGAAGTCTCTTTCCCACCACGAATCCTACACCACGCGCTTTGCCGCGTGTCTGGCCACTGTAGTATACGTCACAAGGTCCGATGGTCGTCTTTCCTTGTCCCGTCCATCGCATTTCCTGCAGGGCGGTGATGTCAGCCTTTGCGTTAACGAGGACATCAACCAGTCGGGCAGCGGTACCGTCCCTTGAAAGGGTCCGGACATTCCCGGTACATGCCCTAATATCCAAATCATTATGCCTTATTCGTTTTGCCGGGTCGTCAACATTAAAGGGGGTTCTCATCCGAGGCTTTAATTTATTTTTCATTGGACTAAATTTTTTACGTGGCGGGTCCCAAACCCAGCGCACAACCCGTTTCGGGGTTTTTGGAAAATATTTACACATTTATATAGCGAGCCGCTTGCTTCAAGACAGACGCCCGCTTGCAGCCGCACCTCATGGTGAACAGACGCTGCGCAAAAACCTCGGTGAGCCCTTAAACCAAGTATGTCAGAGTGGCCCCACCGGGGCTCCCTCTCTTTCTGCCGCGAGCCTAGGTAGCTCCCGTTGCCCAGAGTGCACGAACGAGGACGCAAGAGTCGGGATTGAGCAAGGTCACTTAGCAACCACACTCCATTACACTCCCAACAAATACCAAAATTTTCTTTATGCTAAGTATGTATTTGATAGTAAATCTATCTAAAAACATCGTATATACATGTTTCCAAAAAAACGTTTGTTTTCATTTTCTGTCTAATTTCTCATTTCGAAGATGCTTAGCTCAAAATTTTTCTGTAAAATAAATAAAATTTACTAGTTTTAAGTTTTTTTATTTTGTCTTTTTTTTTTCTTTGATATAAAGTATAAACTGAAAGATTCGCTTAAAAGTTGCCCTAGAAACTGGAGTGAAAAAGTTGTGCAACACAGCAACATTTTTGTGCAAACAAGAACCCTGTATCATTGATATTCGGTGCTGCACACAACCCGATCGCAACGAAAACAACAATAGCAACCCAGATTTTTGACATGGATGTGTGTTTTCACATTTGTGATTTGACGTATAAGTGTGTTTTGACATTTCTGTCAAAGCTACAGTTCACACTTGTATTGATACACTATGTACAAAATATAAACATTTTTAAATGGTTGTCGCCGTGGTGTAGCGGTTAAGTGTTCGGCCTTCTACACCAAGTCGTGGCGGTTCGATGCCCGACAAAAGTAACATCAAAAAAAAATTATTTAGAAAAAGAATTTTTCTAAACGGGGTCGCCCCTCGGCAGTAGTTTGGCAAACTCTCCGGGTGTATTTCTGCCATGAGAAGCTTCTCAGCAAAAAATTCATTTGCTTTGCAAGTGCCGTTCGGAGTCGGCAAAAAACTGTAGGTCCCGCTAACTTGTAGGAAAAACTCAAAAGCAACACACCACAAGTTGGAAAGAGAAGCTCGGCTAAAAATCTCGTTAGAGGTTATGAGATAACCTGTTGGTATATCGCCGCCATTAGTTTTTTTTTTTTTTTTTTTTTTAATCACATAATGTAAACGGTTTTTTAAACTTAAAAACCTCATCTTTAAGGATATGTTTTTGCAAAAGGTTTACAAAATGATAAGAAAACTCACTTTGAAAAGAATTCCATTTTTTCCTTAGACTCTGGAGCGGAGTGTCTTTCTTAACCAATTTGTAGCATGAAATAAAATTATCCTCGATACCCGAATGCTCTTTGACATAATCAATAATCATATCTTCGGATACTGTCGGTTTAAAAGATGAAATATGTACCCATTTCCTGATAATGGCGACTTCCAACTCTGTAGAGGCATTTCGACCAACCACTAGATTTTTAGAGTTGAAGACATTCATGTAACGCGCAGTAGTATAATTGTTATGCATATCATCACACTGTAGAAGTGTCTGCAGGTTATCGATATTTACCTCTTCATTAGTATCAGCGGCAGAGTTATCAGAAATAGGCTGCAATGTAGGAAAAGTAAATGATGCTGATGCCGGCCCCGAAACGTTGTTGTTTGTAGAATTAGATGCAATAGCCGTGACATTAGCAGCAGCAATATTTGAGAAAGTGGAAGGCAATGATGGGGTAGTGGCAGTGCGGGCAGCAGACACGTTATTATTTTTGCATGGGTTTTTCAAGTTTGCTTTAGCAAGAGAACCAGTGAGCAAGCGCTTAAGTTCTTTGTCCTCATTGGCCAGCGCAGCGATCGAGTCGTCTCTCTGTGCAATACTTCGTTGTAATAAAGAAAAATCACCAAGCATGTTATCAATTTTTTTGAGCAAGTTGTCATTATCAGATTTTAGAACAGTAATTACAGCATTCATACTCGCGGTCTCATTACGAAGAGCAGCAAGTGTGTTAGCTATTGACGTTGGACTCATTTGCTCACTATTGTTGACGTTGTTGTTGGCATTAGTAACCTCTTTATTGTTGATGTTGTAGTTGTAGTTGCCATTGTTTTGCATATTATTGTTGATGTTGCTGTCGTTGGACATTTTCGTAACCTTAGCTTGCTGTATCAACGATGACAACAGCAGAGTTCGATGACAATGAGATATCCGAAGATGAATTCACACCAGGTAAGGTAGGTAGCGGGGAACAAATAGATTTGCGGCGAGCAGCAGAGCAGTTTTTACAAAAAAACTTTTTGTTCATGCAAACCAAATACTCAATATCAGCGGGCACAACACCAACACACTCCATATGAAAAAATTCAGAGCAATTACCACACTGAACTTTAGATAATGAGAGCCGATCAACTTTAGATCCACAAACACAAGGCACGTTGAAGAAAAACACAAGAAAACTTTGAAAATGTTTGATGATAGGATATAAATTCAATAATAATTTTAGTTTTAGTTATATATTTTTATGGCGGTGATAGTTATTGATTGTATTAAGCCAAATTGAGAGTTTGTAGAATGAAAAAATGTTGTGTATGTACTGATTATGTTTATAAAAATGATAAATCAGCGGAGAAAGAGAAAACACGTCTGCACGGTACCACTTTACTTTTTTTTATTGCTGACAGCCTAACCTAATAAAAACGCGCGCCCTTCGTTTTCTGTCAAATTTGTCTCATGCACATACAACTTGCTTGCGAGCAACCGAAATTGAACGCACTGAGTAAAAACCTAAAGCTACATTTACACTGCACGAAATTCGTCACTTTTGGCCAAGTTTTTTCGAGACCGTTCATTCGCAGATTGAATTAGATCACCAAATTAGGTCAAATTAAATTAAATTCATCTTATTTCGCAAACAAATTCATTCTGCGGACAAACATTCTCGAAATAACTTCGCCAAATGCGACGCATTGGGTGCAGTGTAAATGTACCATAACTTGATTTCCAATGTTCTGCGTGACATTTCGATTTGACGTTTTCACACAGGCAAAGATACAAATGCACGCACATTTATTTCGGTTACAAGGAAAGAAGTCGTGCATGTACTTGTGGGAAACGTGCGCCGTGCGATTATATTAGGTTGAGCTGTCACAACGTTTTTTTTTTCATGAAACAAAGCTGATGTTGCTGAAAAATTTCAAAAAGGGTCCAAAAAAAGGGTACCAGCAGAAAAAGGGGTCTCTCTTTTTTTTAGATATGAACACATTTACATAAGCCTTTTTAATTTTTTTTATGTTGAGTGACTGAGTTTTTTACTATTGCAAGAAACACATACAAAATCATAGTGTACCAATACAAGTGTAAACTCTTCTGCATAGACGTCAAAATTCCAAAATGAGTTTAACACCTGTTCATCAGAGTTGTTTTTTTGGAAAAATAGCATCATTTTGCGCCGAGTTGCATTCGATTTGGTATAAAAAATTAGGAGTAGTTTGCATAAAAAAGTAGTTCGCTAAAACTTAGAAATTTGATTTTTTTAACATAAATAACAGCGAATTATATAAAATTATTAGTTAGAATAACTCTTTCGAGTCTGCTCACTATTTTCTATTAAACAAATAACAAACAACTGCTAATAATTAGTTCAAACCCCAAAATTTGGTATTTGTTTCCTTTAGGGGTCAACTCCTAATAAATTAGCTAGAATTATCGAAGATAGGTCAAAATACGGGGTTTGGCCTGAGGATCACGAATCCGGAAGCGCTTTTTAATTTTTTTGTGTCTGTGGAAAGTTATGGTCAAAAACCCGAAAATTGACCCGGGTCCGGTACCAAAATTGGGGCGGGTTCTCTTCAGAGAAGCAAAATATTAAAAAAGCGCTTCCGAATTCGTGATCGTGAGGCCAAACCCCGTGTTTTGAGCTATCTTCCATAATTCTAGCTAATTTATTAGGAGTTGACCCCTAAAGGAAACAAATACCAAATTTTGGGGTTTGAAGCCTTCTTTATGCTAAGTATGTATTTGATAGTAAATCTATCTAAAAACATCGTATATACATGTTTCCAAAAAAACGTTTGTTTTCATTTTCTGTCTAATTTCTCATTTCGAAGATGCTTACCTCAAAATTTTTCTGTAAAATAAATAAAATTTACTAGTGTTAAGTTTTTTTATTTTGTCTTTTTTTTTCTTTGATATAAAGTATAAACTGAAAGATTCGCTTAAAAGTTGCCCTAGAAACTGGAGTGAAAAAGTTGTGCAACACAGCAACACTTTTGTGCAAACAAGAACCCTGTATCATTGATATTCGGTGCTGCACACAACCCGATCGCAACGAAAACAACAATAGCAACCCAGATTTTTGACATGGATGTGTGTTTTGACATTTGTGATTTGACGTAAAAGTGTGTTTTGACATTTCTGTCAAAGCTACAGTTCACACTTGTATTGATACACTATGTACAAAATATAAACATTTTTAAATGGTTGTTAGTTTAATAGTAATGATAATCATATAATGTAAACGGTTTTTTAAACTTAAAAACCTCATCTTTAAGGATATGTTTTTGCAAAAGATTTACAAAATGATAAGAAAACTCACTTTGAAAAGAATTCCATTTTTTCCCGTAAAAAAATTATGGGAAAGGGCGATAAAGCGACCCCTAAGGCACGGCCAGAATCGCCTAGGTGGTTAAAGGCTATTTTATGTAGGTAAGGGGTAAGTTGCAGAGCTAACTTTTTGCGAGGCTTATTTTCTCATCATTTACTTACTTTGTGGGGGTAAGACCCAAAAAACACTTTTTTATTTGAATCACCCTTATGTATACATACATACATATGATGGAGTTGTCACATGATACAGCGTTGCCAGTAGTAAGGCTTCAGTTAGGCAAGACATTTAGAAATCGGCAAGAGTTCCCGATGTAAGAGTAAACAAGGAACAAGGAGATTTTTTTGGTTTTAACCAAAAAGCTATAAAAATGCATTTTGAAAGTGAAAAGGGGCCAAAAATGGTACTTTTTTGAAAAAGTAGGGTCCGGGGTCCTGGCTCTAAAAACGGTCAAATTGACCCTTTAGGGTCCCCAACGGCAACACTGTACCTACCTATGTAAGTGTGGTATGCGTGGGGAGCGTTTGAACTTCCAATATCTGACTGAGTTCTTATAAAATTAAAAAAGTACATATGTCACAATTACTAAGTTAAATAAAACAATGTCTTATTTTTAGATCTTTACACAATAACAAAATTGTCACGATTCCTTCGGATGAATTTTCTTTCTTACCAAACTTAGAACTTTTAATACTAAAGAACAACCCTCTAAGGTGCGACTGTGCCGTTCATTCATTATGGTGGCAATACAACCATAATATTACTATGGAGCGTAATCACATAAATGTTACTCTATCCTGTGAGTCGTCTACATTATCTCTTATAGATTTTTTTGAACTACGGGGAGGAGATTTTACGTGTGGTAAGTACCTACAGCCCATTTTATAGCTTTTAATGTTTGTACCTACATACATATCGTTCTTAATTCACAAAGGCCCTATCTTCAAAGCAATTGCATAATGTACGTAGATCTTATGTTAATCCTTAAGGAATAATTAGTTATCGTTAACGCTAACGCCATGCGCATAACGCTAACGATAACGCTAGCGATCTCCAATGTGAACAATTAGTCATACAGTAACCATAAAGAAGTGACAATTTGATTAAAACAAAGAAAATGAAAAAAAAAAACTTGGCAGCAAATTACATATATGCTTACTCACCGAGGTAATACACACCGAAAAGAACAAATAAAAGTTTAAAAATGTACGAAAATTCACCATCACAAACTTTAAGAGGTTAGGGATATGGCGAAAAATCAAAAACCAATTGGTTGGCTATGGTATGGTTAACGCGTTAGGATTATGGTATGGCATTACTAATCGATAACATTGATTTCCATAAGTTTGGTTGGAGCAGCTTATTAGCGTTATGGGGATGACGTTAGCTTTAATGATAACTATTTATGCCTTTAAGTGATATCGTCACTATCATCACAAAGGCCCCGTTGGCAAACTGAGAAAGGGGGTTGGGGGAATTCTCGTTCTATGAAACAATAACGTGAAAAAATTAGGTATTTGTTTCCTTTAGCACCAAACTGCTAAAAAATTAGATAAAACTATTGGAGAGGTCTCAAGAGACGGGGTTCAGCCCTTTTTTTAAATTTTATTTGCTTCTGTGAAGAGATAATTGCAATCAAAGTTTCAAGTTTTCATGTGGTTATTGTAATCACATTAGGCCGACCCTAACAACGGGCAAAAAAGTGTTCTGTGAAATACTGGGCATGGCGTACCCGGTGTTGGACCGCTTAAGAGTTATTTTTTATAAGTGCGGCCGAAGTTCGCCAACTTAGAAAGGTGTTCTGCCCATAAATACCATGATATTATGTAAAAAAAATTGTGTAAAATAGAGGTAATGCATCATCATTGAATTAATTGAATTAATGAAAATGAATTTAATTAGTAATACATGAGCAAAAGTGCATAAAATGTGCATATTTTCTAAAAGATACAGATAAGATCTCAACTCAAACGATCATAGTAGAGGAACTAATAAGAAAACCGAGCAACTGATATGAAACTTGCATTAAAAACAGTTGGTATAAATTTGGCTCCAAAAGCAACAACTAAACTGAATGCCTTATTGAGGTCATCCAATGATAAATGTGACATTGTGGATAATCCTGGAATGTATTCAATCACTTGTTCGAACATAACTGACGATGGAGTAGAATGCGATGTAAAATACATAGCCCAATCAACCCGCACTGTCAGCATCAGGTTCAATGCGCATCTTAACTAAAACAACTAATATCAATATTCTATAATTCTGTCTCATATCAATTTCAAAATATGTGATATTTCATTAGATACAATTTTTGTGACTTGAAATGAATTCGGTATTCTGTAAGAGAAAGTCACAAGAATTCACCAAAACCTTTCCCTCTCTCATTTTAATGTGTGGTGAATACACAAATTCCCTAAATTTTAAGTAACGCATTTGGCATTCGTGCTGTAGGTGTCGAAGTAGCACAGGCGTTAAGCGTCCGAATTATCACTTTCTTGTTGTTGTAGTATGCAGAAAACGGGTTTGATGTTAATTTTGTACTAGGATCGCCCGTGGTCGAAATTCGACCATCTGAAATTTTCTTCAACTCTCTCTTAATATACATATTCATACCAAGTAAGTGGCTCCCTCGTGACAAATGCAAATTTGGATTAAGTGATACCATACAAACAATCTTCACATTAGGGTGGTGCAGCAAAGTAGTACAACAGAAAAGCTGACGACAATACATTAGGATATATACAACAGATTTTTTTTACTTTTTTTATTTATTTGTTTATGTCTAAGGTACAGCAGACACTTACTATTACAAATTATATTAAACTTACATTAATTTTTACATAAAAAATAAGTTTTTAATTTACATTGCGCAAAAACCCGGTATGGGCTTATAATATTTCGAATGGTACTTTTCTTCTCGTAACCTTGTGGAATTTTACTTAAAAAAAACCATATCGTTTATAAACTTTTTAATGGACAAAAAACTAAATATAGAAGTGCTCTGCGAAAAACCTTGGATTATGTGAATTATGCGATTATGTGATTGATGATGGTATGAAGATGGCGAGGATGCAATGATATTTATTTGATTTGCTACACTTTGTTTGTTTTTTTTTTGGCACAAAAATGAAGGCAAGTGGCAGCTGCCTTGATCGCTGTATACTTATGTACGTTCATGTGAGAGTAATGAACGCGAAAAAGGGTGGGAGCGGTTTTCGAAGCGCTGAGTTTTTGCGGGGAGTGTTTTTCGGAGTTTCGATGATTGTGCAATTTGCAAGGTACCGTTTGTTCTCCTTGCTTCACGCATACACGGCGGCCGCTGTGGTGTAGCGGTTAAGTGTTCGGCCTTCTACACCAAGTCGTGGCGGTTCGATGCCCGACAAAAGTAACATCAAAAATTATTTAGAAAAAGAATTTTTCTAAACGGGGTCGGCCCTCGGCAGTAGTTTGGCAAATTCTCCGGGTGTATTTCTGCCACGAGAAGTTTCTCAGCAAAAAATTCATTTGCTTTGCAAGTGCCGTTCGGAGTCGGCAACAAACTGTAGGTCCCGCCAACTTGTAGGAAAACTCAAAAGCAACACACCACAAGTTGGAAAGAGAAGCTCGGCTAAAAATCTCGTTAGAGGTTATGATAACCTGTTGGTATTTCGCCGCCATTAGTTTTTTTTTTCACGCATACATATATATTTATATATATATATATATATAATGTTTGGGAATTTAAACATTTGATTTGAGTAATACCATTCAAAGAATCCGCACATTAGGGTGGTGCAGCATATTTAAATGTTTTTTCTTTTAAACAAATTTTTTTTAAAGCTATTTTTTGAAAATTGCAATTCTGGTGTTGCGAACAAAATTTTTAATTCTATATAACTAAATTCACTTTTTAGTTTGAAAAATTCATTTTCTGCTTAGAAAATATACCTTTCCAATATTTTATTGCTCTAAAAATTGCATACGTGGAAAACAAAATAAATAGAAAAAGCTTAACATATAAAATTATCAAAGTTAAAAAAGTTTTTTTCATACAAAAAAGTGGAGCTACTCTTGTAAAACGGTACTTTAGTAAAAGTTCGTGTGGTATTTCCCTCCAAAAAAGGGCGATTAGTCCACCATTAGTCGCAGAGGAATAGTAGACTACTACTTTTTTAGTATCTTTTAGATGGAATGAATTGGTCACGTTTGTTCGAGCATGTCCTATGAAGAGACTAAATATACCCTTTTTATACCAGAATGGCTATAAATGTATACTACTTGCAGGACACCTGACTTCGATTCTCGGCGAGGGCAAAAATTTAAAAATTGTTTTTTTTTTTTGAATTTTTATGTTCTAAATGAGACAATTGCGGATATTTTTCTGGCCAATCTTCAACTGTATGAAAAATATATTTTCTGCTTAGAAAACATACTTTTCCAATATTTATCCCCCTAAAAATTTCATAAGTGAATTAAACTTTAAAAAAATCGAGAAAAGCTTAGAACATCAAATAATCTAATAGCATTTTCTTTTCAAAAATGTTGCCATTTCGTAGAGGAACATTTTTATAATTTTACTTTGTCCTGTGAAATTTCTGCACACTTAAAATTTTCAGTGTCACCAGAAGAAGTGTCTTCAGAAGAAGAAAACACTGCCGCCATATGAAATGTCAAAATTGTGTGTGCCTATCTGTGCTGCTTTATAGGGGCTGATATACATGTGTTAGAAAGTGACAGATAGTATATTGTTTTTGTTTGTTATTGCCATTTATCAGGGCAAATAAACGCACCGTCTACGACAGCGAGGGCAAGAAATGTTGCCTTTTTGCAACTTTATAAGGCAGGGTGGTTGAGAAAAGATAGTGATGCCCTCTATGAAGGTAATGCCCATTTTACAACCGAACATGGCTTTTAGCGGGCATGGGGCGAGGGCGACATTTTCGTGCAGAAAAGAAAACGCTATAAAGTAAAAATGTGTTTTTCGTAAAAAAGGTAGAAGCTTTGACAGGGTAGCTGGTTGAAAATCAGCTGACGAAAATTTATTTAAGAATTAAGAATTAAATATGGATGATGAGCGAAACCTAATTATTCATGCACATAGCGTAGCAAACGGGGCAGTGTTTTTTTTTCGTTTTATCGATAGCAGGTTCATGTAGAACGGGTATATTTTATCACACTTTTACAGTGTTCTGTGCAAGGGTATAAACATGTTCAACGAAATCAGCATTAGTGTCATGTAAAATTGTTCTTTAGTTAAAGTCCGTACGTTATTAAAATTTCGATCTTAACATTGTGAAATTTTCTTACAAAATTATATCGTTAAAAAAAATAAACTTTACCAATAGGCAAAAAGTTAAATATGTAAAGCCAGAAGTGAAGCTGGATTTCTTAGCTTACAAATGGTGTTAAGAAGCCGAAGAGGATATGATTTGGTACATTTTGTTGTTTTTTTTTTTTGGCACAAAATTAAAAGCAAGTGGCAGCTGCTGGATCATTGCATAGATATGTACGTGTGTGTAAGAGAATGAGCGGATGGGTGTGGCTTTGGGAGTTTTATAAGAGTGCTGCATAGTGATGTATAGTGCGGGTATAACAGAATGTGGGGATAACAAAATAGCTGGAGAGTTTGGAGACCTCTTTTTTGTTTAATAATAAATAAACTAAGAATAATTTTCAAAATTTTTTTTTGGTGAGACAGCAGAATAGTCCATTCTAAATTTCCAATATAACAACTTTCCATAGAAACAAAAAATTAAAAAAGCGCTTCCGGACTCGTGATCTCGAGGCCAAAACCTCTCTTTTGAGCTATCTCCCATAATTTTAGCTAATTTATTAGCGGGTGACCTTTAAAGGAAACAAAAACCCAAAAATGTGTTTTTCGTTAAAAAAAAAGTAGAGTTATGGTGATTTCGTTTCAATTTTCCGTTTTCGTTTGCAAAATGAAGGTAAAACGTCAAACAGAATATAGACTACAAGTCAAAAAGCAACAAAGATAATATGTTTTCATTTCCTAAAAAATTAACACTTTTTACCCTCTGAAGCTTTGACAGGGTAGTTGGTTGCACTGAAAATCAGCTGACGAAAATTTTATTTGACAGATAAATTTGGTGAAAAAAAATTGGATTTTGCAATAACAATTGAATATGGTTGATAAGCGAAACCTAATTATTCATGCACATAGCATAGCAAACGGGCAATGTTTTTTGTTCGTTTTATCGATATAGCAGTTTCATGTAGAACGGGTACACTTTTATTACACTTTTACAGTATTCTGTGCAAGGGTGTAAACATGTTCAACGAAATCAGCATTAGTGTCATGTAAAATTCTTCTTTAGTTAAAGTCCGTACGATATTTAAATTTCGATCTTAACATTGTGGAATTTTCTTACAAAATCATATCGTTAAAAAAATAAACTTTAACCAATAGGCAAAAAGTTAAACATATAAAGCCAGAAGTGAAGCTGGATTTCTTAGCTTACAAATGGTGTTTAGATGCCGAAGATGATATGATTTGGTACATTTTGTTGTTTTTTTTTTTTTGGCACAAAAATAAAAGCAAGTGGCAGCTGCTGGATCATTGCATAGATATGTACGTGTTTGTGTAAGGGAATGAGCGGATGGTTGTGTCTTGTTTTATAAGAGTGCTGAATAGTGATGTATAGTTCGGGTATAACAGAATGTGGAGATAACAAAATAGTTTGAGGGTTTGGAGACCTCTTTTTTGTTTAATTTTCAAAATTTTTTTTGGTGAGACACCAAATTGGTCCATTCTAAGTTTCCAATATAAATTTTATAGAGATCTATCCATAAATACTATAGGAAATTGGGATACGACTGTTTGTATGGGGAGAGTGTTAGCCTATTAATATATAGATACTGCAATTTTTCCTAAGGTGATGAAAACATGCACCATTTGAAATTATTATGTTTCGGATTGTAGTAATGCTACAGATTTTATTTAACAACATTTGAAAGCTAATAATGACTGTGTTAGCGTGGACTTAGACTTAATTTGACTTGAAAATCTTACATCTAACAAATGGGTAGGACGTGTTCTTAGTTATCCAAAAAATAGCTTAACTTAGAAACTTGGGAATCTACAGATTTTTTAGTTCCAAGTTAAGTTTTTAAGTTCAAAGAAAGCCGTGAGAAAACTGTGCTACCATATACATTTTTTTAGTATTTTCAATAAAAATCCCTCATATATTGTATAGCCCTCTAAATTTTTGGATTAATGAATTTCATACGTCAAAAAAATATAATTTCAAAAAGATGACGTTATTTTTAAAATTGCTTCATTAAATTTTACATGATGGATGATGAGAAACAAATATCCCTAGTGGAAGCCAATAGGGTACTCTACGACAAATATGAAAAAGGTTACAAAATCCCCGAGATAAAACAAAGAATTTGGGACCGAATTGGCAAAGACCTAAATAGAAGTGGAGAAAGCATTCGCCATAAAACCTTCCATGTTTCCAAAATAATATTGCGCACAGTTGTTCGCCCAAGTTTTTAGCTCCATACTATAGTTTGGATGGGATCACCGTGAGCTAAGTGCCTTAGTTTTCAGGAAACAAATTGGTTAAATTCCAATCACATTCAGCACGGCTGTAATAACTCACAAAAGGGTTAGGGATAATCGTTCTTCAGCACCAATGCGTTGATGGGGTTTGCGCAATGAATCCCCCAGATTGAACAACTTTCGGGTCATACGAGTGTGCTGAAAAAACTGCTCCTCAGTCATGTTTTTAATTCGTTGATAAACCTGTCGCTGGTATCACTTTGTCGCCCAGTTACAATTTATAGGGTGGGCACCCCAACGCCTAATTCTTCGCTGTTAAGAGTTCTTGCACGCTTTATACATGTTAATTAAATTTAAAAACATGGCGCACAATTTAATTTTTTTCGTGTTCATTTTTACAATATAAATAAAATGTCAGAAATAATAAAAACAAACACAAATTAAATGACACTTTGAATAATTGAATCTAAGTTTTTTTGTAAATTAAGTTAAGTCAAGTTAAGTTACGTCCACGCTAACACGGGCATAACTCCTGCTTTACATTCCTGGGCATGAATTTTAATATTTTTCTTTTAAACAAATTTTTTTAAAGCTATTTTTTGAAAATTACAATTCTGATGTTGGGATCAAAATTTTTAATTCTATATAACTAACTTCACTTTTTTGTATGAAAAATACATTTTCTGCTTAGAAGATATACTTTTCAAATATTTTATTTCTCTAAAAATTTCATAAGTAAAAAAACTATTTAAAAATCGAAAAAGCTTAGCACATTAAACTATCAAAGTAAAAAATGTGGTTTCATACAAAAAAGTGGAGTTACTTATGTAAAAAGGTGCATTAGTAAAAGTTCGTATGGTATTTCAATCCAGAGGAAAAGTAGACTACTACTTTTTTAGTCTCTTTTAGATGGAATAAATTGGTAACATTTGTTCGAGCATGTCCTATGAAGAGACTAATTGTATGTACCCTTTTTATACCAGAATCGGTATAAATGTTTACTACTTGCAGGACACCTATATTCGATTCTCGGTGGAAGTAAAAATTGAAAACTGTTTCTTGTTTTTAATTTTTCGTTTTTATTTTATTTTTTAAGCAAGGAAAATTGAAAAAAAATCAGTGTTCTGTCAATTATACTTATACTTGCCAGCGTCTAATTACAGCTTTGCTTTAAATGAGACGAATGGGGATATTTTTCTGGGCAATCCTTCTGCTTAGAAAATATACTTTTCCATTATTTAACCCCCTAAAAATTTCATAAGTGAATTAAACTTAAAAAAAATCGAGAAAAGCTTAGAACATCAAATAATCAAAGTAAAAATGGGTATTTGTTTCCTTTAGGTGTAAACTGCTAATAAATTAGCTAAAATTATGGGAGATAGCTCAAAAGACGGGGTTCAGCCTCAGGACCACGAATCCGGAAGCGCTTTTTAATATTTCGCTTCTCTCAAGAGATATTCGCAATCAAAGTGGCAAGTTTTCATGTGGTTGTTGTATTTTTATTAGGCTGTACCTAAAAACGTGCGAAAAAATGCGTGCCGTGGGTCATTTTTCGATTTTTTGACCATAACTTTCCATAGAAAAAAAATTAAAAAAGCGCTTCCGGACTCGTGATCCTGAGGACAAAACCTGTCTTTTGAGCTATCTCCCATAAATTTAGCTAATTTATTAGCGGTTGACCCCTAAAGGAAACAAATACCCAAAAATGTGTTTTTCGTAAAAAAAAGTAGAGTTATGGTGATTTCGTTTCATCAAAAAATGCGCATTTTTTACACTCTTAAATATTCCGTTTTCGTTTGCAAAATGAAGGTAAAACGTCGTACAGAATATGTTATCATTTCCTAAAAAACTCACCCTTTTTACTCTCTGAAGCTTTGACAGGGTTGTTGGTTGCACTGAAAATCAGCTGACGAAAATTTTATTTGACAGATAAATTTGGTGAAAAAAAATTGGATTTTGCAATAACAATTGAATATGGTTGATAAGCGAAACCTAATTATTCATGCACATAGCATAGCAAACGGGCAATGTTTTTTGTTCGTTTTATCGATATAGCAGTTTCATGTAGAACGGGTACACTTTTATCACACTTTTACAGTATTCTGGGCAAGGGTATAAACATGTTCAACGAAATCAGCATTAGTGTCATGTAAAATTGTTCTTTAGTTAAAGTCCGTACGATATTTAAATTTCGATCTTAACATTGTGGAATTTTCTTACAAAATCATATCGTTAAAAAAATAAACTTTACCAATAGGCAAAAAGTTAAATATATAAAGCCAGAAGTGAAGCGGGATTTCTTAGCTTACAAATGGTGTTTAGATGCCGAAGATGATATGATTTGGTACATTTTGTTGTGTTTTTTTGGCACAAAAATAAAAGCAAGTGGCAGCTGCTGGATCATTGCATAGATATGTTGTAGCGGCAGCCTGTGGGTTAATGCCACATTGTTGAAGTCCGAACACCGCTGCATCTGTGTGGTTAACAGCAACGGAGTTTCCCGTGTATGTGTTTGTGATGTGACGAAAGTCAAATACATGTATTTAGATAGGTGAATGTAGATCTGTTAGTGTAGGTGAAAGTTAGGTTGTGAAAGTATATCTGTCGTGTCCCGCCTAATCAGGATAGATGTATGAGTGTCCTCGGTGGTTGAGTGAAATTGTCAAAACGGAACATCTTTTCGCTTGTGGGGTACGATCGCCAAACGAAGCTAGGCAAAGATTTAAATGTAAAGTTGAGCCAAGCCTGTGCGGATCCCGTGTATACGGTCGTGGAAAAAGTTGTGAAAGTTTTTTTTACATCCAATTTTTGTGGTGCACCGTAGTAACGGTTGAAAAAAAAAGAAAAGGAAGACAGATCTTTGAAGGTGCCGGTACACCAATAGCCGGAGTACTGTACCTAGACCAGCTAAAATTTAGGTGAGTGTTGTGAGGCAAAACTAAAAGAAAAATAGAATTTCCCTGCTATTTGTGGTTGCTAGGTCCTAAGTAGTTTTTTTCCTTTCCTTTAGGATAAATCTATTCAGGCCAGGGAATTGTTCCTCGATTGGCCCAACATATAAATAATCATCATACCATACCACATTCAAAGGTTTTGGAAAAAGGGAAGCATATTGTCGGCGCAGGGCTCCGCGTCCAAAGGCCACCAAGGGCCTCAGAGCACTCTTGCCACAGCAACCATCACCACATAATCATTTTTATAATTAAGGACCAAGATCCGACCATTTTTTAAGAAAGGAGCACGAGGAGAAAGAGGGGTGAAAGGAGCAACTTCGAGCCGCTTTACATATTGTTTTTTTTATTCGATTTTTTTTTGTTAAATAATTTTATTTGCCTTGCTATTTTGAGATTTTTTTTGTAAAATTTTCGTTGCTTTTATTTGATTTCCTAAAATTTTTCTAAGTTAGAATAATATTTCTTTTGTATACTTTTTTTCAACTAGCCTAACATTAACTTTTCTTGCCAGCTTATTTATTTTATCTTCTTATCATTTCTGTAACATTTAAGTTAGTTAATTTCATATGCCCGCGACGCGTTCTTGTATCCTAATAATTCGAAATCTCCTTTGTTTTCAGTAAGTCTTAATTTCCTTAGTTAATCAGTAATTAGCTCGCCTTACTTAGTTATTACCAAGTCCGCTTTTCTTTCTTTCCCTTTCTTTTTTTCATTTTTGCTTACTTCATTTTTTTTAAACAATCGAAGCTAAGCTCTCTCGATTTTGTTTTCTTTTCACTAAAATCTGATATACTTATTTTTATTGCAATTTCTCATAATTTATTTTTCTCGCCATAACTTTTGCAATTTTTAATAGAGCATTTTTTTTGCCCTGAAAATATTTTTTTGTTTCTGTAATTCACACCTGGTCAATTTTAGTATAATTTCCTTCCCCAAAACTAATTTTTATTTCGCTTTTATTATTGATTCAATTATTGCTTTCGCGGTTCCCCTCCTTAGCCTCTTATTTCCTTGTCATTCCGTTTTCCCACCATCCGTTTGCACTTTTTCCTAATCGCTTCTCCCATCTCCCCTTCCGTATCACATTCTTGTTAGGCTAAATATTCCTAATTTAAATTTTTTTGGATCTTTGGTTGCACATTTGTTTTGGTCGTTCATTTAAAATCTTTTTAGTGCACTTGAATCAGCGGGTTTCACTTTATTTTCCCATTCATTTATTTTTGATTTTTGCCGCAACTTAGTAGTTTTTATTTTATATTATTTAGAGCCACATTATTTTTTTCTTTGATTCGGACGGCAGCCGCGCGTCCGAATAACTTCCAGCCTAGCTTGGTTAGCTCTCCCACCTGCATATGAGTAGTGGAAAACTTCCAGCATAGGGGAATTTATATATGTATGTATATGTGTAGATAATTCTTTTTGTTACAGCAACCCCCTCTCCGCGACGCAGGCGCCTATGTCAACGGAAAGATCGGTGAGTGCTAAAGCATAAGATATCTACCAACATTATAATTTACACATGTTTGTTTACCTACGTATATAATATTTCACGTATATTGGAAGCTAGGTGAGGGAGTGAAGCTATCGGCGTACAGTGGTCGTCCGATAAGCAACAGTTTTAAAGTTTTCTTTTGTTAAATTTTTCTTGCTATTTTTTTAGTCATTTAAATTTTACCTTACCTTTGCCCAATTATTTGTACTTTTGTTAAATAATTTCTTTTCCTAATTTTCCTTTTTTGCCATTTTGCATTTAAATAAATTTTGCCATCGGTTTTGGACCTTGGTTATTTTATTCCCTTTTTTGTCATTCCACTTTCTTTCTTATTTACATTATTTTTGTAATGATAATTTTTTTCTTTTAATTTTAGTAATGAAGAAGATTGACGGTTGAATTTTATTGAAGAAGTTGAAGTCAAAAAAAAAAAAAAATTTCTTTATTCCCTTTTCCTTTTTTTGTTGAGCCTAAGCGATTGTTTAAATTTTAGAATACATCTCTTCGGTTGTATTTTTTTTGAATTCACTAGTCGTAAGATATTTTAAAATATTATTAGGTGTTTTTTTTTTCTTTTTAATTTCTCTAAATTAAGTTTGATTAGATCCTGCTTTTTATCCCTTTCCTTTTTAAGTTTTTAAGCCAACATAAATAAATTTAAGATTGTTAAATTTTGAATTGAAATCGCAGTCGTTTTTTTTTTTTCTTTCTTTATTCTTTTTGTTATATGGATTGAAAAATAAACACCATGACCGGCTGATTCGCTAATTAATTGGTGTGGGTGTTGCACTTGTGCATTAGAGGGGACGTGAATGTGAGGCGACTAGGACAGACAGGACGAATTAGGAACATGGGACGATAACTGACGGACTGACATGTGTCAGGCTAAGGGGACTCCACTCGGTGAGCGGAGTCAAAGTGGAGTCCAAGGTCGTTCACCTTCCGTGAACGAGAGGGGCGGGATGACTCCACCTGACATGGACAGGCCTTTCTCTCCTCCCTTCTCTTTCTTCCTTGTAGACTTCACCAGGCATGAACCTCCTTCTTTTTGTTAGTGTAGCTGTAGGTAAGGCAGGTGAGCAAAAACCTACCCCATCCGACGAGCTAGCGGGATTGCCAGCATGCCACTTGCCACATTCGCCTTGCCCTAACAGCCAGTTACATTACAATGGCGCCCAACGTGGGGCTATAACGTTGTTATTTTTTTGATTTATTTTTTTGTTTGCTTCCTTTTATTGCTTTATTTTCCATAAAAGTTTATTATTTCCGTAACTTTTTCTCATAATTCCTTTTGTCGTTTTCCACAAAGTTTTCTTATAATCGTTTGTTTTTACATAAATTTTTTTGCATAACTTTTTTCCTTCTATAAAAAATTTTTTTGCTCTTCATAACTTTCATTTTCATTTACCACTCTCTCCTTTAGTTCAATTTCCGATTTCCTTCTCCGACGGGACTATTGACCGTTGTAGGGGCTGCGTCGCTTGGATCAGTCCGACGCGATACGTGCCACTACAACAAAAACACAAGGGGGGATACTCGTCTTGCCGCAGAGGTTCCTTATGAGAGCTTCAACGCTGGCATAAGTGGTATTCTGCGGTAAGGCTAGTATATTGACAAATAGATGTAGTAGCGTGTAGGTGACTGTTTAGGCTACCGTGTCCGCAGTCCAGCACAGCGTGCACGTGAGGGTTGCAGTCAGCCTACACGAAGGAGAGTTGAAGCAGTGTGGCAACCAAGCTTGAGGCCAGTGCTTGTAGGCTTGTGGTGCCACACTGAACAAACGGACGAATTTGGGGAGACTTAGTTGACTAGGACCTAGACTAGTGACAAACGGACCACTCACTCGCATTCACCATGACCTTGCCGAGGTGCAACACCAACACACACCAATATTAAACAAAATTAGTTTTTCACATAAACACACATAAAACAACAACAAAGCTTAAACACTATTTAAATTAATTAATTTTAATGCAAAAGGCATATACATATATATAGGTATCTATACATAATCTCATATTTCACTCTTATCTACCACCACGTATATTTCCCTTAAATCTCATTTTTTATACACACGTATCTTTAAAAATTTTTTGTTATATACATATTTCTTTTAATTTTTTTTATTAGCGGTTAAAACCGCGTAACTGAATTTTATTTTTAAACCAAATTTTTGAACGTTTTTGGGTGGTTTTATTAATTTTACTTTTTTTACTTTTTACTTTTTACTATTTTTTTTTTATATTCTTTGTTCGGCCTTGTTTTGAATTTGAATTCGGGCCAAGCAGATAGCTATTTCAATCGAACTTAGTTGCAAACAAAATTTCTTTCCTTCTTTTCCTTTTACCTTGCTTCCCTTTCTTTGTACCTATACTTTTACAGTACACCAATTTATTTTTAATAATTGGTGTTGGTGTACTTCTCGCTTTTATACATTTGGGTAGTTTTTTTGAATTTCCGGTTGCTTTACCATACCCATTTCCATTGAACAGTTGGATTAGCTGAATCTTTCTTGTTCTTCTCCTTGATATTTAATTTTTATCTATTTTTTCTCATTTTATACCTTGTAGCTTTTACACTTTTTGTGGCAATAATAGCTTTCTTACTCTTGTTGCAGCATCTGTAACACGGAGCAGAACCAGGGCGTTGCGGGACGAAGTTGTCGGATCGGTTTTTACACAGATCGATACGGGCATACCTCATTCCGATCTTTTGCCAACAGACCTTATTAACAGGTGCGCTTCGCGGGTTTTTAGGTCATCGGGGGAACATATAGTCCAATCAGTCCGTCCGTCTAGTTTTAGGGTAACCGAAACATTTTCGTTTTCTGGGGGTGAAAGTAGCTTTTCGAGGAAAGTCGACGAGCTGTTTAATATGTCCGACACCGAGCAGGAGGGAGCAGTTGGTGGAGCAGGAACCGGGGCTATCCCCGGGCGCAAGGAACCAGCAAAGGACCAGGGTGCTGAGGCTGTGGGACAGCGACAAAGTGGACCAACTTCAACGGCCATCAACATCAACCAGCTGAGCCATATGATGGCGATGATGGCGCAACAAAATGAGCTGATGGTGCAGTACATGGACGAGGTTCGCAATATCCGTGATAACGTTTCGAACCTCAGTAGCCGAGTCGCTGTGATGGAAACCTCGGCGCACGGGTTAGGAAACCGGCCTGCTCAGTCATCTACTCCTGACAGGAATGGTAGGGACGAAGCAGCCAACCAGCGTGTCGGTCCAAATGCTACGTTGGGGGGTTCAGGTTCATCGGGAAACACCCAGGACCCACCGAAATGGAAGAAGTTGGACCTGGACAAGTGGCATGTGAAGTTTGACGGCACGAACAAAGGAATTACGGTGGAGAGCTTTCTGTTTCGGATCGAAAAGTTGCGACAGCAACACAATATCTCGCACTTTCAGCTCTTCACCGACTTCCATTGTCTCGTGACGGGCTCTGCCTTGAAGTGGTACTGGCAGGTCTTAGAGGACCACTCGGACGAACCCGATTTTGGGTACCCCGAGCTAAGGGCGGAGCTGCTAGCCCACTTCAAGACAGCGGAGTCCGATTACGAGATAATCCGCGAAATCATGGAACGCAAACAACAGCCACTGGAAGGGTTCGACGACTTCTACGGTGAGGTCCATAATTTGACTTTCCGGCTCCGGAAAAGTATCCCAGAGAAGGAGCTGGTTGGGATAATTAGGGGGAACCTGAAGCCCTACTTAGCAAATTTAACGTTTGCATCGAAGATCGACACGTTGGCTGAGTTGAAAGCCGAGTGTAGGCGAGCGGAGCGTCTCATAAAGGAGAATAAGAGTAGGGCCAAAGCAGTGAGTGAGCTAGGGTACCCCGAGGCGACACCTGCGGATGAGGAAACAAACCAGACTCCCGTAGACGCGATCTCAAACAGTTTCCAGCGGAAAGGGCCGTTCCAGCAGCAAAATCCCGCGACGCAAGGATCTTCGGCCCAGCCGAAGCCATCTTTTGGTCCCAATCCCGCCACCAATTCGTTCTGTGCGTCCCCTTATCATTTAATGTTATGTTATGCGTGTGGAATGCCTGTCGATTATTTTGTCAAAAATCCGTCCGAGCTTAAGAAAGAAAACCATTGTAAGTCCCCGTTTCATAATATGATCTGTTTTGCGTGTGGTAAAGATACGTCTTTTTGTGTGTTTAAGCCGGGGAAGGGAAACTCCCTACTGGCGGAGATTGCCGGGGGCTCTCGCCAGGCGAAAGACCTCCCGGAGTCCAACAAGCCGTCACAATTTTAAAGAGAGTTAGCGGGACAACGCATAGAGAAAGCGGTGTGAAGGATAGGGACAATACAGCAGAAGGGAAGAAGGTTCTGCCAAAGAGTCTACACCAGAGGAAGAGAGAATATGAAGAAGCCAGAAATAGAATATTTACAGAGGAAATTTTAATAACGAAGAAGAGAAATTATAGTAAAATCAAGAAGATGCGAGAGAAGAGGAAAATTATGAAGCGAATTCATCAGAAAATAGTGTCCACGATTGTGACCCTGAAGGGAGATAATCGTTTCTTTGCGCGAACGAAAATTGGAGAAAAGGAAGTTCTGGCTTTGTTAGATTCGGGGGCTGGCGCGAACTGTCTAGGGAAAAACTATGAGAACTTGATAGAGGGCAGAGAGGATAGCATCATTAAGTTGGCTAACCAAAATATTAGAACGGCAAACGGCGGTGAAACGCCTGTAGTAGGTGCTATCACTCTGCCAGTTCTATGGGAAGAAGAAGTTAAAAATTTAGAGTTCTTGATCGTGCCAGGCCTCCAACAGGAAGTTTATTTAGGGGTAGACTTTTGGCAGGCTTTCGACCTGGACGTTGTCAGTCGGGGAACGATGGTGCGTTCTACCCACACTGCCGTTGCAGAGCTTGTACCCGCTGAGGGCGATTTGTCTTTTGATGCCGTGCAACATGTCCTGACGAAAGAGCAAAGTGTTGCACTAGAAAGGGTCAAGGCGCAGTACCCATCTTTTGCTGTCTTGGGGTTGGGGAAAACCAACGTGGAAGAACACGTGATTGAGGTCTCGGATGAGAATCTCCCAGTGAAGCAGAGACATTATCCGATATCACCAGCGATCCAAAAACTTGTTTTCGCAGAGCTAGACCGCATGCTGGGTCTAGGGGTGATTGAGGAGAGCAACAGTAGCTGGAGCTCTCCCGTATCGCTGGTGATAAAGGGTGAAAAGAAGCGTCTCTGTCTCGATGCGAGGAAGGTGAATGAGCGGACTATAAAGGACGCTTATCCCCTTCCGAACATTGACGGGATTCTCAGCCGACTCCAAAACACTAGGTTCATTTCGGCCATCGACCTAAAAGATGCCTTTTGGCAAATACCACTGGAGAAAAAGTCCAGAGAAAAGACAGCGTTTACAGTGCCAGGGCGTCCCCTTTACCATTACACAGTCATGCCGTTTGGGCTGTGTAATGCAGCACAAAGAATGTGTAGATTAATGGACAAGGTTATACCCGCTTCTTTACGTGACTGTGTTTTTGTTTATTTAGACGATTTGTTAGTGTGTTCTGTAGATTTTCCGTCTCATTTAAGGTTGTTGGAAAAGGTCGCTAAGTGTTTACGTGAAGCTAACCTGACCATTAATGTCGAGAAAAGCAAGTTTTGTTTCAAGGAAGTTAGGTACCTAGGTTACGTAGTAGGCGATGGATGTCTCAAAACCGATGCGAACAAGGTTGCGGCTGTGAGGGATTTCCCCGAACCAAAAACGCCAAAACAGCTCCGACGGTTCTTAGGGATGTCAGGCTGGTACCGTCGGTTTATCCAGGACTACGCAACCATTGCAGCGCCGCTGCACGACTGTCTCACAAAAGATAAAATTAAAAAGTTTACAATGACAGAAGAAGCAAGGAGTTCGTTTGAGCGACTAAAGGAGAGTTTGATTTCCGCTCCCGTACTGGTACACCCTGACTTTGACAGACGCTTTTATATCCAGTGCGATGCTTCAACCGACGGAGTGGGCGGGGTACTCTTCCAGTTAGACGACGAGAACAACGAAAGACCGATAGCTTACATTTCCGCCAGGCTGAACAAAGCGCAGCGTAACTATAGCATCACCGAGCTGGAGTGCTACGCTGCGGTGATAAGTGTGAAAAGATTCAGGCCGTACGTCGAAGGTTTACCCTTCACCATCATAACGGACCACGCGAGTCTCAAATGGTTGATGAACCAAAAGGACCTGTCTGGAAGACTCGCGAGGTGGAGTTTAAAACTTCAGGCGTACGACTTTCAAATCGAGCACAGAAAAGGAGCACTCAATGTTGTACCCGATACGCTGTCGCGAGCGCACATGGAGGAAATGCAGCTATCAGACAGACTAATGGACGTTGACTTAGACTCGGACTACTTTAAAACGGAAGAGTATGACGAACTTAGGAAAACAGTGACAGAAAACCAGGACAAACTTCCAGAACTATGCGTGTCGGACGGTTATGTATATAAACGGACTCAGTTTGACAGGGGGGACGAGCTTCAGCAGGACCAAGCCTGGAAACTCTGGGTACCGTCGGAGTTACGCGCAGGGTTGGTGGAATCCTCCCACAGCTCACCTTCGGCCGGACACGGGGGCATCCATAAAACGTTAGCCCGCATACGTGAAAAGTACTATTGGCCCGGTATGGTAACCGATGTACAAACCTTCCTTAAAGAATGTGAAGTTTGTAAAGGATACAAAACTCAAAATGTGTTTCATAAACCGCCCATGGGAAAGCAACACGTAACCGAAAGACCTTTCCAACGTCTGTTTATCGACTTTATGGGTCCATACCCACGTACTAGTGATGGTAATGTTTATGTGTTTGTGTGTCTTGATCATTTTTCGAAATTTGTATTTTTAAAACCTATGCGTAAAGCCACGTCTGTAGATGTTTGTAAATTTTTAGAAAAAGAAGTATTTCACATTTTTGGGGTTCCGGAGTACATTCACTCGGATAATGGGAAACAATTTGTCTCCGACATGTTCGCTAAATTTTTAGAGAAATATGGGGCGAAACACATTCGAACCGCTTTTTATTCCCCTCAGGGAAATGCAGCGGAGAGAGTTAATCGCTCAGTCCTGCAAATCGTGAGGTCCTTTATCAAGGACAATCAAAAGAACTGGGATAAGTGTGTAAGCGATGCGGCTTTTGCCCTTCGCAGCGCGATACATACTTCTATTAACTGCTCCCCATACTATGCCACGTTTGGCATGCCCATGATGCAACATGGGGCATCATACGAAATATGCCGCAAATTGGGGGCAGTTAAAGATACAGATGTAGAGATAGATGCTAGAGCTGATAGGTTACAAAGTATTAGGGAGTCAATTATAAAAGAGCTGAAATTAGCACATGAGCGGAGCAAAAAGTTTTATAATACGCGAAGCAAAGATGTGAAATTTCAAACCGGACAAGTGGTATACCGCCGAAATTTCAAGCAGAGTTCGAAGATTGAAAACTACAACCCTAAGCTTGCCCCAAAGCAAGTTAAGTGTGTAGTCCTGAAAGCTATTGGAAATTCAATGTACGAACTCGGCGATATGAAGGGCAAGAAAATAGGCGTATACCATGCTAAAGATATTTTTGTTGCATAAATCTATGTTGCATGTTAGTTTTAATTGTTGCATGTAGCGTATGTAGAAGTGTTGCATGTTTTATGTCGTGAAGGCTTGACTTGACGGGACATACCCATGTTGACATTTATTTATACCTTTTTTTTTCCCCGTAATTATATTTGTATTTATTTATTTTTGTTATTTATTAATTAAATTTTTTGTGATTATTTATTTATTTATTTGCCCATTTATTGACTAATCTATTTAATTTTTTTATTGACACCTTTTTATTAACCGGCAAAACTGTGATATAGATATAGATACTCACCTGTGATTTAAGCTTAGATACTTACCTGTGATATAGTTTTAAGTTAACCTGCATGCAATTCTAGTCTTGTAGATATAGGGTAAACTGTGATATAGGTTCCTAGTAGAAATAATTCTGAGTGCTGCTCATGAAATAAAAACGCGTTACCTAAGCTAAATGAATAAGCAAGGGGATAGCCCGGCTGTAGGTCGTGGGTCGAAGCCACACGTTGGGCCCACCAAAACCAAACTAAGACAGACTGCGCTTTGAATCTTTTTACGGACACGCTCCATGTTGCATGCAACATCGGCGGCATCCGAGCCTGTAGCGGCAGCCTGTGGGTTAATGCCACATTGTTGAAGTCCGAACACCGCTGCATCTGTGTGGTTAACAGCAACGGAGTTTCCCGTGTATGTGTTTGTGATGTGACGAAAGTCAAATACATGTATTTAGATAGGTGAATGTAGATCTGTTAGTGTAGGTGAAAGTTAGGTTGTGAAAGTATATCTGTCGTGTCCCGCCTAATCAGGATAGATGTATGAGTGTCCTCGGTGGTTGAGTGAAATTGTCAAAACGGAACATCTTTTCGCTTGTGGGGTACGATCGCCAAACGAAGCTAGGCAAAGATTTAAATGTAAAGTTGAGCCAAGCCTGTGCGGATCCCGTGTATACGGTCGTGGAAAAAGTTGTGAAAGTTTTTTTTACATCCAATTTTTGTGGTGCACCGTAGTAACGGTTGAAAAAAAAAGAAAAGGAAGACAGATCTTTGAAGGTGCCGGTACACCAATAGCCGGAGTACTGTACCTAGACCAGCTAAAATTTAGGTGAGTGTTGTGAGGCAAAACTAAAAGAAAAATAGAATTTCCCTGCTATTTGTGGTTGCTAGGTCCTAAGTAGTTTTTTTCCTTTCCTTTAGGATAAATCTATTCAGGCCAGGGAATTGTTCCTCGATTGGCCCAACATATAAATAATCATCATACCATACCACATTCAAAGGTTTTGGAAAAAGGGAAGCATATTGTCGGCGCAGGGCTCCGCGTCCAAAGGCCACCAAGGGCCTCAGAGCACTCTTGCCACAGCAACCATCACCACATAATCATTTTTATAATTAAGGACCAAGATCCGACCATTTTTTAAGAAAGGAGCACGAGGAGAAAGAGGGGTGAAAGGAGCAACTTCGAGCCGCTTTACATATTGTTTTTTTTATTCGATTTTTTTTTGTTAAATAATTTTATTTGCCTTGCTATTTTGAGATTTTTTTTGTAAAATTTTCGTTGCTTTTATTTGATTTCCTAAAATTTTTCTAAGTTAGAATAATATTTCTTTTGTATACTTTTTTTCAACTAGCCTAACATTAACTTTTCTTGCCAGCTTATTTATTTTATCTTCTTATCATTTCTGTAACATTTAAGTTAGTTAATTTCATATGCCCGCGACGCGTTCTTGTATCCTAATAATTCGAAATCTCCTTTGTTTTCAGTAAGTCTTAATTTCCTTAGTTAATCAGTAATTAGCTCGCCTTACTTAGTTATTACCAAGTCCGCTTTTCTTTCTTTCCCTTTCTTTTTTTCATTTTTGCTTACTTCATTTTTTTTAAACAATCGAAGCTAAGCTCTCTCGATTTTGTTTTCTTTTCACTAAAATCTGATATACTTATTTTTATTGCAATTTCTCATAATTTATTTTTCTCGCCATAACTTTTGCAATTTTTAATAGAGCATTTTTTTTGCCCTGAAAATATTTTTTTGTTTCTGTAATTCACACCTGGTCAATTTTAGTATAATTTCCTTCCCCAAAACTAATTTTTATTTCGCTTTTATTATTGATTCAATTATTGCTTTCGCGGTTCCCCTCCTTAGCCTCTTATTTCCTTGTCATTCCGTTTTCCCACCATCCGTTTGCACTTTTTCCTAATCGCTTCTCCCATCTCCCCTTCCGTATCACATTCTTGTTAGGCTAAATATTCCTAATTTAAATTTTTTTGGATCTTTGGTTGCACATTTGTTTTGGTCGTTCATTTAAAATCTTTTTAGTGCACTTGAATCAGCGGGTTTCACTTTATTTTCCCATTCATTTATTTTTGATTTTTGCCGCAACTTAGTAGTTTTTATTTTATATTATTTAGAGCCACATTATTTTTTTCTTTGATTCGGACGGCAGCCGCGCGTCCGAATAACTTCCAGCCTAGCTTGGTTAGCTCTCCCACCTGCATATGAGTAGTGGAAAACTTCCAGCATAGGGGAATTTATATATGTATGTATATGTGTAGATAATTCTTTTTGTTACAGCAACCCCCTCTCCGCGACGCAGGCGCCTATGTCAACGGAAAGATCGGTGAGTGCTAAAGCATAAGATATCTACCAACATTATAATTTACACATGTTTGTTTACCTACGTATATAATATTTCACGTATATTGGAAGCTAGGTGAGGGAGTGAAGCTATCGGCGTACAGTGGTCGTCCGATAAGCAACAGTTTTAAAGTTTTCTTTTGTTAAATTTTTCTTGCTATTTTTTTAGTCATTTAAATTTTACCTTACCTTTGCCCAATTATTTGTACTTTTGTTAAATAATTTCTTTTCCTAATTTTCCTTTTTTGCCATTTTGCATTTAAATAAATTTTGCCATCGGTTTTGGACCTTGGTTATTTTATTCCCTTTTTTGTCATTCCACTTTCTTTCTTATTTACATTATTTTTGTAATGATAATTTTTTTCTTTTAATTTTAGTAATGAAGAAGATTGACGGTTGAATTTTATTGAAGAAGTTGAAGTCAAAAAAAAAAAAAAATTTCTTTATTCCCTTTTCCTTTTTTTGTTGAGCCTAAGCGATTGTTTAAATTTTAGAATACATCTCTTCGGTTGTATTTTTTTTGAATTCACTAGTCGTAAGATATTTTAAAATATTATTAGGTGTTTTTTTTTTCTTTTTAATTTCTCTAAATTAAGTTTGATTAGATCCTGCTTTTTATCCCTTTCCTTTTTAAGTTTTTAAGCCAACATAAATAAATTTAAGATTGTTAAATTTTGAATTGAAATCGCAGTCGTTTTTTTTTTTCTTTCTTTATTCTTTTTGTTATATGGATTGAAAAATAAACACCATGACCGGCTGATTCGCTAATTAATTGGTGTGGGTGTTGCACTTGTGCATTAGAGGGGACGTGAATGTGAGGCGACTAGGACAGACAGGACGAATTAGGAACATGGGACGATAACTGACGGACTGACATGTGTCAGGCTAAGGGGACTCCACTCGGTGAGCGGAGTCAAAGTGGAGTCCAAGGTCGTTCACCTTCCGTGAACGAGAGGGGCGGGATGACTCCACCTGACATGGACAGGCCTTTCTCTCCTCCCTTCTCTTTCTTCCTTGTAGACTTCACCAGGCATGAACCTCCTTCTTTTTGTTAGTGTAGCTGTAGGTAAGGCAGGTGAGCAAAAACCTACCCCATCCGACGAGCTAGCGGGATTGCCAGCATGCCACTTGCCACATTCGCCTTGCCCTAACAGCCAGTTACATTACAATGTATGTGTGTGTGTAAGGGAATGAGCGGATGGTTGTGTCTTTGGGAGTTTTATAAGAGTGCTGAATAGTGATGTATAGTTCGGGTATAACAGAATGTGGAGATAACAAAATAGCTGGAGAGTTTGGAGACCTCTTTTTTGTTTAATAACAAATAAACTAAAAATAATTTTCAAAATTATTTTTGGTGAGACACCAGATTAGTCCATTCTAAGTTTCCAATATAAATTTTATAGAGATCTATCCATAAATACTATACGAAATTGGGTTACGACTGTTTGTATGGGGAGAGTGTTAGCCTATTAATATATAGATAGTTTATTTTATTTATTACTTGGTGAAGTTACCAGAGCGACACTCCACACCGCTAGCCATAAGCGATGAAATAAAAAGGTCATGGATGTGGCCTTTTTGCATATAACCAGGAAAGCGAATTATAAATCTTGTTTTAAATTCATAAAAACATGTGTTCTGTGAATATTTCAGTTTTACTAAAGCCGAAGATGGTGAAAATTGCAAAAAAAAAGGAATTTAAAACTATTTCAGAGTGTATATGAAAAACACTGTACGGGCGTATGAGCAACAAAAAATAATATTGAAGAAAAAGAAAAGTACTCATACATAACTCAACATTTTTCTAAGTTACTCCGCCAGTTAAAAAGATATCAAAGCCATATTTGGAAGGGTCATAAAACATAGATCCTTCTTTATAATTAGCGGTTTTACGCAAAAAGGGTACTAAGTGTGATGTTCAATTTTTTTACCCAATATTCTTTAATTTTTTCGTTTGTGACCTACAAACAGATCACAAATTAGTGATTTTTTTTAAGACTAGAGACGTGAGGCAGCTTACTGAATACCGAATAGACCACGAAATATCTCTATTTGTGACTAGATAAAGCTTACAGAATTGCGGTATAAACTGAATGCCTTTATAGAGGTCATCCAATGATAAATGTGACATTTTGGATAATACTGGAGTGTATTCAATCACTTGCTCACACCTAAATGACGACGGAATAGAATGCGGTGTAAAATAAATAGACCAATTGACCCGCACTGTCAGCATCAGGTTCAATGCGCAATGCGCATCTTAAGTATTTACAAAGTATTTAACCGAAAAGTGGAATTGCCGAACAAGCATTATCGAATCAGGACACTTTTGTATTTTTAAAATATAAAATGTATTAAAATGTAATTCTAGTTCTAAATTAAGTGTGTAAAACATATTTTAACTTTTTTATGTGTGTTATAAGTGAGTTTGGAAAATGTGGTTCAACGATGAAAATGGCGGTGGAGTTTCGCAATCCATAGTATCATAATTTTTGGTTGCAAATATATTGCAAACTACTAAAAAAATTTTAACTCGGGGACCCCGTATTATGATTCTTGGAACCGAAGCACGTCTTTTGATATCCATCCCGATATTTTCGGCCGTGTATTAGCACTCGGCACCTGTTGTGCACAATTGCCAATGGCTCATTCCATTTCAAGACAACCGGTCCACGCGGGACATGATTTTTGATTTCGATGAAATTTTAATATGTTTTTCTTTGGTCAAAATAAAGAGACATGTTTTTTTTCCTGAAAAAATTGTTCTATTGTCTGATTGTCCTAATTTTTTGTTTTAAATGTTCGTTATTACTTTTACTTTTATATACATTTATAAAAATTAAAATATAGTTTACAAAAAAAAGTTAACCTGTTAACCCTTCTTCTTACACATGAGTCCAGCCAGACCTTTTCCATTTTTAATCTCCAAAAAAGACTACTTTGGGTTAAGTTAGAGGTTTGAAGTTTTAGGTAGCTTCCTAAAATTTAATCCTACATCGATCTGTAAGAAAATCATGTTGCTATCTGATATATATGTCTAGTTATATAGATATGTTGATTAATACATCACATTAGTAACACATAGATATGGCTGGACCCACACAAGTTTCTATGTTATTTTTAGAATCCAGCCACGGCTTTTTTTTTTAATTTTTTAATCTCATGACAAGCTTTGTTTATTTTAATACCTAGCTGTACACAGGGTATAATAGTTCTGTTCATATAACGGGAGTTTGAAACGGGGGTTTGTACGGATATACATATGTCCGTACGTGCGTTATTTTGAGTCACTTGGGAACACTTGGGGTCAATTTGGGACCATTTTGGGGCCACTTTGGGATCCTTTGAGGTCGCTTAAGGTCACTATAGGACCACTTTAAGACCAATTTGGGGTCAATTTGAGACCATTTTGGGGCCAATTTTGGACCATTTTGGGGCCACTTTGGGATCCTTTGAGGTCGCTTAAGGTCACTATAGGATCACTTTAAGACCATTTGGGCCCACTGTGGGATCCCTTGGGGTCTCTTTAGGTCACTATGGGATCACTTTAAGACCATTTTGGTGCCAAATTGGCGATAATTTTGGGGCGAATTTGGGATCCCTTGGCGTCACTTTGGGTCACTATGGGATCACTTAAAGACCATTTTGGGGTCAATTTGAGCCAATTTGGGGTCACTTTGGGATCCCCTGGGGTCGCTTTAGCTCACTATGGGATCACTTTAGGACCATTTTGGAGTCAATTTGAGACCATTTTGGGGCCACTTTAGGTCACTTTGGCACCCCTTGAGACGATTCTGGGGCCACTTATAGGTCTCTTTGGGACCATTTAAAACAGGTTCAAAATGACCCCAAAAACCTATACATTATAAAATTATATTATTCGAATACAAAAAAAAGACAATAGCGAATAAACAACAATTCGAATAGTTGAACAAAACTTCTGCACATGCACACATTTGTACGTGCAAACCATTTGCGTTTCATCCAGTATTTCAATACCACTATTCGAATAAACGAATAAATAATTCGAATAAATATTCAGGATCCGAATTTTTTATTCGCGTGATGGAGCTTTTCAGGCGGCTTTACAACCGCAGATGGTGGTACAGGACAGGAACATCCACGGCTTTTTTGATGTGAATTTTGCATTCCCTGAGGAGTTCAGAATTAATATTAGAATAGAGAAGCCCATATTTGATATACTGCTGAACCTGCTTATGGAAAAACTAACCAAGCATTCAAACCGCAAATCTATAAATAAAAATATAAATCGGCAATTACTTTGGTTAAATTTGCTTTTTCACAAACGCGTTGTAATTGATTTTGACATTTGTCACGCAGCTGCCGTTCCGTCAAAATAGAAAATTGGCAAAGGATGCCGGATCCGTTGACTGATACTTTGTCAATCTAGCGTTTTACATGCAAAATACACATATCCTATTCGGCTGTCAGTTTCTTCCTTTTCCGGCAAGTACGTGACGGACTGATTCTGCCGAAAGCTTCAGCCATATTCAACGATGACGGACGTTGTAAAATACTTTGTCTGTACACCGAAAGAAAAAAATATCAAAATTCGCCGTAAAATTAACATTTTTTGTTTACCAAATACAACTGAAAAGAAAAAAAGTCAATTTTACAATTTCGAAAATATAATTTCTACGTGAAATGGATATGCACAAAAAAAAACGTACAGGAAAAACGTCAAATAAACATGACCATCATGTATTATTGAAGGCATCCTCATGTATAATTGACATAAAACGTAAAAATGTACAGGAAAAACGTGTAGTTGAAATGACCATCATGTATTATTGAGGGCATTCTCATGTATAATTGACATGAAACGTAAAATGAACATGACAATCATGTATTATTGACGGTATTCTCATGTACAATTGACATGAAACGTAAAAACGTACAGAAAAAACGTAAAGTTGACATGACCATTATGTATTATTGAAGGGATACTCATGTATAATTGACATGAAATGTATGTATCTACAGGAAAAACGTAAAATGAACATGACCACGATGTATATTTACGTGAGAGTATGTAATACTGATACTTACGTGAGAATAACGTTGAAGCTACAAATAAAATTAATGATAATCACATCGAAATTATATTATTTTTGATCAATTTATTAACTTATTTTTGAAATAGGTACATATTTAATGTAATAAATGTAATACATTTGATAAGGTGACAAACTTAACATTTTTAGAAGCACATAAAAGAAGTTTCTTGGCAAACTGTATTTTTATTCTGCATTACACAGGAACTAAAAGTTCTTATTTATTACAGTTGCTCCTTCGTAAATGTAACACAGATGAATTTTCTCCATTAGCACCAATTCCTACAGACGATGCTTCATAAACCATATGCTGGCCGCTGGCACCCCATTGGTCGAAATTTGAAAAAGATTTTATGCCAAATAATTGGTCACTAATTGGCCATAATTGGTCAGCAGGTTTCAGTAATTGGTCATCCATAGGAAAAATTGTATGCCACTTTAAAATTTTCCAAGGTGGCCGTAAGATAATAATGTATACTAGGATCGCCCGTGGTCGAAATTCGACCATCTGAAATTTTCTTCAACTCTCTCTTAATATATGTACATATTCCCCGTTCACAACAAAACCAAGTAAGTGACTCCCTCGTGACAAATGCAAATTTGGATTAAGTGATACCATACAAACAATCTTCACATTAGGGTGGTGCAGCAAAGCAGTACAACAGAAAAGCTGACGACTAAACATTAGGATATATCTACAACAGATTTGTAAGTCAGTAAAATTGAACACGTATAATATATAGCCTCCATACAATCGATTGTTCCGATAACTCGGATCCTATTATTTTGTAAGTTTTTTTAAATTATAACAAAGATGTGTAATGTGTATAGTAAATATAGTTAAATTGAAACAGGCTGTACTGGGGATCGAACAGTGAAAATCGTGACGCTAATTCATGAAAGGTATATAGCCTTCGGCACAGCTTTCCTTACTTGTTTTTTTTTTTTTAATTTTTTGTTTTTATTTTATTTTTTCAGCAAGGAAAATTGAATTTGCTTTAAATGAGACGATTGGGGATATTTTTCTGGGCAATCTTCAACTGTATGAAAAACATATTTTCTGCTTAGAAAATATACTTTTCCAATATTTAACCCCCCAAAAATTTCATAAGTGAATTAAACTTTAAAAAAATCGAGAAAAGCTTAGAACATCAAATAATCAAAGTAAAAATGGGTATTTGTTTCCTTTAGGTGTCAACTGCTAATAAATTAGCTAAAATTATGGGAGATAGCTCAAAAGACGGGGTTTGGCCTCAGGATCACGAATCTGGAAGCGCTTTTTAATATTTTGCTTCTCTGAAGAGATATTTTCAATCAAAGTGGCAAGTTTTCATGTGGTTGTTGTAATTTTATTAGGCTGTACCTAAAAACGTGCGAAAAAATGCGTGCCGTGGGTAATTTTTCGATTTTTTGACCATAACTTTCCATAGAAACAAAAAATTAAAAAAGCGCTTCCGGACTCGTGATCCTGAGGCCAAAACCTGTCTTTTGAGCTATCTCCCATAATTTTAGCTAATTTATTAGCGGTTGACCCCTAAAAGAAACAAATACCCAAAAATATGTTTTTCGTAAAAAAATTAGAGTTATGGTGATTTCGTTTCATCAAAAAATGCGTATTTTTTACACTCTTCAATTTTCCGTTTTCGTTTGCAAAATGAAGGTATAACGTCAAACAGAATATGCTTTCATTTCCTAAAAAACTCACACTTTTTACCCTCTGAAGCTTTGACAGGGTAGTTGGTTGCACTGAAAATCAGCTGACGAAAATTTTATTTGACAGATAAATTTGGTGAAAAAAATTGGATTTTGCAATAACAATTGAATATGGTTGATAAGCGAAAACTAATTATTCATGCACATAGCATAGCAAACGGGCAATGTTTTTTGTTCGTTTTATCGATATAGCAGTTTCATGTAGAACGGGTACACTTTTATCACACTTTTACAGTATTCTGGGCAAGGGTATAAACATGTTCAACGAAATCAGCATTAGTGTCATGTAAAATTGTTCTTTAGTTAAAGTCCGTACGATATTTAAATTTCGATCTTAACATTGTGGAATTTTCTTACAAAATCATATCGTTAAAAAAATAAACTTTACCAATAGGCAAAAAGTTAAATATATAAAGCCAGAAGTGAAGCTGGATTTCTTAGCTTACAAATGGTGTTTAGATGCCGAAGATGATATGATTTGGTACATTTTGTTGTGTTTTTTTGGCACAAAAATAAAAGCAAGTGGCAGCTGCTGGATCATTGCATAGATATGTATGTGTGTGTGTAAGGGAATGAGCGGATGGTTGTGTCTTTGGGAGTTTTATAAGAGTGCTGAATAGTGATGTATAGTTCGGGTATAACAGAATGTGGAGATAACAAAATAGCTGGAGAGTTTGGAGACCTCTTTTTTGTTTAATAACAAATAAACTAAAAATAATTTTCAAAATTTTTTTTGGTGAGACACCAGATTAGTCCATTCTAAGTTTCCAATATAAATTTTATAGAGATCTATCCATAAATACTATACGAAATTGGGTTACGACTGTTTGTATGGGGAGAGTGTTAGCCTATTAATATATAGATAGTTTATTTTATTTATTACTTGGTGAAGTTACAAGAGCGACACTCCACACCGCTAGCCATAAGCGATGAAATAAAAAGGTCATGGATGTGGCCTTTTTGCATATAACCAGGAAAGCGAATTATAAATCTTGTTTTAAATTCATAAAAACATGTGTTCTGTGAATATTTCAGTTTTACTAAAGCCGAAGATGGTGAAAATTGCAAAAAAAAGGAATTTAAAACTATTTCAGAGTGTATATGAAAAACACTGTACGGGCGTATGAGCAACAAAAAATAATATTGAAGAAAAAGAAAAGTACTCATACATAACTCAACATTTTTCTAAGTTACTCCGCCAGTTAAAAAGATATCAAAGCCATATTTGGAAGGGTCATAAAACATAGATCCTTCTTTATAATTAGCGGTTTTACGCAAAAAGGGTACTAAGTGTGATGTTCAATTTTTTTACCCAATATTCTTTAATTTTTTCGTTTGTGACCTACAAACAGATCACAAATTAGTGATTTTTTTTAAGACTAGAGACGTGAGGCAGCTTACTGAATACCGAATAGACCACGAAATATCTCTATTTGTGACTAGATAAAGCTTACAGAATTGCGGTATAAACTGAATGCCTTTATAGAGGTCATCCAATGATAAATGTGACATTTTGGATAATACTGGAGTGTATTCAATCACTTGCTCACACCTAAATGACGACGGAATAGAATGCGGTGTAAAATAAATAGACCAATTGACCCGCACTGTCAGCATGAGGTTCAATGCGCAATGCGCATCTTAAGTATTTACAAAGTATTTAACCGAAAAGTGGAATTGCCGAACAAGCATTATCGAATCAGGACACTTTTGTATTTTTAAAATATAAAATGTATTAAAATGTAATTCTAGTTCTAAATTAAGTGTGTAAAACATATTTTAACTTTTTTATGTGTGTTATAAGTGAGTTTGGAAAATGTGGTTCAACGATGAAAATGGCGGTGGAGTTTCGCAATCCATAGTATCATAATTTTTGGTTGCAAATATCTTGCAAACTACTAAAAAAATTTTAACTCGGGGACCCCGTATTATGATTCTTGGAACCGAAGCACGTCTTTTGATATCCATCCCGATATTTTCGGCCGTGTATTAGCACTCGGCACCTGTTGTGCACAATTGCCAATGGCTCATTCCATTTCAAGACAACCGGTCCACGCGGGACATGATTTTTGATTTCGATGAAATTTTAATATGTTTTTCTTTGGTCAAAATAAAGAGACATGTTTTTTTTCCTGAAAAAATTGTTCTATTGTCTGATTGTCCTAATTTTTTGTTTTAAATGTTCGTTATTACTTTTACTTTTATATACATTTATAAAAATTAAAATATAGTTTACAAAAAAAAGTTAACCTGTTAACCCTTCTTCTTACACATGAGTCCAGCCAGACCTTTTCCATTTTTAATCTCCAAAAAAGACTACTTTGGGTTAAGTTAGAGGTTTGAAGTTTTAGGTAGCTTCCTAAAATTTAATCCTACATCGATCTGTAAGAAAATCATGTTGCTATCTGATATATATGTCTAGTTATATAGATATGTTGATTAATACATCACATTAGTAACACATAGATATGGCTGGACCCACACAAGTTTCTATGTTATTTTTAGAATCCAGCCACGGCTTTTTTTTTTTAATTTTTTAATCTCATGACAAGCTTTGTTTATTTTAATACCTAGCTGTACACAGGGTATAATAGTTCTGTTCATATAACGGGAGTTTGAAACGGGGGTTTGTACGGATATACATATGTCCGTACGTGCGTTATTTTGAGTCACTTGGGAACACTTGGGGTCAATTTGGGACCATTTTGGGGCCACTTTGGGATCCTTTGAGGTCGCTTAAGGTCACTATAGGACCACTTTAAGACCAATTTGGGGTCAATTTGAGACCATTTTGGGGCCAATTTTGGACCATTTTGGGGCCACTTTGGGATCCTTTGAGGTCGCTTAAGGTCACTATAGGATCACTTTAAGACCATTTGGGGGTCAATTTGAAACCATTTTGAGGCCAATTTGGGCCCACTTTGGGATCCCTTGGGGTCTCTTTAGGTCACTATGGGATCACTTTAAGACCATTTTGGTGCCAAATTGGCGATAATTTTGGGGCGAATTTGGGATCCCTTGGCGTCACTTTGGGTCACTATGGGATCACTTAAAGACCATTTTGGGGTCAATTTGAACCAATTTGGGGTCACTTTGGGATCCCCTGGGGTCGCTTTAGCTCACTATGGGATCACTTTAGGACCATTTTGGAGTCAATTTGAGACCATTTTGGGGCCACTTTAGGTCACTTTGGCACCCCTTGAGACGATTCTGGGGCCACTTATAGGTCTCTTTGGGACCATTTAAAACAGGTTCAAAATGACCCCAAAAACCTATACATTATAAAATTATATTATTCGAATACAAAAAAAAGACAATAGCGAATAAACAACAATTCGAATAGTTGAACAAAACTTCTGCACATGCACACATTTGTACGTGCAAACCATTTGCGTTTCATCCAGTATTTCAATACCACTATTCGAATAAACGAATAAATAATTCGAATAAATATTCAGGATCCGAATTTTTTATTCGCGTGATGGAGCTTTTCAGGCGGCTTTACAACCGCAGATGGTGGTACAGGACAGGAACATCCACGGCTTTTTTGATGTGAATTTTGCATTCCCTGAGGAGTTCAGAATTAATATTAGAATAGAGAAGCCCATATTTGATATACTGCTGAACCTGCTTATGGAAAAACTAACCAAGCATTCAAACCGCAAATCTATAAATAAAAATATAAATCGGCAATTACTTTGGTTAAATTTGCTTTTTCACAAACGCGTTGTAATTGATTTTGACATTTGTCACGCAGCTGCCGTTCCGTCAAAATAGAAAATTGGCAAAGGATGCCGGATCCGTTGACTGATACTTTGTCAATCTAGCGTTTTACATGCAAAATACACATATCCTATTCGGCTGTCAGTTTCTTCCTTTTCCGGCAAGTACGTGACGGACTGATTCTGCCGAAAGCTTCAGCCATACTCAACGATGACGGACGTTGTAAAATACTTTGTCTGTACACCGAAAGAAAAAAATATCAAAATTCGCCGTAAAATTAACATTTTTTGTTTACCAAATACAACTGAAAAGAAAAAAGTCAATTTTACAATTTCGAAAATATAATTTCTACGTGAAATGGATATGCACAAAAAAAAAACCTACAGGAAAAACGTCAAATAAACATGACCATCATGTATTATTGAAGGCATCCTCATGTATAATTGACATAAAACGTAAAAATGTACAGGAAAAACGTGTAGTTGAAATGACCATCATGTATTATTGAGGGCATTCTCATGTATAATTGACATGAAACGTAAAATGAACATGACAATCATGTATTATTGACGGTATTCTCATGTACAATTGACATGAAACGTAAAAACGTACAGAAAAAACGTAAAGTTGACATGACCATTATGTATTATTGAAGGGATACTCATGTATAATTGACATGAAATGTATGTACCTACAGGAAAAACGTAAAATGAACATGACCACGATGTATATTTACGTGAGAGTATGTAATACTGATACTTACGTGAGAATAACGTTGAAGCTACAAATAAAATTAATGATAATCACATCGAAATTATATTATTTTTGATCAATTTATTAACTTATTTTTGAAATAGGTACATATTTAATGTAATAAATGTAATACATTTGATAAGGTGACAAACTTAACATTTTTAGAAGCACATAAAAGAAGTTTCTTGGCAAACTGTATTTTTATTCTGCATTACACAGGAACTAAAAGTTCTTATTTATTACAGTTGCTCCTTCGTAAATGTAACACAGATGAATTTTCTCCATTAGCACCAATTCCTACAGACGATGCTTCATAAACCATATGCTGGCCGCTGGCACCCCATTGGTCGAAATTTGAAAAAGATTTTATGCCAAATAATTGGTCACTAATTGGCCATAATTGGTCAGCAGGTTTCAGTAATTGGTCATCCATAGGAAAAATTGTATGCCACTTTAAAATTTTCCAAGGTGGCCGTAAGATAATAATGTATACTAGGATCGCCCGTGGTCGAAATTCGACCATCTGAAATTTTCTTCAACTCTCTCTTAATATATGTACATATTCCCCGTTCACAACAAAACCAAGTAAGTGACTCCCTCGTGACAAATGCAAATTTGGATTAAGTGATACCATACAAACAATCTTCACATTAGGGTGGTGCAGCAAAGCAGTACAACAGAAAAGCTGACGACAAAACATTAGGATATATCTACAACAGATTTGTAAGTCAGTAAAATTGAACACGTATAATATATAGCCTCCATACAATCGATTGTTCCGATAACTCGGATCCTATTATTTTGTAAGTTTTTTTAAATTATAACAAAGATGTGTAATGTGTATAGTAAATATAGTTAAATTGAAACAGGCTGTACTGGGGATCGAACAGTGAAAATCGTGACGCTAATTCATGAAAGGTATATAGCCTTCGGCACAGCTTTCCTTACTTGTTTTTTTTCTTTTAATTTTTTGTTTTTATTTTATTTTTTCAGCAAGGAAAATTGAATTTGCTTTAAATGAGACGATTGGGGATATTTTTCTGGGCAATCTTCAACTGTATGAAAAACATATTTTCTGCTTAGAAAATATACTTTTCCAATATTTAACCCCCCAAAAATTTCATAAGTGAATTAAACTTTAAAAAAATCGAGAAAAGCTTAGAACATCAAATAATCAAAGTAAAAATGGGTATTTGTTTCCTTTAGGTGTCAACTGCTAATAAATTAGCTAAAATTATGGGAGATAGCTCAAAAGACGGGGTTTGGCCTCAGGATCACGAATCTGGAAGCGCTTTTTAATATTTTGCTTCTCTGAAGAGATATTTTCAATCAAAGTGGCAAGTTTTCATGTGGTTGTTGTAATTTTATTAGGCTGTACCTAAAAACGTGCGAAAAAATGCGTGCCGTGGGTAATTTTTCGATTTTTTGACCATAACTTTCCATAGAAACAAAAAATTAAAAAAGCGCTTCCGGACTCGTGATCCTGAGGCCAAAACCTGTCTTTTGAGCTATCTCCCATAATTTTAGCTAATTTATTAGCGGTTGACCCCTAAAAGAAACAAATACCCAAAAATATGTTTTTCGTAAAAAAATTAGAGTTATGGTGATTTCGTTTCATCAAAAAATGCGTATTTTTTACACTCTTCAATTTTCCGTTTTCGTTTGCAAAATGAAGGTATAACGTCAAACAGAATATGCTTTCATTTCCTAAAAAACTCACACTTTTTACCCTCTGAAGCTTTGACAGGGTAGTTGGTTGCACTGAAAATCAGCTGACGAAAATTTTATTTGACAGATAAATTTGGTGAAAAAAATTGGATTTTGCAATAACAATTGAATATGGTTGATAAGCGAAAACTAATTATTCATGCACATAGCATAGCAAACGGGCAATGTTTTTTGTTCGTTTTATCGATATAGCAGTTTCATGTAGAACGGGTACACTTTTATCACACTTTTACAGTATTCTGGGCAAGGGTATAAACATGTTCAACGAAATCAGCATTAGTGTCATGTAAAATTGTTCTTTAGTTAAAGTCCGTACGATATTTAAATTTCGATCTTAACATTGTGGAATTTTCTTACAAAATCATATCGTTAAAAAAATAAACTTTACCAATAGGCAAAAAGTTAAATATATAAAGCCAGAAGTGAAGCTGGATTTCTTAGCTTACAAATGGTGTTTAGATGCCGAAGATGATATGATTTGGTACATTTTGTTGTGTTTTTTTGGCACAAAAATAAAAGCAAGTGGCAGCTGCTGGATCATTGCATAGATATGTATGTGTGTGTGTAAGGGAATGAGCGGATGGTTGTGTCTTTGGGAGTTTTATAAGAGTGCTGAATAGTGATGTATAGTTCGGGTATAACAGAATGTGGAGATAACAAAATAGCTGGAGAGTTTGGAGACCTCTTTTTTGTTTAATAACAAATAAACTAAAAATAATTTTCAAAATTTTTTTTGGTGAGACACCAGATTAGTCCATTCTAAGTTTCCAATATAAATTTTATAGAGATCTATCCATAAATACTATACGAAATTGGGTTACGACTGTTTGTATGGGGAGAGTGTTAGCCTATTAATATATAGATAGTTTATTTTATTTATTACTTGGTGAAGTTACAAGAGCGACACTCCACACCGCTAGCCATAAGCGATGAAATAAAAAGGTCATGGATGTGGCCTTTTTGCATATAACCAGGAAAGCGAATTATAAATCTTGTTTTAAATTCATAAAAACATGTGTTCTGTGAATATTTCAGTTTTACTAAAGCCGAAGATGGTGAAAATTGCAAAAAAAAGGAATTTAAAACTATTTCAGAGTGTATATGAAAAACACTGTACGGGCGTATGAGCAACAAAAAATAATATTGAAGAAAAAGAAAAGTACTCATACATAACTCAACATTTTTCTAAGTTACTCCGCCAGTTAAAAAGATATCAAAGCCATATTTGGAAGGGTCATAAAACATAGATCCTTCTTTATAATTAGCGGTTTTACGCAAAAAGGGTACTAAGTGTGATGTTCAATTTTTTTACCCAATATTCTTTAATTTTTTCGTTTGTGACCTACAAACAGATCACAAATTAGTGATTTTTTTTAAGACTAGAGACGTGAGGCAGCTTACTGAATACCGAATAGACCACGAAATATCTCTATTTGTGACTAGATAAAGCTTACAGAATTGCGGTATAAACTGAATGCCTTTATAGAGGTCATCCAATGATAAATGTGACATTTTGGATAATACTGGAGTGTATTCAATCACTTGCTCACACCTAAATGACGACGGAATAGAATGCGGTGTAAAATAAATAGACCAATTGACCCGCACTGTCAGCATGAGGTTCAATGCGCAATGCGCATCTTAAGTATTTACAAAGTATTTAACCGAAAAGTGGAATTGCCGAACAAGCATTATCGAATCAGGACACTTTTGTATTTTTAAAATATAAAATGTATTAAAATGTAATTCTAGTTCTAAATTAAGTGTGTAAAACATATTTTAACTTTTTTATGTGTGTTATAAGTGAGTTTGGAAAATGTGGTTCAACGATGAAAATGGCGGTGGAGTTTCGCAATCCATAGTATCATAATTTTTGGTTGCAAATATCTTGCAAACTACTAAAAAAATTTTAACTCGGGGACCCCGTATTATGATTCTTGGAACCGAAGCACGTCTTTTGATATCCATCCCGATATTTTCGGCCGTGTATTAGCACTCGGCACCTGTTGTGCACAATTGCCAATGGCTCATTCCATTTCAAGACAACCGGTCCACGCGGGACATGATTTTTGATTTCGATGAAATTTTAATATGTTTTTCTTTGGTCAAAATAAAGAGACATGTTTTTTTTCCTGAAAAAATTGTTCTATTGTCTGATTGTCCTAATTTTTTGTTTTAAATGTTCGTTATTACTTTTACTTTTATATACATTTATAAAAATTAAAATATAGTTTACAAAAAAAAGTTAACCTGTTAACCCTTCTTCTTACACATGAGTCCAGCCAGACCTTTTCCATTTTTAATCTCCAAAAAAGACTACTTTGGGTTAAGTTAGAGGTTTGAAGTTTTAGGTAGCTTCCTAAAATTTAATCCTACATCGATCTGTAAGAAAATCATGTTGCTATCTGATATATATGTCTAGTTATATAGATATGTTGATTAATACATCACATTAGTAACACATAGATATGGCTGGACCCACACAAGTTTCTATGTTATTTTTAGAATCCAGCCACGGCTTTTTTTTTTTAATTTTTTAATCTCATGACAAGCTTTGTTTATTTTAATACCTAGCTGTACACAGGGTATAATAGTTCTGTTCATATAACGGGAGTTTGAAACGGGGGTTTGTACGGATATACATATGTCCGTACGTGCGTTATTTTGAGTCACTTGGGAACACTTGGGGTCAATTTGGGACCATTTTGGGGCCACTTTGGGATCCTTTGAGGTCGCTTAAGGTCACTATAGGACCACTTTAAGACCAATTTGGGGTCAATTTGAGACCATTTTGGGGCCAATTTTGGACCATTTTGGGGCCACTTTGGGATCCTTTGAGGTCGCTTAAGGTCACTATAGGATCACTTTAAGACCATTTGGGGGTCAATTTGAAACCATTTTGAGGCCAATTTGGGCCCACTTTGGGATCCCTTGGGGTCTCTTTAGGTCACTATGGGATCACTTTAAGACCATTTTGGTGCCAAATTGGCGATAATTTTGGGGCGAATTTGGGATCCCTTGGCGTCACTTTGGGTCACTATGGGATCACTTAAAGACCATTTTGGGGTCAATTTGAACCAATTTGGGGTCACTTTGGGATCCCCTGGGGTCGCTTTAGCTCACTATGGGATCACTTTAGGACCATTTTGGAGTCAATTTGAGACCATTTTGGGGCCACTTTAGGTCACTTTGGCACCCCTTGAGACGATTCTGGGGCCACTTATAGGTCTCTTTGGGACCATTTAAAACAGGTTCAAAATGACCCCAAAAACCTATACATTATAAAATTATATTATTCGAATACAAAAAAAAGACAATAGCGAATAAACAACAATTCGAATAGTTGAACAAAACTTCTGCACATGCACACATTTGTACGTGCAAACCATTTGCGTTTCATCCAGTATTTCAATACCACTATTCGAATAAACGAATAAATAATTCGAATAAATATTCAGGATCCGAATTTTTTATTCGCGTGATGGAGCTTTTCAGGCGGCTTTACAACCGCAGATGGTGGTACAGGACAGGAACATCCACGGCTTTTTTGATGTGAATTTTGCATTCCCTGAGGAGTTCAGAATTAATATTAGAATAGAGAAGCCCATATTTGATATACTGCTGAACCTGCTTATGGAAAAACTAACCAAGCATTCAAACCGCAAATCTATAAATAAAAATATAAATCGGCAATTACTTTGGTTAAATTTGCTTTTTCACAAACGCGTTGTAATTGATTTTGACATTTGTCACGCAGCTGCCGTTCCGTCAAAATAGAAAATTGGCAAAGGATGCCGGATCCGTTGACTGATACTTTGTCAATCTAGCGTTTTACATGCAAAATACACATATCCTATTCGGCTGTCAGTTTCTTCCTTTTCCGGCAAGTACGTGACGGACTGATTCTGCCGAAAGCTTCAGCCATACTCAACGATGACGGACGTTGTAAAATACTTTGTCTGTACACCGAAAGAAAAAAATATCAAAATTCGCCGTAAAATTAACATTTTTTGTTTACCAAATACAACTGAAAAGAAAAAAGTCAATTTTACAATTTCGAAAATATAATTTCTACGTGAAATGGATATGCACAAAAAAAAAACCTACAGGAAAAACGTCAAATAAACATGACCATCATGTATTATTGAAGGCATCCTCATGTATAATTGACATAAAACGTAAAAATGTACAGGAAAAACGTGTAGTTGAAATGACCATCATGTATTATTGAGGGCATTCTCATGTATAATTGACATGAAACGTAAAATGAACATGACAATCATGTATTATTGACGGTATTCTCATGTACAATTGACATGAAACGTAAAAACGTACAGAAAAAACGTAAAGTTGACATGACCATTATGTATTATTGAAGGGATACTCATGTATAATTGACATGAAATGTATGTACCTACAGGAAAAACGTAAAATGAACATGACCACGATGTATATTTACGTGAGAGTATGTAATACTGATACTTACGTGAGAATAACGTTGAAGCTACAAATAAAATTAATGATAATCACATCGAAATTATATTATTTTTGATCAATTTATTAACTTATTTTTGAAATAGGTACATATTTAATGTAATAAATGTAATACATTTGATAAGGTGACAAACTTAACATTTTTAGAAGCACATAAAAGAAGTTTCTTGGCAAACTGTATTTTTATTCTGCATTACACAGGAACTAAAAGTTCTTATTTATTACAGTTGCTCCTTCGTAAATGTAACACAGATGAATTTTCTCCATTAGCACCAATTCCTACAGACGATGCTTCATAAACCATATGCTGGCCGCTGGCACCCCATTGGTCGAAATTTGAAAAAGATTTTATGCCAAATAATTGGTCACTAATTGGCCATAATTGGTCAGCAGGTTTCAGTAATTGGTCATCCATAGGAAAAATTGTATGCCACTTTAAAATTTTCCAAGGTGGCCGTAAGATAATAATGTATACTAGGATCGCCCGTGGTCGAAATTCGACCATCTGAAATTTTCTTCAACTCTCTCTTAATATATGTACATATTCCCCGTTCACAACAAAACCAAGTAAGTGACTCCCTCGTGACAAATGCAAATTTGGATTAAGTGATACCATACAAACAATCTTCACATTAGGGTGGTGCAGCAAAGCAGTACAACAGAAAAGCTGACGACAAAACATTAGGATATATCTACAACAGATTTGTAAGTCAGTAAAATTGAACACGTATAATATATAGCCTCCATACAATCGATTGTTCCGATAACTCGGATCCTATTATTTTGTAAGTTTTTTTAAATTATAACAAAGATGTGTAATGTGTATAGTAAATATAGTTAAATTGAAACAGGCTGTACTGGGGATCGAACAGTGAAAATCGTGACGCTAATTCATGAAAGGTATATAGCCTTCGGCACAGCTTTCCTTACTTGTTTTTTTTCTTTTAATTTTTTGTTTTTATTTTATTTTTTCAGCAAGGAAAATTGAATTTGCTTTAAATGAGACGATTGGGGATATTTTTCTGGGCAATCTTCAACTGTATGAAAAACATATTTTCTGCTTAGAAAATATACTTTTCCAATATTTAACCCCCCAAAAATTTCATAAGTGAATTAAACTTTAAAAAAATCGAGAAAAGCTTAGAACATCAAATAATCAAATTAAAAATGGGTATTTGTTTCCTTTAGGTGTCAACTGCTAATAAATTAGCTAAAATTATGGGAGATAGCTCAAAAGACGGGGTTTGGCCTCAGGATCACGAATCTGGAAGCGCTTTTTAATATTTTGCTTCTCTGAATAGATATTTTCAATCAAAGTGGCAAGTTTTCATGTGGTTGTTGTAATTTTATTAGGCTGTACCTAAAAACGTGCGAAAAAATGCGTGCCGTGGGTAATTTTTCGATTTTTTGACCATAACTTTCCATAGAAACAAAAAATTAAAAAAGCGCTTCCGGACTCGTGATCCTGAGGCCAAAACCTGTCTTTTGAGCTATCTCCCATAATTTTAGCTAATTTATTAGCGGTTGACCCCTAAAAGAAACAAATACCCAAAAATATGTTTTTCGTAAAAAAATTAGAGTTATGGTGATTTCGTTTCATCAAAAAATGCGTATTTTTTACACTCTTCAATTTTCCGTTTTCGTTTGCAAAATGAAGGTATAACGTCAAACAGAATATGCTTTCATTTCCTAAAAAACTCACACTTTTTACCCTCTGAAGCTTTGACAGGGTAGTTGGTTGCACTGAAAATCAGCTGACGAAAATTTTATTTGACAGATAAATTTGGTGAAAAAAATTGGATTTTGCAATAACAATTGAATATGGTTGATAAGCGAAAACTAATTATTCATGCACATAGCATAGCAAACGGGCAATGTTTTTTGTTCGTTTTATCGATATAGCAGTTTCATGTAGAACGGGTACACTTTTATCACACTTTTACAGTATTCTGGGCAAGGGTATAAACATGTTCAACGAAATCAGCATTAGTGTCATGTAAAATTGTTCTTTAGTTAAAGTCCGTACGATATTTAAATTTCGATCTTAACATTGTGGAATTTTCTTACAAAATCATATCGTTAAAAAAATAAACTTTACCAATAGGCAAAAAGTTAAATATATAAAGCCAGAAGTGAAGCTGGATTTCTTAGCTTACAAATGGTGTTTAGATGCCGAAGATGATATGATTTGGTACATTTTGTTGTGTTTTTTTGGCACAAAAATAAAAGCAAGTGGCAGCTGCTGGATCATTGCATAGATATGTATGTGTGTGTGTAAGGGAATGAGCGGATGGTTGTGTCTTTGGGAGTTTTATAAGAGTGCTGAATAGTGATGTATAGTTCGGGTATAACAGAATGTGGAGATAACAAAATAGCTGGAGAGTTTGGAGACCTCTTTTTTGTTTAATAACAAATAAACTAAAAATAATTTTCAAAATTTTTTTTGGTGAGACACCAGATTAGTCCATTCTAAGTTTCCAATATAAATTTTATAGAGATCTATCCATAAATACTATACGAAATTGGGTTACGACTGTTTGTATGGGGAGAGTGTTAGCCTATTAATATATAGATAGTTTATTTTATTTATTACTTGGTGAAGTTACAAGAGCGACACTCCACACCGCTAGCCATAAAAAAAAAAAAAAAAAAAGGAAAGCGAATTATAAATCTTGTTTTAAATTCATAAAAACATGTGTTCTGTGAATATTTCAGTTTTACTAAAGCCGAAGATGGTGAAAATTGCAAAAAAAAGGAATTTAAAACTATTTCAGAGTGTATTTGAAAAACACTGTACGGGCGTATGAGCAACAAAAAATAATATTGAAGAAAAAGAAAAGTACTCATACATAACTCAACATTTTTCTAAGTTACTCCGCCAGTTAAAAAGATATCAAAGCCATATTTGGAAGGGTCATAAAACATAGATCCTTCTTTATAATTAGCGGTTTTACGCAAAAAGGGTACTAAGTGTGATGTTCAATTTTTTTACCCAATATTCTTTAATTTTTTCGTTTGTGACCTACAAACAGATCACAAATTAGTGATTTTTTTTAAGACTAGAGACGTGAGGCAGCTTACTGAATACCGAATAGACCACGAAATATCTCTATTTGTGACTAGATAAAGCTTACAGAATTGCGGTATAAACTGAATGCCTTTATAGAGGTCATCCAATGATAAATGTGACATTTTGGATAATACTGGAGTGTATTCAATCACTTGCTCACACCTAAATGACGACGGAATAGAATGCGGTGTAAAATAAATAGACCAATTGACCCGCGCTGTCAGCATCAGGTTCAATGCGCAATGCGCATCTTAAGTATTTACAAAGTATTTAACCGAAAAGTGGAATTGCCGAACAAGCATTATCGAATCAGGACACTTTTGTATTTTTAAAATATAAAATGTATTAAAATGTAATTCTAGTTCTAAATTAAGTGTGTAAAACATATTTTAACTTTTTTATGTGTGTTATAAGTGAGTTTGGAAAATGTGGTTCAACGATGAAAATGGCGGTGGAGTTTCGCAATCCATAGTATCATAATTTTTGGTTGCAAATATCTTGCAAACTACTAAAAAAATTTTAACTCGGGGACCCCGTATTATGATTCTTGGAACCGAAGCACGTCTTTTGATATCCATCCCGATATTTTCGGCCGTGTATTAGCACTCGGCACCTGTTGTGCACAATTGCCAATGGCTCATTCCATTTCAAGACAACCGGTCCACGCGGGACATGATTTTTGATTTCGATGAAATTTTAATATGTTTTTCTTTGGTCAAAATAAAGAGACATGTTTTTTTCCTGAAAAAATTGTTCTATTGTCTGATTGTCCTAATTTTTTGTTTTAAATGTTCGTTATTACTTTTACTTTTATATACATTTATAAAAATTAAAATATAGTTTACAAAAAAAAGTTAACCTGTTAACCCTTCTTCTTACACATGAGTCCAGCCAGACCTTTTCCATTTTTAATCTCCAAAAAAGACTACTTTGGGTTAAGTTAGAGGTTTGAAGTTTTAGGTAGCTTCCTAAAATTTAATCCTACATCGATCTGTAAGAAAATCATGTTGCTATCTGATATATATGTCTAGTTATATAGATATGTTGATTAATACATCACATTAGTAACACATAGATATGGCTGGACCCACACAAGTTTCTATGTTATTTTTAGAATCCAGCCACGGATTTTTTTTTTAATTTTTTAATCTCATGACAAGCTTTGTTTATTTTAATACCTAGCTGTACACAGGGTATAATAGTTCTGTTCATATAACGGGAGTTTGAAACGGGGGTTTGTACGGATATACATATGTCCGTACGTGCGTTATTTTGAGTCACTTGGGAACACTTGGGGTCAATTTGGGACCATTTTGGGGCCACTTTGGGATCCTTTGAGGTCGCTTAAGGTCACTATAGGACCACTTTAAGACCAATTTGGGGTCAATTTGAGACCATTTTGGGGCCACTTTGGGATCCTTTGAGGTCGCTTAAGGTCACTATAGGATCACTTTAAGACCATTTGGGGGTCAATTTGAAACCATTTTGAGGCCAATTTGGGCCCACTTTGGGATCCCTTGGGGTCTCTTTAGGTCACTATGGGATCACTTTAAGACCATTTTGGTGCCAAATTGGCGATAATTTTGGGGCGAATTTGGGATCCCTTGGCGTCACTTTGGGTCACTATGGGATCACTTAAAGACCATTTTGGGGTCAATTTGAACCAATTTGGGGTCACTTTGGGATCCCCTGGGGTCGCTTTAGCTCACTATGGGATCACTTTAGGACCATTTTGGAGTCAATTTGAGACCATTTTGGGGCCACTTTAGGTCACTTTGGCACCCCTTGAGACGATTCTGGGGCCACTTATAGGTCTCTTTGGGACCATTTAAAACAGGTTCAAAATGACCCCAAAAACCTATACATTATAAAATTATATTATTCGAATACAAAAAAAAGACAATAGCGAATAAACAACAATTCGAATAGTTGAACAAAACTTCTGCACATGCACACATTTGTACGTGCAAACCATTTGCGTTTCATCCAGTATTTCAATACCACTATTCGAATAAACGAATAAATAATTCGAATAAATATTCAGGATCCGAATTTTTTATTCGCGTGATGGAGCTTTTCAGGCGGCTTTACAACCGCAGATGGTGGTACAGGACAGGAACATCCACGGCTTTTTTGATGTGAATTTTGCATTCCCTGAGGAGTTCAGAATTAATATTAGAATAGAGAAGCCCATATTTGATATACTGCTGAACCTGCTTATGGAAAAACTAACCAAGCATTCAAACCGCAAATCTATAAATAAAAATATAAATCGGCAATTACTTTGGTTAAATTTGCTTTTTCACAAACGCGTTGTAATTGATTTTGACATTTGTCACGCAGCTGCCGTTCCGTCAAAATAGAAAATTGGCAAAGGATGCCGGATCCGTTGACTGATACTTTGTCAATCTAGCGTTTTACATGCAAAATACACATATCCTATTCGGCTGTCAGTTTCTTCCTTTTCCGGCAAGTACGTGACGGACTGATTCTGCCGAAAGCTTCAGCCATACTCAACGATGACGGACGTTGTAAAATACTTTGTCTGTACACCGAAAGAAAAAAATATCAAAATTCGCCGTAAAATTAACATTTTTTGTTTACCAAATACAACTGAAAAGAAAAAAGTCAATTTTACAATTTCGAAAATATAATTTCTACGTGAAATGGATATGCACAAAAAAAAAACGTACAGGAAAAACGTCAAATAAACATGACCATCATGTATTATTGAAGGCATCCTCATGTATAATTGACATAAAATGTAAAAATGTACAGGAAAAACGTGTAGTTGAAATGACCATCATGTATTATTGAGGGCATTCTCATGTATAATTGACATGAAACGTAAAATGAACATGACAATCATGTATTATTGACGGTATTCTCATGTACAATTGACATGAAACGTAAAAACGTACAGAAAAAACGTAAAGTTGACATGACCATTATGTATTATTGAAGGGATACTCATGTATAATTGACATGAAATGTATGTACCTACAGGAAAAACGTAAAATGAACATGACCACGATGTATATTTACGTGAGAGTATGTAATACTGATACTTACGTGAGAATAACGTTGAAGCTACAAATAAAATTAATGATAATCACATCGAAATTATATTATTTTTGATCAATTTATTAACTTATTTTTGAAATAGGTACATATTTAATGTAATAAATGTAATACATTTGATAAGGTGACAAACTTAACATTTTTAGAAGCACATAAAAGAAGTTTCTTGGCAAACTGTATTTTTATTCTGCATTACACAGGAACTAAAAGTTCTTATTTATTACAGTTGCTCCTTCGTAAATGTAACACAGATGAATTTTCTCCATTAGCACCAATTCCTACAGACGATGCTTCATAAACCATATGCTGGCCGCTGGCACCCCATTGGTCGAAATTTGAAAAAGATTTTATGCCAAATAATTGGTCACTAATTGGCCATAATTGGTCAGCAGGTTTCAGTAATTGGTCATCCATAGGAAAAATTGTATGCCACTTTAAAATTTTCCAAGGTGGCCGTAAGATAATAATGTATACTAGGATTCGACCATCTGAAATTTTCTTCAACTCTCTCTTAATATATGTACATATTCCCCGTTCACAACAAAACCAAGTAAGTGACTCCCTCGTGACAAATGCAAATTTGGATTAAGTGATACCATACAAACAATCTTCACATTAGGGTGGTGCAGCAAAGCAGTACAACAGAAAAGCTGACGACAAAACATTAGGATATATCTACAACAGATTTGTAAGTCAGTAAAATTGAACACGTATAATATATAGCCTCCATACAATCGATTGTTCCGATAACTCGGATCCTATTATTTTGTAAGTTTTTTTAAATTATAACAAAGATGTGTAATGTGTATAGTAAATATAGTTAAATTGAAACAGGCTGTACTGGGGATCGAACAGTGAAAATCGTGACGCTAATTCATGAAAGGTATATAGCCTTCGGCACAGCTTTCCTTACTTGTTTTTTTTTTAATTTTTTGTTTTTATTTTATTTTTTCAGCAAGGAAAATTGAATTTGCTTTAAATGAGACGATTGGGGATATTTTTCTGGGCAATCTTCAACTGTATGAAAAACATATTTTCTGCTTAGAAAATATACTTTTCCAATATTTAACCCCCCAAAAATTTCATAAGTGAATTAAACTTTAAAAAAATCGAGAAAAGCTTAGAACATCAAATAATCAAAGTAAAAATGGGTATTTGTTTCCTTTAGGTGTCAACTGCTAATAAATTAGCTAAAATTATGGGAGATAGCTCAAAAGACGGGGTTTGGCCTCAGGATCACGAATCTGGAAGTGCTTTTTAATATTTTGCTTCTCTGAAGAGATATTTTCAATCAAAGTGGCAAGTTTTCATGTGGTTGTTGTAATTTTATTAGGCTGTACCTAAAAACGTGCGAAAAAATGCGTGCCGTGGGTAATTTTTCGATTTTTTGACCATAACTTTCCATAGAAACAAAAAATTAAAAAAGCGCTTCCGGACTCGTGATCCTGAGGCCAAAACCTGTCTTTTGAGCTATCTCCCATAATTTTAGCTAATTTATTAGCGGTTGACCCCTAAAAGAAACAAATACCCAAAAATATGTTTTTCGTAAAAAAATTAGAGTTATGGTGATTTCGTTTCATCAAAAAATGCGTATTTTTTACACTCTTCAATTTTCCGTTTTCGTTTGCAAAATGAAGGTATAACGTCAAACAGAATATGCTTTCATTTCCTAAAAAACTCACACTTTTTACCCTCTGAAGCTTTGACAGGGTAGTTGGTTGCACTGAAAATCAGCTGACGAAAATTTTATTTGACAGATAAATTTGGTGAAAAAAATTGGATTTTGCAATAACAATTGAATATGGTTGATAAGCGAAAACTAATTATTCATGCACATAGCATCGCAAACGGGCAATGTTTTTTGTTCGTTTTATCGATATAGCAGTTTCATGTAGAACGGGTACACTTTTATCATACTTTTACAGTATTCTGTGCAAGGGTATAAACATGTTCAACGAAATCAGCATTAGTGTCATGTAAAATTGTTCTTTTGTTAAAGTCCGTACGATATTTAAATTTCGATCTTAACATTGTGGAATTTTCTTACAAAATCATATCGTTAAACCAATAGGCAAAAAGTTAAATATATAAAGCCAGAAGTGAAGCTGGACTTCTTAGCTTACAAATGGTGTTTAGATGCCGAAGATGATATAATTTGGTACATTTTGTTGTTTTTTTTTTTGGCACAAAAATAAAAGCAAGTGGCAGCTGCTGGATCATTGCATAGATATGTACGTGTGTGTGTAAGGGAATGAGCGGTAGGTGTATCTTTGGGAGTTTTATAAGAGTGCTGAATAGTGATGTATAGTTCGGGTATAACAGAATGTGGAGATAACAAAATAGCTGGAGAGTTTGGAGACCTATTTTTCTTTAATAACAAATAAACTAAAAATAATTTTCAAATTTTTTTTGGTGAGACACCAGATTAGTCCATTCTAAGTTTCCACTATAAATTTTATAGAGATCTATCCATAAATACTATACGAAATTGGGTTGCGTCTGTTTGTATGGGGAGAGTGTTAGCCTATTAATATATAGATATAGTACTACCCTGTCAAAGCTTCAGAGGGTAAAAAGTGTGAGTTTTTAGGAAATGAAAGCATATTCTGTTTGACGTTATACCTTCATTTTGCAAACGAAAACGGAAAATTGAAGAGTGTAAAAAATACGCATTTTTTGATGAAACGAAATCACCATAACTCTACTTTTTTTACGAAAAACATATTTTTGGGTTTGCAAAATGATAGGGGTCAACCGCTAATAAATTAGCTAAAATTATGGGAGATAGCTCAAAAGACAGGTTTTGGCCGCAGGATCACGAGTCCGGAAGCGCTTCCATGTGAACCACATGTATCCTGTTATCACCTTGGATCAAAGGTGTACAAGAAGTCTATAAAGTAAGGAAAACACATGGCTCAAAGCGTTAAGAGAACGCAATGCCAATGCAGTCTGGTAGGTTCGATGCCAGCCAGACCGGATAAAACACTACGTCTAAATGCTTGGTCGCATGGAAACTAGTCAGTGAATTACCATTCCGCTGTATAAAATTTTGCATTCAATTCTTTCTAATACCTATAATTACAAAATTAGCGTATAAATATATACATTGGATTCAATCCACAAATAAAGCTTCATATACATACAAACATTTCCGCTCCCCATGTACAAGAACCAAAAAAACCGGAAATATACACCCTGTGGTTCACATGGAAGGAAGGAAATATCTTCAAAAAGCTCGCCATATACAAATTTACTTGCTTCCTGTTATCACCTTGGATCAAAGGTGTACAAGAAGTCTATAAAGTAAGGAAAACACATGGCAAATATTAGTAAGAATATAAAAGCAAGATTGCATGCAGGGCACATGGCTCAAAGCGTTAAGAGACCGCAATGCCAATGCAGTCTGGTAGGTTCGATGCCAGCCAGACCGGATAAAACACTACGTCTAAATGCTTGGTCGCATGGAAACTAGTCAGTGAATTACCATTCCGCTGTATAAAATTTTGCATTCAATTCTTTCTAATACCTATAATTACAAAATTAGCGTATAAATATATACATTGGATTCAATCCACAAATAAAGCTTCATATACATGTACAAGAACCAAAAAACCGGAAATATACACCCTGTGGTTCACATGGAAGGAAGGAAATAGCTTCAAAAAGCTCGCCATATACAAATTTACTTGCTTCTTGTTATCACCTTGGATCAAAGGTGTACAAGAAGTCTATAAAGTAAGGAAAACACATGGCAAATATTAGTAAGAATATAAATGCAAGATTGCATGCAGGGCACATGGCTCAAAGCGTTAAGAGAACGCAATGCCAATGCAGTCTGGTAGGTTCGATGCCAGCCAGACCGGATAAAACACTACGTCTAAATGCTTGGTCGCATGGAAACTAGTCAGTGAATTACCATTCCGCTGTATAAAATTTTGCATTCAATTCTTTCTAATACCTATAATTACAAAATTAGCGTATAAATATATACATTGGATTCAATCCACAAATAAAGCTTCATTCGAATTGTTGTTTATTCGCTATTGTTTTTTTTTTTTGTATTCGAATAATATAATTTTATAATGTATAGGTTTTTGGGGTCATTTTGAGCCTGTTTTAAATGGTCCCAAAGAGACCTATAAGTTGCCCCAGAATCGTCTCAAGGGGTGCCAAAGTGACCTAAAGTGGCCCCAAAATAGTCTCAAATTGACTCCAAAATGGTCCTAAAGTGATCCCATAGTGAGCTAAAGCGACCCCAGGGGATCCCAAAGTGACCCCAAATTGGCTCAAATTGACCCCAAAATGGTCTTTAAGTGATCCCATAGTGACCCAAAGTGACGCCAAGGGATCCCAAATTCGCCCCAAAATTATCGCCAATTTGGCACCAAAATGGTCTTAAAGTGATCCCATAGTGACCTAAAGAGACCCCAAGGGATCCCAAAGTGGGCCCAAATTGGCCTCAAAATGGTTTCAAATTGACCCCCAAATGGTCTTAAAGTGATCCTATAGTGACCTTAAGCGACCTCAAAGGATCCCAAAGTGGCCCCAAAATGGTCCAAAATTGGCCTCAAAATGACCCCAAATTGGTCTTAAAGTGGTCCTATAGTGACCTTAAGCGACCTCAAAGGATCCCAAAGTGGCCCCAAAATGGTCCCAAATTGACCCCAAGTGTTCCCAAGTGACTCAAAATAACGCACGTACGGACATATGTATATCCGTACAAACCCCCGTTTCAAACTCCCGTTATATGAACAGAACTATTATACCCTGTGTACAGCTAGGTATTAAAATAAACAAAGCTTGTCATGAGATTAAAAAATTAAAAAAAAAAAAACCGTGGCTGGATTCTAAAAATAACATAGAAACTTGTGTGGGTCCAGCCATATCTATGTGTTACTAATGTGATGTATTAATCAACATATCTATATAACTAGACATATATATCAGATAGCAACATGATTTTCTTACAGATCGATGTAGGATTAAAGTTTAGGAAGCTACCTAAAACTTCAAACCTCTAACTTAACCCAAAGTAGTCTTTTTTGGAGATTAAAAATGGAAAAGGTCTGGCTGGACTCATGTGTAAGAAGAAGGGTTAACAGGTTAACTTTTTTTTGTAAACTATATTTTAATTTTTATAAATGTATATAAAAGTAAAAGTAATAACGAACATTTAAAACAAAAAATTAGGACAATCAGACAATAGAACAATTTTTTCAGGAAAAAAAACATGTCTCTTTATTTTGACCAAAGAAAAACATATTAAAATTTCATCGAAATCAAAAATCATGTCCCGCGTGGACCGGTTGTCTTGAAATGGAATGAGCCATTGGCAATTGTGCACAACAGGTGCCGAGTGCTAATACACGGCCGAAAATATCGGGATGGATATCAAAAGACGTGCTTCGGTTCCAAGAATCATAATACGGGGTCCCCGAGTTAAAATTTTTTTAGTAGTTTGCAAGATATTTGCAACCAAAAATTATGATACTATGGATTGCGAAACTCCACCGCCATTTTCATCGTTGAACCACATTTTCCAAACTCACTTATAACACACATAAAAAAGTTAAAATATGTTTTACACACTTAATTTAGAACTAGAATTACATTTTAATACATTTTATATTTTAAAAATACAAAAGTGTCCTGATTCGATAATGCTTGTTCGGCAATTCCACTTTTCGGTTAAATACTTTGTAAATACTTAAGATGCGCATTGCGCATTGAACCTGATGCTGACAGTGCGGGTCAATTGGTCTATTTATTTTACACCGCATTCTATTCCGTCGTCATTTAGGTGTGAGCAAGTGATTGAATACACTCCAGTATTATCCAAAATGTCACATTTATCATTGGATGACCTCTATAAAGGCATTCAGTTTATACCGCAATTCTGTAAGCTTTATCTAGTCACAAATAGAGATATTTCGTGGTCTATTCGGTATTCAGTAAGCTGCCTCACGTCTCTAGTCTTAAAAAAAATCACTAATTTGTGATCTGTTTGTAGGTCACAAACGAAAAAATTAAAGAATATTGGGTAAAAAAATTGAACATCACACTTAGTACCCTTTTTGCGTAAAACCGCTAATTATAAAGAAGGATCTATGTTTTATGACCCTTCCAAATATGGCTTTGATATCTTTTTAACTGGCGGAGTAACTTAGAAAAATGTTGAGTTATGTATGAGTACTTTTCTTTTTCTTCAATATTATTTTTTGTTGCTCATACGCCCGTACAGTGTTTTTCATATACACTCTGAAATAGTTTTAAATTCCTTTTTTTTTGCAATTTTCACCATCTTCGGCTTTAGTAAAACTGAAATATTCACAGAACACATGTTTTTATGAATTTAAAACAAGATTTATAATTCGCTTTCCTGGTTATATGCAAAAAGGCCACATCCATGACCTTTTTATTTCATCGCTTATGGCTAGCGGTGTGGAGTGTCGCTCTTGTAACTTCACCAAGTAATAAATAAAATAAACTATCTATATATTAATAGGCTAACACTCTCCCCATACAAACAGTCGTAACCCAATTTCGTATAGTATTTATGAATAGATCTCTATAAAATTTAATCTGGTGTCTCACCAAAAAAAATTTTGAAAATTATTTTTAGTTTATTTGTTATTAAACAAAAAAGAGGTCTCCAAACTCTCCAGCTATTTTGTTATCTCCACATTCTGTTATACCCGAACTATACATCACTATTCAGCACTCTTATAAAACTCCCAAAGACACAACCATCCGCTCATTCCCTTACACACACACATACATATCTATGCAATGATCCAGCAGCTGCCACTTGCTTTTATTTTTGTGCCAAAAAAACACAACAAAATGTACCAAATCATATCATCTTCGGCATCTAAACACCATTTGTAAGCTAAGAAATCCAGCTTCACTTCTGGCTTTATATATTTAACTTTTTGCCTATTGGTAAAGTTTATTTTTTTAACGATATGATTTTGTAAGAAAATTCCACAATGTTAAGATCGAAATTTAAATATCGTACGGACTTTAACTAAAGAACAATTTTACATGACACTAATGCTGATTTCGTTGAACATGTTTATACCCTTGCCCAGAATACTGTAAAAGTGTGATAAAAGTGTACCCGTTCTACATGAAACTGCTATATCGATAAAACGAACAAAAAACATTGCCCGTTTGCTATGCTATGTGCATGAATAATTAGTTTTCGCTTATCAACCATATTCAATTGTTATTGCAAAATCCAATTTTTTTCACCAAATTTATCTGTCAAATAAAATTTTCGTCAGCTGATTTTCAGTGCAACCAACTACCCTGTCAAAGCTTCAGAGGGTAAAAAGTGTGAGTTTTTTAGGAAATGAAAGCATATTCTGTTTGACGTTATACCTTCATTTTGCAAACGAAAACGGAAAATTGAAGAGTGTAAAAAATACGCATTTTTTGATGAAACGAAATCACCATACCTAACTCTACTTTTTTTAACGAAAAACATATTTTTGGGTATTTGTTTCCTTTAGGGGTCAACCGCTAATAAATTAGCTAAAATTATGGGAGATAGCTCAAAAGACAGGTTTTGGCCTCAGGATCACGAGTCCGGAAGCGCTTTTTTTTTTAATTTTTTGTTTCTATGGAAAGTTATGGTCAAAAAATCGAAAAATGACCCACGGCACGCATTTTTTCTCACGTTTTTAGGTACAGCCTAATAAAATTACAACAACCACATGAAAACTTGCCACTTTGATTGCAAATATCTCTTCAGAGAAGCAAACTATTAAAAAGCGCTTCCAGATTGGTGATCCTGAGGCCAAACCCCGTCTTTTGAGCTATCTCCCATAATTTTAGCTAATTTATTAGCAGTTGACATCTAAAGGAAACAAATACCCATTTTTACTTTGATTATTTGATGTTTTAAGCTTTTCTCGATTTTTTTAAAGTTTAATTCACTTATGAAATTTTTGGGGGGTTAAATATTGGAAAAGTATATTTTCTAAGCAGAAAATATATTTTTCATACAGTTGAAGATTGCCCAGAAAAATATCCCCAATCGTCTCATTTAAAGCAAATTCAATTTTCCTTGCTGAAAAAATAAAATAAAAACAAAAAATTAAAAAAAAAAACAGTTTTAAATTTTTGCTTCCACCGAGAATCGAATATAGGTGTTCTGCAAGTAGTAAACATTTATACCCATTCTGGTATAAAAAGTAACTCCACTTTTTTTGTATGAAACCACATTTTTTACTTTGATAATTTAATGTGCTAAGCTTTTTCGATTTTTAAATAGTTTTTTTACTTATGAAATTTTTAGAGAAATAAAATATTGGAAAAGTATATCTTCTAAGCAGAAAATGTATTTTGCATACAAAAAAGTGAAGTTAGTTATATAGAATTAAAAATTTTGTTCGCAACACCAGAATTGTAATTTTCAAAAAATAGCTTTAAAAAAAATTTGTTTAAAAGAAAAAACATTTAAATATGCTGCACCACCCTAATGTGCGGATTCGTTGAATGGTATTACTCAAATCAAATGTTTAAATTCCCAAACATCATATATATATATATGTATGCGTGAAGCAAGAATAAAAAACGGTACCTTGCAAATTGCACAATCATCGAAACTCCGACAAACACTCGGCGCTTCGAACCGCTCCCACCCTTTTTCGCGCTCCTTACTCTCACATGAACGTACATAAGTATACAGCGATCCAGGCAGCTGCCACTTGCCTTAATTTTTGTGCCAAAAAAAAAAAAAACAAAGTGTAGAAAATCAAATAAATATCATTGCATCCTCGCCATCTTCACACCATCATCATTCACATAATCACATAATCCAAGGTTTTTCGCAGAGCACTTCTTTATTTAGTTTTTTGTCCATTAAAAGGTTTATATTTTTAAGGTTAATGTTTTATAAGAAAAATATTAGAATGGAAGCTAAATTAAATGTTAAAATCGTCAAAAACATTAATATGAGTGGTGCTTTCTGAGGCAAGTCTGAACATTTTTTTTTCGGATCTCGTAAACTTTTTTCGATTGCTTCATTCAACTATAGTCAAACTTCCCTTTTCAGAATTTTTATACTGAGGTCAAAACGTGTCTTTGTAACCTTGCTCGACAATCTTCCATGAAAGTTTTCAGGGTACCTATTTGTAAAAGAAAATGCCTATGTGCCCAGTAAAAGAAGTGGTACATAAAAAAAATTCAAAACCGTTTGGAACCGGTTCCGGCTTTTGAAACGGTTTCGGTTTCGTTCTTCTTCAGATCAAAATAACAGTTACGGTTTCGGTTTCGGTTTTGAAAAATTAATCGGTTTTAATCGGTTACGGTTACGATTTCGGTTTTAGTCCTTGACATAAAATCTGATACATGTTTAGAATATTTATATTAATTATTAAATAATATTTGCCAATCGAAAGAATGAAAACATGCCAAATTTGAAAACGTTCATGGACGTTGCACGCTAGAAAACATGCAAAAAATAACGTGACATCACGTAAGTGCTACTCCCCCCATCCCCCCATGTCACACTTCGTCACAAATCGCAGACCCCTCCCCCCCCCCCCCCCAAAGAGCGTGACGTCATATATGCACGACCCCTAAGGTTTTTTTAAAGTAAAATTCCACAAGGTTACGATAAAAAAGTACCATTATATATCGAAATATTATAAGCCCATACCGGGTTTTTGTGCAATTTAAATTAAAAACTTTTTTTTTATGTAACAATTAATGTAAGTTTAATATAACTAGAGTTCGCCCAGTGGTTGAAATTCAACCACAAAACCTTATTTTATTTTCCTACCTTTTTGCTATTTCTTAAATTTTCCTTTCTTTTCCATATTTTATATATTTTTGGTTTCTATACATTCCTATTCATTTTGCCTTTTCCTCCCTCTTTACACCATTCAGTAATATAGTTTCAATGTTGATAATTATTTATTCTTCTTAGGTCGTCTTCATACGTATGTCTTTCCTTTCCTTTCCTTAGCATTAATTTGCTTTTATTTCCTTTCCTTTCCTCTCCTTTCATCCAATTTATTTCTTTTGCTTTTCTTTCCTTCTCTTCCCTTTTATTTCCTTTCCTTATCTTCTCCGTTCTTTTCCTTTTCTTTCCTTTTCTCTTCTTTCCTTTTCTTTCCTTTTCTCTTCTTTCATTTCATTTTATTTCCCTTCTTTCTTTCTTTCTTTTTTGTTCTTCCCTGTTCTTTTCTTTTATTTTTCTTTCTTTTCGTTTCTTTTATTTCCATTACATTCCTTTTTTCCTTTTATTTTCTTTTTCTTTCCTTTCCTTTCGTTTCCGTTGCTTTAGTTGCCTTTCATTTTATTCATTTTTTTTTTCATTTCATTTCTTTTCTTTTATTTTTTTCTTACCTTTTTTTCTTTCACTTTTTTTCTTAAATTTCCCTTTCTGTCATTTCGTTTCATTACCTTTCCTTTTCTTACCTTTCCTTTCCTACCGTTTCCTTATTTTCTTTTGTTCCTTTCCGCAACTCTTTTTCTTTCATTCATTTCTTTAACTTATTTTCTTTAGCTTTTCATTACCTTTCTTTCCTTTACTTTTCTTTCTTTTTATTTTCATTTATTTTCCATACCTTCTTCCTCGTAACCTTTTCTTTCCCTTCTTTTTTATCTTCTTTCCTTTCTTAGTCTTTCTCCTTTTGCTTCTCTTTTCCACTGCTTTACCTACATTACATTTCCTTTCTTCCCTTCCTTTTTTCTTTTCCATTCCTTTCCTATCCTTTCCCTTTGATTTTTCTGTCATATTTTCCGTTCCTTACCTTAACTTACCTTAATTTTCCTTTTATCCATCCCTTTCCTTTCCTATTATTTTCTTAATTTAATACTTTTATTTATTCCATTTTGTTTCATTTTTATTTATTTTATATTATTCCCTTTCCTTTCATTTCCAACAAATTTTATTTTTTTACTTTCAATCACTTTTCTATTTCTGATTTTACTTTTTTTTTAATTTTATAAATTTTCCATTTTATTTTATTTCACTAAGTCTAGCCACGAAGGGCCTTCTGCATGATCTAGCTTATTTGTGCTTTTTTTTCAAAAGCATTTGCTTCTCTGAATCCCCACGCACAGATTTTGTTTTTGTAAACACTGTTTGTACCTAAGCTCAATAAAGTTGACGCGCTGGCTCATGTTATCTTATTTCTGCCAACAAAACTACTCACCCTACTGCAATGAATGCAAACACAACAATGCAAGTGGTCATACATACATACACCCATAACAGCGGCTCTATAAAGCGAATGCGTGTATAGCACTTGTAGTGGTGTGATCTTCAAATCATATTATAATTAATTTTTTTTTAATTTTTGGTTTGTTGTCGCACACCCTGCTCGGCGAGACATATCGATACATACCAAATTTTATATAACTTAGAATTGTGGTTATTGCAAAAAAGGGAGAAACCTGTTATGTTTGCGTATTTATATATAATAGATTTGTAATAGTAAGTGTCTGCTGTACCTTAGACATAAACAAATAAATATAAAAAAAAATCTGTTGTAGATATATCCTAATGTTTTGTCGTCAGCTTTTCTGTTGTACTGCTTTGCTGCACCACCCTAATGTGAAGATTGTTTGTATGGTATCACTTAATCCAAATTTGCATTTGTCACGAGGGAGTCACTTACTTGGTTTTGTTGTGAACGGGGAATATGTACATATATTAAGAGAGAGTTGAAGAAAATTTCAGATGGTCGAATTTCGACCACGGGCTATCCTAGTAATAATAATTGGTCACTAATTGGGCATAATTGGTCAGCAGATCTCACTAATTGGTCAGCCATAGAAAATTTTTTATGACGTTTTTAAATTTTCCAAGGGAAAAGTCATTTACTTCCGCAGGCACCCTGTATACTCTAAATTTAAAAAAACAAGTATGCCAAATAATTGGTCACTAATTGGTTATAATTGGTCAGTAGGTCTCACTAATTGGTCAGCCATAGACAATTTTTAATTAATTTTTTTAAGTTTTTTGAGTGTTATCGATTAAGATGTTGGCACCCCATTGGTCGAAATTTGGAAAAGTTAGTATGCCAAATAATTGGTCACTAATTGGTCATAATTGGTCAGCAGGTCTCACTAATTGGTCAGCCATAGAAAATTTTTTATGACGTTTTTAAATTTTCCAAGGGAAAAGTCATTTACTTCCGCAGGCTCCCTGTATACTTTAAATTTCAAAAAACAAATATGCCAAATAATTGGTCACTAATTGGTCATAATTGGTCGGTAGGTCTCACTAATTGGTCAGCCATAGACAATTTTTAATTAATTTTTTTAAGTTTTTTGAGTGTTATCGATTAAGATGTTGGCACCCCATTGGTCGAAATTTGGAAAAGTTAGTATGCCAAATAATTGGTCACTAATTGGTCATAATTGGTCAGCAGGTCTCACTAATTGGTCAACCATAGAAAATTTTTTATGACGTTTTTAAATTTTCCAAGGGAAAAGTCATTTACTTCCGCAGGCATCCTGTATACTTTAAATTTCAAAAAACAAATATGCCAAATAATTGGTCACTAATTGGTCATAATTGGTCAGTAGGTCTCACTAATTGGTCAGCCATAGAAAATTTTTTATGACGTTTTTAAATTTTCCAAGGGAAAGGACATTTACTTCCGTAAGCACCCTGTATACTTTAAATTTCAAAAAAACAATATGCCAAATAATTGGTCAGTAATTGGTTATAATTGGTCAGTAGGCCTCACTAATTGGTCAGCCATAGACAATTTTTAAATAATTTTTTTATGTTTTTTGAGTGTTATCGATTAAGATGTTGGCACCCCATTGGTCGAAATTTGGAAAAGTTAGTATGCCAAATAATTGGTCACTAATTGGTCATAATTGGTCAGCAGGTCTCACTAATTGGTCAGCCATAGAAAATTTTTTATGACGTTTTTAAATTTTCCAAGGGAAAAGTCATTTACTTCCGCAGGCACCCTGTATACTTTAAATTTCAAAAAACAAGTATGCCAAATAATTGGTCACTAATTGGTTATAATTGGTCAGTAGGTCTCACTAATTGGTCAGCCATAGACAATTTTTAATTAATTTTTTTAAGTTTTTTGAGCGTTATCGATTAAGATGTTGGCACCCCATTGGTCGAAATTTGGAAAAGTTAGTATGCCAAATAATTGGTCACTAAGTGGTCATAATTGGTCAGCAGGTCTCACTAATTGGTCAGCCATAGAAAATTTTTTATGACGTTTTTAAATTTTCCAAGGGAAAAGTCATTTACTTCCGCAGGCTCCCTGTATACTTTAAATTTCAAAAAACAAATATGCCAAATAATTGGTCACTAATTGGTCATAATTGGTCAGTAGGTCTCACTAATTGGTCAGCCATAGACAATTTTTAATGAATTTTTTTAAGTTTTTTGAGTGTTATCGATTAAGATGTTGGCACCCCATTGGTCGAAATTTGGAAAAGTTAGTATGCCAAATAATTGGTCACTAATTGGTCATAATTGGTCAGCAGGTCTCACTAATTGGTCAACCATAGAAAATTTTTTATGACGTTTTTAAATTTTCCAAGGGAAAAGTCATTTACTTCCGCAGGCATCCTGTATACTTTAAATTTCAAAAAACAAATATGCCAAATAATTGGTCACTAATTGGTCATAATTGGTCAGTAGGTCTCACTAATTGGTCAGCCATAGAAAATTTTTTATGACGTTTTTAAATTTTCCAAGGGAAAGGTCATTTACTTCCGCAAGCACCCTGTATACTTTAAATTTCAAAAAAACAAGATGCCAAATAATTGGTCACTAATTGGTCATAATTGGTCAGCAGGTCTCACTAATTGGTCAGCCATAGACAATTTTTTATGACGTTTTTAAATTTTCCAAGGGAAAAGTCATTTACATCCGCAGGCTCCCTGTATACTTTAAATTTTAAAAAACAAATATGCCAAATAATTGGTCACTAATTGGTCATAATTGGTCAGTAGGTCTCATTAATTGGTCAGCCATAGAAAATTTTTAATTAATTTTTTTAAGTTTTTTGAGTGTTATCGATTAAGATGTTGGCACCCCATTGGTCGAAATTTGGAAAAGTTAGTATGCCAAATAATTGGTCACTAATTGGTCATAATTGGTCAGCAGGTCTCACTAATTGGTCAGCCATAGAAAATATTTTATGACGTTTTTAAATTTTCCAAGGAAAAAGTCATTTACTTCCGTAGGCTTTATACTTTAAATTTCAAAAAACAAATATGCCAAATAATTGGTCACTAATTGGTCATAATTGGTCAGGCAGGTCTCACTAATTGGTCAGCCATAGAAAATTTTTTATGACGTTTTTAAATTTTCCAAGGCAAAAGTCATTTACTTCCGCAGGCACCCTGTATACTTAAAATTCAACGCATAGTCATAATAGAACCTTGGAAAATTTTAAAGTGGCATACAATTTTTCCTATGGCTGACCAATTACTGAAACCTGCTGACCAATTATGACCAATTAGTGACCAATTATTTGGCATAAAATCTTTTTCAAATTTCGGACCAATGGGGTGTCAGCATCTTACAGCTGACATTGTATTAATATATACTAGGATAGCCCGTGGTCGAAATTCGACCATCTGAAATTTTCTTCAACTCTCTCTTAATATATGTACATATACCCCGGTCACAACAAAACCAAGTAAGTGACTCCCTCGTGACAAATGCAAATTTGGATTAAGTGATACCATACAAACAATCTCCACATTAGGGTGGTGCAGCAAAGCAGTACAACAGAAAAGCTGACGACAAAACATTAGGATATATCTACAACAGATTATTTTTTTTTATTTATTTGTTTATGTCTAAGGTACAGCAGACACTTACTATTACAAATCTATTATATATAAATGCGCAAACATAACAGGTTTCTCCCTTTTTTTGCAATAACCACAATTCTAAGGTATATAAAATTTGGTATGTATCGATATGTCTCGCCGAGCAGGGTGTGCGACAACAAACCAAAAATTTAAAAAAATTAATTATATATGAGTTGAAGATCACACCACTACAAGTGCTATACTCGCATTCGCTTTATAGAGCCGCTGTTATGGGAGTATGTATGTATGACCACTTGCATTGTTGTGTTTGCATTCATTGCAGTAGGGTGAGTAGTTTTGTTGGCAGAAATAAGATAACATGAGCCAGCGCGTCAACTTTATTGAGCTTAGGTACAAACAGTTTTTACAAAAACAAAATCTGTGCGTGGGGATTCAGAGAAGCAAATGCTTTTGAAAAAAAAGCACAAATAAGCTAGATCATGCACAAGGCCCTTCGTGGCTAGACTTAGTGAAATAAAATAAAATGGAAAATTTATAAAATTAAAAAAAAAGTAAAATCAGAAATAGAAAAGTGATTCAAAGTAAAAAAATAAAATTTGTTGGAAATGAAAGGAAATGGAATAATATAAAATAAATAAAAATTAAACAAAATGGAATAAATAAAAGTATTAAATTAAGAAAATAATACGAAAGGAAAGGGATGGATAAAAGGAAAATTAAGGTAAGTTAAGGTAAGGAACGGAAAATATGACAGAAAAATCAAAGGGAAAGGAAAGGAAAGGAATGGAAAAGAAAAAAGGAAGGGAAGAAAGGAAATGTAATGTAGGTAAAGCAGTGGAAAAGAGAAGCAAAAGGAGAAAGACTAAGAAAGGAAAGAAGATAAAAAAGAAGGGAAAGAAAAGGTAGCGAGGAAGAAGGTATGGAAAATAAATGAAAATAAAAAGAAAGAAAAATAAAGGAAAGAAAGGTAATGAAAAGCTAAAGAAAATAAGTTAAAGAAATGAATGAAAGAAAAAGAGTTGCGGAAAGGAACAAAAGAAAATAAGGAAACGGTAGGAAAGGAAAGGTAAGAAAAGGAAAGGTAATGAAACGAAATGACAGAAAGGGAAATTTAAGAAAAAAGTGAAAGAAAAAAGGTAAGAAAAAAATAAAAGAAAAGAAATGAAATGAAAAAAAATGAATTAAATGAAAGGCAACTAAAGCAACGGAAACGAAAGGAAAGGAAAGAAAATAAAAGGAAAAAAGGAATGTAATGGAAATAAAAGAAACGAAAAGAAAGAAAAATAAAAGAAAAGAACAGAGAAGAACAAAAAAGAAAGAAAGAAAGAAGGGAAATAAAATGAAATGAAAGAAGAGAAAAGGAAAGAAAAGGAAAGAAGAGAAAAGAAAGGAAAGAACGGAGAAGATAAGGAAAGGAAATAAAAGGGAAGAGAAGGAAAGAAAAGCAAAAGAAATAAATTGGATGAAAGGAGAGGAAAGGAAAGGAAATAAAAGCAAATGAATGCTAACGAAAGGAAAGGAAAGAAATACGTATGAAGACGACCTAAGAAGAATAAATAATTATCAACATTGAAACTATATTACTGAATGGTGTAAAGAGGGAGGAAAAGGCAAAATGAATAGGAATGTATAGAAACCAAAAATATATAAAATATGGAAAAGAAAGGAAAATTTAAGAAATAGCAAAAAGGTAGGAAAATAAAATAAGGTTTTGTGGTTGAATTTCAACCACTGGGCGAACTCTAGTTATATTAAACTTACATTAATTGTTACATAAAAAAAAAAGTTTTAATTTAAACTGCACAAAAACCCGGTATGGGCTTATAATACCCAAAAATATGTTTTTCGTTAAAAAAAGTAGTATTTTTTACACTCTTCAATTTTCCCGTTTTCGTTTG